>CM035806.1:58937017-58974316 GCA_020466095.1 Chlorops oryzae | reverse complement strand
TGACGACGCCGTAACTGTGTTTAATTCGTATCTAGGATCAGCAGCGCAAAATGCGACTCCTCGTTTTGAATATAGCTCAAATAGGACTTTCTCAAATAGGGAAATCGAAAAACTCGTCGCAGAAAAACGAAGGCTCAGACGCGAATGGCAACGGTCCCGGTCTCCGTTGGCCAAAAACAAACTAAAAGAAGTAGAAAAA
Source organism: Chlorops oryzae (assembly GCA_020466095.1). Taxonomy (NCBI): domain Eukaryota; kingdom Metazoa; phylum Arthropoda; class Insecta; order Diptera; family Chloropidae; genus Chlorops; species Chlorops oryzae. The sequence continues at coordinate 58,974,117 of CM035806.1, read as the reverse complement.
AAGCTTAGAATAGCTCTAAATAGGGAAAAAGAATCTAAAGCTCACAACTTTGTCGAAAATCTTACGCCTGTAGGCTCAAATCGTAGCTCCTTGTGGTTGGCAAGCCGTTTTCTTAAGACTCCTGTGCAGAGTGAAACACCTGTTCGGTGTCCCAACAGTGGTTGGGCGCGCTCAGACGAAGAGAAGGCTACAGCTTTTGCTTTGCACCTTAATAAAGTATTCCAACCGAATCCGAGTAATTCTGAGTATACTCTTCCGAACGAATCCGAAAATACACGCAGAATTTCCGTCCAAATTAGTTCAAGTGAAATTTCGGGTATCATAAAAAATGAACTTGTGACAAAAAAAGCCCCGGGACATGATCTTGTCACTCCAAAAATGTTAAAAAATATCCCATCTGTAGCAGTACAGTTTTTAACAGTCTTGTTCAATGCAATAATTAAATTCAGTTACTTTCCAAAAGATTGGAAACGATCGGTCATTAAAATGGTGCCTAAGCCAGGAAAGGACCCTACCCAAACATCCTCTTATAGACCAATTAGCCTTCTCCCTTGCCTCTCAAAACTATTCGAAAAGGTTCTTTTAGCTAAATTAACACCTTATTTGCAAGAGCAGAATATAATTCCAAAACATCAATTCGGGTTTAGGAAACAGCACGGTACTATCGAACAGGTAAATCGAATTACCAACGAAATCAGGATTGCCTATGAAAATCGGGAGTATTGCTCTGCAGTATTCATAGATGTGCAGCAAGCATTCGACAAAGTCTGGCACGATGGATTGTTGTACAAAATCAGAAAACTACTTCCCGTTAATTTTCACGCGATCTTTGAGTCATATTTAAAACATAGAACGTTCCAAGTAAAACATAACTCGTACATTACAAAAAGTTTTGAAATCAATGCAGGAGTACCCCAAGGGAGTGTTGTTGGGCCTTTTCTTTATCTAGTATACACAGCAGATATTCCTTATAACGATCGAATCGTGATTTCAACATTTGCTGATGACACAGCGGTCCTTAGTCGGCACAAGGACATTAGTGTTGCAACTTCTACACTGCAAGATCATCTCAACAAAATACAAAATTGGCTTTCTAAATGGCGTATCAAAATAAATGAGATCAAATGCCAACATATTACTTTCACGCTCAATAGAAAAGCTTCTCCGGACATTTTTCTCAATAACGTACGCATCCCACAATGCGAAGATATCACATATCTCGGTATTCATTTGGATAAAAGATTGACATGGCGTAAGCATATTGAAGCCAAAAGAACCCAAATGAAACTTAAAGCCATAAGCCTGCACTGGTTAATAAATAGCCGTTCTCCTCTAAAACTTGAGTATAAGATCCTCCTGTACAATCAAGTTATAAAACCAATATGGATGTACGGGTTACAATTGTACGGGAATGCAAGCGCTTCGAATATAGAAATCCTGCAAAGAGCGCAGTCCAAAATACTAAGGACTATAACGGGAGCTCCTTGGTTTATATCAAATGAACGGATTCATAGAGAGTTAAACGTTGAACTGGTCAAAGCTGAGTTCACCAAAATCAAAGAAAAGTATTTTAATAAATTGCGAACTCATGTAAATCCACTTGCGCGTGGACTGTCGAACATATCGAACTCTTCGAGATTAAAAAGGAATGATCGACCAGCGATTTCAAATCATTCTTCTACAGCAGGAGCTTTCCATGCACATCCATCAACTCTGCTTCCCTAGCAGATCGACACGCGTTTCTTGGTGCATTCCATGCACGTCCGTCAAAACAGCTGATCGGTATCTCGGTGGGTGCTCCTAGTACCCAATGCATTTCTCCATGCAATCCACGCCAAAACAGCTCTTTTAGCTTATCGGTATCTCGGTGGGTGCTCCTAGTACCCAATGCATTTCTCCATGCAATCCAACGTCAAAACAGCTCTTTTAGCTTATCGGTATCTCGGTGGGTGCTCCTAGTACCCAATGCATTTCTCCATGCAATCTAACGTCAAAACAGCTCTTTTAGCTTATCGGTATCTCGGTGGGTGCTCCTAGCACCCAATGCATTTCTCCATGCAATCAACGTCAAAACAGCTACGCGCTTCCTGTATGCATATATGCGGTTGTAACAAATCAGCTCTCCTAGCTGATTAAATCGTTTACCCTAGTGGAAAACACCGGAAATATTTCGCGTGCTCCTTCACACATCAGTTAAGCCTAGTTAACGTTACCTGAGGCCCGCTATTGATAAAAACTTGCGACTCATGAACTTTTCGAAATTAAGGAAATGCTTTGTGATCTGTAGTTTTGTTAAACTAGGTGTAAGATTTTGAAACTTATTGCTAGACTCCTACTTTACAGGAGTGATACAATAAATAATAAAACGTTTAAAAAAAAAAAAAAAAAAAAAACTTGGAAGAGTTGAAGCGGATCTTAAAATAAAAAATTTTCTGATACCGCATGAGTTCCATTTGGTCGATGAAAACTTTCCTATTTCATGCGATGGAATAGTTGGACTTGATTTCATTAAGAGATATAGATGCTTACTGGAATATCAAGGTAGGAATGAAGAGGATTACCTCACAATAAGGCCAGATAACATTGATCAGTATATAACCGTGAAGCTTTCCAATTCGCTATCTCCCAACCTCTTGGTATTGCCAGCTCGCTCAGAGGTTATCAGGCAAATATCTGCTGATCTAAAAGAAAAATTTGCACTGATACCTAACCAAATAATAACAGAGGGAATATTCGTAGCCAATACTATTATTTCAAAAAAACAGTCCTTTCGTCCGTATAATAAACACAACCAATGAAAATCAATTTATTACAAGCCCATGCATTATATCGGAAAATTGATCAAATTACGAAACTGCTATCCATTGCGACAATAGTTCCCGAAAAAACGAAATTTTAGAAAAATTAAAGCGAAATTTTCCACAATTTGTACAGGATAATTTGACTAAGTTATGTACACATTTTATAGACATTTTCGCGCTGGAAACAGACAAAATAACAGCCAATAACTTCTACAAGCAAAAACTTAAACTATCAGACAACACCCCAGTTTACATCAAAAATTATAGAGCACCCCACTCACAAAAGCCGGAGATATACAGACAGGTAGAAAAACTTAAAAAAGATGGCATTATTGAGCCCTCCATATCAGAATACAACAGCCCAATTTTACTTGTGCCAAAAAAGTCTCTCCCTAATAGCAACGAAAAACGTTGGCGTCTAGTCGTGGACTACCGTCAAATCAATAAAAAATTATTAGCAGATAAATACCCCTTGCCTCGAATGGAGGATATTTTGGACCAGCTAGGAAGAGCAAGATATTTTTGCTGTCTTGATCTTGTGTCGGGTTTCCACCAAATCGAATTGGATGAGAAGTCTCGCGATATTACTTCCTTCTCTACAGATGGGGGATCGTTTCGTTTTACTAGACTCCCATATAGCCTAAAGGTGGCGCCGAACTCGTTTCAAAGAATGATGGCGCTTGCTTTTTCCGGATTAGAAACATATAATACTTTCATCTACATGGATGACTTGATTGTGACGGGATGTTCAGAGAACCACATGATGAAACCTTCGCAAAGTTTTCGAAACTTGTAGAAAAACAAATCTCAAATTACACGCGGATAAGTGTACCTTCTTCAACCCTGAAGTAACTTATCTGGGCCACAAATGCACTAAAGACGGTATCTTACCTGACCCGAGTAAATTCAGGATAATACAGAACTATCCAAAGCCAGCTAATTCTGATGAGACACGAAGATTTGTGGCATTTTGTAACTACTATAGACGTTTCATACCCAAATTTTCTTTCCATTCTTTGCACTTGTCACGCTTAACTCGCAAAAATTGTAAGTTCATATGGACCACTGAGTGCGAAACTGCATTCAATTCCTCAGAAATTCTCTTTTAAATCCAAAAATACCCAAATACCCGGATTTCGAAAAAACATTTTGCATCACTACAGATGCCAGTAAACTGGCTTGTGGAGCAATATTGAGTCAGAAGCATAATGGAATTCAAATGCCTATAGCCTATGCTTCCAGAGCATTAACTAAGGGCGAATCAAATAAAGCTCCAATACAACAAGAACTTATTGCTATACAATGGGCTATAAATTATTTCCGCCCATACGTATACGGTAGGAAATTTTTGGTCAAAACCGACCACAAACCGTTGACCTATATATATTCACTCAAAAACCCCTCATCTAGGCTGACACGCATACGCCTTGATTTGGAAGAATACGATTTTACCATAGAGCATATAAAGGGAAAAGAAAATGTAAGCGCAGATGCCTTATCTAGAATTGAATTTAAAGACATAGCCGAAATAACACATGCGGTTAACAAAGTTACTACTAGATCAAGGACAAAAAGCGTCAATTCGAATCTTTCCAAAAATAAAAATGAAAGCAAAGTCCAAGACAAAAGTACGGATGAAATTCACTGCTTTGAAACATTAAATCCTGCAGAAGTAGCAAAGTTTATAAATTTAAGGTTCGAGCTATTCCGAAATTGTCCTAGAGCAATTTTTAAAAAAGGAAAGAAAATTATTCAAACAATGAACGTAGATGAATATATCGTTAATGGGAAGGTTAACTTAGGTAAACTATTCCCAGAGCTTCAAAAATTGGCCGACGATGCAAAAGTTAAACATCTACGCATTAGTGCAAATGATGATGTATTTACACACATAAGCATTGATGAATTTAAAACGCGCGTAAATAAAATATTGAAGGGCCCTGATTCAAATATAAAAATCGCGATTACTCCTCGAATAATCTATATAAACGAAGATGAAGAAAAGCTAAAGCTGCTCGAAAGATTTCATAATGACCCCATACATGGAGGTCATGCAGGAACAACAAGAATGTTAAAAAAACTGAGAAAGTTCTACTTTTGGAAGAATATGTCAAAGCAAGTTAGAAATTTGGTAAAACATTGCGTTGATTGTAAAAGGAATAAATCCCAAGTAAAACCTAGGGAGCCTCTTGTTATAACTAATACACCCACAAAAGCGTTTGACTGCGTTTTAATAGATACTGTTGGACCTCTCCCCAGGTCAATAAATGATAATGAATATGCTCTCACAATAATATGCGACTTAACCAAATACTTAGTAATGCTAAAAGCGTAGCCCGATGTATATTTGATAATTTTGTTTTGGTCTAAGGACCAATGAAAACATTGTTGACGGATATGGGTACTGAGTTTAATAACGAGTTGATAAAGGAGTTGTGTGAGTTGTTGCAGATTGAATTTAAAACATCAACACCGCACCACCATCAAACACTTGGTACTGTAGAAAGATCCCATCGTACACTCAACGAGTACATGAGATCGTATATCTCAGCTAAACATGATTTGGACGAATGGGTGAAATACTTCACTTATTGTTATAATGTAGCACCGTCTACAACACATAGATATTGTCCATTCGAATTGGTTTACGGCAAAACGCCACCAGAATTAGATATTCTCTCTCAAAACAGGGTAGATCCATGCTATAACGTAGAGGCATACGCCAAAGAGGTAAAGTTTCGTTTGCAAACGGCACATAAGCATGCAAACGAGGTTCTTAAGAAAAGGAAATTGAACCAAAAACGCTCTTATGATTGTCACTCAAATGAAAAAAATATTCAAGTGAATGATTATGTGTATATAGACAACCCTACTGGGCATAAATTAGAAAGCCTATACAAAGGACCATATAAAGTAGTAGAAATAGATAGTAATAATAATTGTTCAATACAAATAGAACAGAATAAAATAGTGAAAGTCCACAAGGACAGGCTTCGTTTAGGCTAAAATAGTTGGAGGAGTAGTTACACTTACACCTCGTTGAACTCACTTAATATTTTACTTTATATGCATCAATAATTAGTAATTAAGCTCCAAGTTAAGAATTATTGTAAGGAATGGCTATTCTGATTAAATTCGTTAAAAATAAAAATTAAAATAAAAAAAAATTTTTTTTTTAAATTTAAAATATACATATATATGTATTTGTTTATATAAAAAAAAAGAAATGGAATTTATAATTAAACTTTTTCTTTTAAAACGTAAATAGAGCTAAAACTTCAAATTCCTTTTGTTGATTGATTAATAATACTAATTTAGTATTACGGCTCGAATAAAAAGCAAATGATCCTGTCGAAGGTGTATTATTAACAGGATCATTTCGAAAAGGGGAAGGTGTAGTGGCCGCAGAGACGATGCTTTACAGTAGCTCAAATTGTGAGCAAAGCTTTAAGTACAAAAATATGCTGACGAAGTATCAAGCGCAATTACCGTTTTAATGCTTCTTGTCAACGGCTCGTTTCTGTGACCACCGCACTTAGCATTTTGTTTAAAGAATAATATGTAAACAGAAGAAGTAAGTGCTAGGTGTCAAAGACAATTTCCTCTCTTTAATTAAGTAAACTTTAAGTCTTCGAAATATATTAAATAAAGAGTGACTTCAGTTGCCGTCTGAACACAGCTCAATCCGGTTGTTTCTATTATTCGACTTTACCTAAATAGAGAACTTTTCAAACTTATCACAGTTGACCAAGACGAATGAAAGGTGTAGGGAAATAATTTATGTGGCCCGACTACTGCCACGCCCACAAATAGAGAAGCAAAACATAGTGCGCTCATAATGGCGGGACGCTGGGTATTTCAAAGTCGGGCTTGACCGACTTTAGCTTTCTTACTTCTTTTGTTTTTGACTGCGGTAGCCTGGAAAAAATTTTCAAGTTTTGTTAATTATCTATAGATACAGTAGATTACGGACAAATGAAACACGTTTCTTTTTCGAATTTTTTTGGCACTCTTGATTTTTTTCATTAATCTGTGCATGTTTTCATGAGAAGGCATAAAGAAGTCTTCAAAAAACTCAGCATTTATGTTTTTTTGCATTTAACCGTAGTTCAATATATTACCTAGAAACGCTAGGAACCAAATTTAGGCTGTACATAATTCGAAGCGACCTTGAAATATCCTTGGAAAGAAGACCATTCTGGTAAAGCCTTTTTTCAACACTTAATGTCTCAAAAACTAATCAGGATGAAAATTTCAAACAAGCAGCCACTAATTGCTAATAAAGCAGGAAACTATAAATTTCTTATAAATTTTTCACTGCGAAAATTTTAAAAAAAGGGTGTCTTTATTTGGGGAGCTAGTTGGTTCGGGGAATAAATTGACCCGCTCCAATGTGTTATTGACGGTCATCATACTAGATGTCAATTTCCTAATAAAAAAAAATATTGATTGCATATAGTTGGAAAAAAAAATCTTTTTTTTGGATGTGGAAACAGTTTCTTGACAAAGTGAAAACAGAAAATTTTTCGTTTTTGTTCCCTTACTTCTTGATTTGCCTATGAATTTCAAAACTTTTTTGTTTAACCCTCTTAGAAATCGGTGTAGAATTAGAATAATTTCAAAAATTAAGTCAAACTTCAATAAAAAGGGCTAGTTTTGGCAATTGAAATCGAAAAAATTTAATATATTTTCGATATGCAAACTCATTCTTGACAGACTGTACATATTCTTGATCGGGATCGAAAACTGAATCGATTTAGAAACGTCCGTCGGCTGTTTGTCTGTCCGTACACAGTTTTCTAATCGAAGGAGTTGAGCTATCTTCACGAAATTTGGTATGAGTGTTGGCTGAGCCATGAGTAAGAACAAGAGAATGGACCAGATCGGACCATTTATAAGGGTACTTCCAGTATTAGGGGTTGTTATGAAAAATAATAAAAGCTGTTGTAAAACCGGAATTTTTTGAGATATTTTGATGAAATTTGGTATTTGGACTTATTTAAAGACATAAAGTGTACATATATATTGTTTTAAATGTTTTTTTCAGTTTAGTGTGCCTCTTTCGCAAATTTGTACTGCATTGGTACATTGGGGTGTGTACCACTATTCAAGTGTTTAATATAATGTTATATTGCTACGGTGTATTAGTCTGAACGCCGTGGCTCGTATGTACGCACCATGTAGGACTGTAGGTATAACTGTCGACGTCGAAAAGGCTCTGCCGCTAATAAGAAATTCCCCATTAGGCAGGTATAGGAAATTCAACTCTTTCGAGAAATTCACCAAAAAGATACCAACAAAACCCTTAAGCAGGAATAGGAAATTCAACTCTTTCGAGAAATTCACCAGAAAGCTACCAACAACAATCCAATGCCCGGCCCTGGCAAGAAGAAGACGGTCTCTCCTTGGGTACTCCTTCTTCATCAGTCTCACCGAGCTGTCCGAATTGAAAGTCAAGGATATCGCTCGGTTCATTAGGAAGTCAAATTGGCTTCCCCACTAGATGTGTAAGGGGAGTGTCGTGACATTCTTGTGGTACCACAACAGGCCAACCTACTATGCCTACGTGAGCAAGCAGCTGCCACTTTTACCTACCTATCTACCTACCAACAACAATACGGGCAGACAAAAAGTAGCACTATGATGCCACTTGCAAGACAATTATAAAAGAAACACTGCGTCATAATTGAATTGAATTCATAATTGAAACTTTACTAAATGTATTACGATATGTTTTTGCTTAATGTGCACGAATGTGTTCATTTTGTAATAAATTGACATACATTTTTAACTACGGCTACGAATTTGATTGTACACAGAATTTAGCATTTTTGCTGAAATAGTGTGATCAAAACGTTATGTGCACAAGGTAGGACAAAAAAACAATTTATATTTCTCCTTGATATTGAGATTCCTTGATTATTTTTATGTTTTTCAATCTTTTCATGGCATTTTATGAGTTTGGTAGATATTTTATATGTAATGTACTCGAAAATCGTCCAAAATTAAAAATAAAAGTGGTAATGCATTTCACCAGAGCAGAGCTAAAGATTTCGCTGCCATAGCGTGCTTCTCTTTTCCTCATGCTATATGCCTATGTTGAAGCAGCGTAGCTCTAACACATTGCAGGGATGAGGAAGAAGAAGAGTTAGACCTACAGTCCTACATGGTACGCACGTCAAACCAATATACTCTCCTGGATATAACTTGTCCTTTATGAAATGAAAGGAACGCTCAAGATTTACTTTTACTAATTCTTTTATTTAAAATCAATCTTTTTACAAGTTGTTCTTAAACACTAAGCTTCTACGTCGTGGCCCTTTGGTGAGTACGCTCAAGAAGACCCCGTTCGATTGTCCGTGATCCACTTTTATAGGGAAAAGTTGCTACGTTGACACTTTCTTCTAGCCAATACTTGTAGATCGATATTGCTGTGCTGACAATTTCTGCAATCGCTGCTAGTATGTATGTAAGTGACCATCGTTGTTGTACAGGTGCATAATATGAAAACGACCGGGCGATTTGCTGGATAGCTTGCTGTGGTTGTTGTTATGTAGGAACGACGTTATTGTTGTTGTCGATCGAGCTTCATATGTTGCATAAGTTTGTGCTATTGTTGTTGTTGTTTCTGCCAGTTGTCGAATTTCCATTATGGGATGAGCTATATGTAGGCATGTATGTATGTATATATTATTCTGTGCCGGTGTTGTTGTTGTCACCAGCGGTCGAGCTTCAAATCAGTGTGTTAGCGGTTTTCGCTGGCCGTTGCTTTGCTGTGATATTGCATCACCTTAGCGAAGAACTTCATAAGCCACTGACTTTGGCTTTCGTTTTAAGGTGACCAGATGTAAGTTCGGGAGAGACTCACAACAGCACTGACAGCATCTATGCCACAATGGCACAATAATTTCTCCAGCGAATGTTGTGCTGCGAAAACTTAGTAGTAGAACTCTTGCCAAAGAATAAATTGTATGCACTCACGTTTTTGTAACGGCCCGATTCTAAATATTCCCGGAGAATTTTTTCCCCCTGCGGATTTGGAAAAAATATTCCCATCCAAACACACTTGGAAAGGAACACAAAGGCAGCAAAAATTTCAATCATATTTAAGTAAATTTTTTTTTTATTGACGCTTAGAATAGTTCCTTTTTCCGCAGAGAAACATTTATAGGGAAAAAAGCAGCACATTCAGAATAAACCTGTGTGTATCTGAAAAAGCTATCCTTTGATTTCAATGAATTTGTTGAAATAAATGGTAATACTTGGGGGTATTTTTGAAATATAGAAAGAAAGACCGCGATAATTGGAACACTGGAAAAAAATTAATCATTTATCTTAAACAAATATGTAGAGTAAAGCTTTGAGATTGTGAAAGAAGTAGAAGTAAAACCTCCCTGTTGTTTTTGTCGAGTTGTACTTGTTGTAGAACTGCTATCACATTATTAAATACACCTTGAATGAAACCATAAAAATTGATGAGTTATTTTTTGTGAAAAAAAAATTTTGTGAAAAATTTAAAAATAATTTCAGTTTCATTTTTCAATTTCAGTTGTTGTTACAGTGTTCTAGGTAATACCAAAGACCTTATAACTATCAAGATGCATAATGCTCATACATTTGAAAATCAATAAGAATTTTCATGGTGGCTCTATTAAAAAGCACAATTTCTCATTTTCCAAAAAACGCAAAAAACGAAATGCGTCGCAGTGTCAATCAAAGTCAGAAGAAAGGCATTGACGGGCTTTTTCGGCTTAAAATAATAGCATAAACGGAATAGAATTTTTGATGGAGGTACGGAGGTGAACTATGCTCATTTTCCATATGTTAACTCAAAATTGACGATTTTTGAGGTGTGTCACCTTAGAAGAGGGTGTGCGATATATCCAAATGTGTACAAAACAAACTAAGTCAAAGTAAATCATTGTAACTCGTAGCGAGACGGCAGTGCATGCACACGCACATTAATGCATATCAATGCATAGCTGATTTGAAACGAATTCGAGCGTATTTTGCATGTACGCATTTCGGAGGTTGCCTCACAAAAATGGCTATAACTTCTAAACTTTTCACCTGATCGACTTCGCAAGCACGGAATAATTTTCGTTATAAACATACAGAAACACAAAAAGCACCGTTTATTCCAACAGAACCTATGAAAGTCCCGGCTTAAACAGGGAGACAAAACGCGAGAGATTGGAAGGAAACACATGAGAGTGACGGAGTCTCACTCAGAGTGACGGAGTCTCAGTCACTCTCATGTGTTTCCTTCCAGTGTCCCTCTTAATATAAACAGGGACAAAGCAGCGTATAAGATCGCTGGATTGCTGTATGTATGTAAAAAGCATTTATGGTATGTATGCATTGCACGCTTAGCATGCATCTTTACAAATTGTTTTGTGCTAGAAACGCATTATTTTAGTCAAAGTGGATCTCGTTTTTTCATTATATCTTAAAAACTATTAAGTTTACCATAGTAAATGTTTTTTTAAAGTGTTGCGAAAGTCTTTGCCCGAAAGTAAAAAAAAAATTATAAAATAAAAAAATCCAATTTGCGAATAATAGCAATTGTTTAAAGAAACTATAAAAATCTCGTATAAAAACAAATAAAAAAAATTTTTTTACTGCTATATTTCCAGCGCAAGCGATTCTTTGTCTCATTTGTCTCTGTATGAACATTATTTTTTTCTGATAAGCCGTTTCTTTGAAATTTTCATTTCAGAAAAATCAAATATTTGTTTTCTCAAAACTTCAAAACCCCATAAGTCCCAAAATATGGATCCAAAAAAAAAATAATTTGGGTCGAATAATATAATAGTGGTATTCAAGCAACAGTGCAAATCGCAGTGTGCAATATTTGCACTGCTTTTTTTGTACGCAATTTGACAAGTGCAAATATTGCACACTGCGTTTGCACTGTTGCTTGAATACCACTAATATTTGATAAAGAATAGAAGAATATATATTTCGATCGAATTCGTTCTCGGGGGGTACACATCTTAGTGGAATGACCCATATACATTAGGGTGTCCCAAAAAAAAATTTTTTTTTTTGGAACGTGGTTTTTTCGAAAGCCTATGGATCAAAGTATTTTTGAGAATTTTTTCAGATTTTTCCTAAAAGGTTTAGAGGTTGCGCTCAACGGATTTTCCTCAAAAGACCCACACTTCCAAATTTTTGGAGATAGCTTCGTCATAAGCAATGCTTTTCAGGATTTTTAGGTATTAGTCGGTGGAAAAGTATACAATCTTTGTTCTCAGTTACATAAACTGCAAAATATACCAACTTTATAGGCTATTTAGGCATCTTTAGTAGACATTTTTACGAACAAAATCGGGCTTCAAAAAAAGAAGGCCCCAAAATTTCTTAATTTTATATGAAAATGGTTGAAAGTAATGATGCAATTTCAAAGAGTACGAATTCCTTTGTAATTTGTTTAAGGAAATTAGGATTTTACTCTTATAGTTCCAAAGCTATGTCCCGTTATCTTTTCCAAAACATTATAACAAAAAACGTTGCATACTTCCAGGCTTTCATTTGAAAATTTCATTGCTTATATGATAGCCAATCAATATTAAATAGACTCAAAATGACCAGTTTTCCATGGGCATTGATTTTCGGCTAAATTTCCCGCCGTGCTAATATCCCTTTTTCTAAAATCTCTTGCTATAAGACGAATTTGCTTTGTCCTTGGCGGCATTAGCGTTGGAGTATTCAGAATCTTAAAAGTTGTATTTGCGAATCTAATGCGTTTGAGACATTCCTGCACATACCATTTGAAACTAATTACCCATAAACTTATTTTTAATAAAAATTAAAAAAAAAAACAGATTAAAAAGTGATTTAAGGAAGTTATTTATTATTTTTGTTGGCGATTTGCCTGGGCTAAAGGAATCTATCATTGCACCCACAAGCCACACAGATCCTTTTCTTAGCGAAGACATATCTAGGGTGAAGTGAAGATAGGAAATTAATTGTTAACTAATCCATAATAATAGTTCGAACTTATGTTACCTATTCTTCACGATCTAGGAAAATATTCAAGGACAAAGCAAATTCGTCTTATAGCAAGAGATTTTAGAAAAAGGGAAACATGAAAAACTCGTCATTTTGAGTCTATTTAATATTGATTGGCTATCATATAGGCAATGAAATTTTCAAATGTAAGCCTGGAAGTATGCAACGTGTTTTTGTTATAGTGTTTTGGAAAAGATAACGGGACATAGCTTTGGAACTATAAGATTAAAATCCTAATTTCCTTTAACAAATTACAAAGGAATTCGTACTCTTTGAAATTGCATCATTACTTTCAACCATTTTCATATAAAATTAAGAAATTTTGGGGCCTTCTTTTTTTGACGCCCGATTTTGTTCGTAAAATTGTCTACTAAAGATGCCTAAATAGCCTATAAAGTTGGTATATTTTGCAGTTTATGTAACTGAGAACAAAGATTGTATACTTTTCCACCGACTAATACCTAAAAATCCTGAAAAGCATTGCTTATGAAGATGCTATCTCCAAAAATTTTTAAATGTGAGGCTTTTGAGGCGAATCCGCTGAGCGCAACCTCTAAGCCTTTTACGAAAAATCTGAAAAAATTCTCAAAAATACTTTGACCCATAAGCTTTCGGAAACCTTACGTTTTGCTATTAAATTCGAAAAAAAAATTTTTTTTGGGACACCCTAATATACATATTGTATATATATATTAGGGTGGCTCTTAGTTTTAAATTTTGGGTTTTTGGTGTTTCGGTACCGGATTCATGTTAGAAATAATAAAAAAAACATTTGTTTGTTCCAGAAGTACCCAATCGGAAATCGTTTGGAGGGGGCGCATCGTCCTTGAAGTCCTGTAAAAGTTGAAAAAATACATGAAAACCCCTATAACTGCCCCAGCGTCGTTCGTAGAGGGGTAAAATGTAACACGCCATGTTCCCCCCATCGGTTTAACTAGCTCCATAGTGCCCCTAGAGGAGTCAAATGTATGACCGTCCCCATTATCTTTGTCCCACTAACATTTTTTCGCAATATACTGACCCCCTATCTCCCCTTCTTAGGGCGGCACCCATACAAAATTACCTTAATTTTATCACAATTCATACAAAATGGCCGTCACTACAGTCAAACTCCCAGTGCCCAGTGCCCAGTAAAAAATCTGATGAATCAGAAGAGACGTAGATGAAGGTGATGAAAGTGATGAAGTTGAATAATGAAGATTATTTTCATGATGAAGTTGGTGGAATACTTAAAAGTAGAATCGGCTATTTTTCAATGACAGTTCAATTAAAAAAAAAATGGAATTTTTCAGTATTAGTTCACAAATTAAAAGGGAGTAGTTCTGGAGTAGTTTTTTTTAGAGTAGTTGAAGCGAAAAAGTCATGCCCAATTGTCATTTCCATTTTGAACTCGTCTTGCTTGAATCGCATTGGCTGCTTGGATTTAAATAGGATTTTTGCGTCAGGAGAGCACTCGCGAGCTGCAGCGTATGGCATGCATAGTGGCCTCACAATCCGAAGATCGCGGGTTCGATCCCTGGCTGAGCCAAACAATAATTGTAGACGCAGAAAGATTAAAAAAAAATTCGAAATACAAAAAAAAAAAAAACAAGATGAGAGGATCCTCTCTCTTGAAACTCGATTTTCCAGCACTCAGGAGAGGGAGATTTGTCAAACGATTTCTAAAAATAGACATTGAGAGATAAAAGAGCACGTGCAGCTCTCAAATAATATTTTTTGCTACAGCGGACTTTCTCGCGTCGCCTCGATGACTTTGTCCGGCGTGATGCGCAATGCCATTTGTATAGAAATATCGCCGCCGCCGCCTTTTTCATGCTGATTTCATCGCGGAAGTCCGCCTGACATTTTCTACTGGGATGTTGTGAGTTCGAAATGCATACATATGTGTATGAAGAAAAAATATGCATATTCATAATGTTGTATGGGTGAATATACCCCAGTCGGCAAGTGTAAGGTTTATCAGCAACTTTTCCTGCAATAGGCTCTATGGACTATTGCTGAATTCATCATTGAAAATTAACATTGCGATGTCCTAGGAAATGTAAGGTATAGTTTTGTAATTTCATTCATTCATTTCATTCATTCATTATTTATTCACAAAAATTCGTACTTAACCTACTCTTAAATATTTATACATACATCGAATTATCATGGCAATAGCACCTTGTGCTGTGTGCCGGATTGGCTTAACAAAATAACTAGCTTAACTTCAATAATATTCGTTTACAATGAGATCCCTATATCCAATGCAGGCCTTTACATAATTGCACAAAACTTTGAACTTATTTCCATTTAAAATTTGAATTACCTCCTCACGGGATAGCAGGCGGTTGTCAAAAAATTTTAGACGATATGGTCGATAAACTGGGCATACTCCGATTAAGTGATACGTGTTTTCTACCTCGTCCATGTTACAGATTGTACACAGACCCATTGTTCCGTCTTTAAAGGCTCTGCCGTTAATGTTAAGTAGTCCACCTCTTGTTCTCAAGATAATGCTTATTGCGTGCGCTGAGAGCTCATTAGTAAAATACGGTTCAAAGTTAAAACTTAAAGATGGGTACAGATCATGGAACGTCCCCGCCTGAGCGCGTTCTATATTAGTTTGAAATATTTTAATGATATCATACACTATTTTTTTAATTTTTTTTTCAACGGTTTTTTTATTATTGCATCTTCATATCATATGAACTAACAACAAGTTAATGAGTCTTAAAACTAAAACTAAAAAATATTTATTAATATTATATGACTTTCAGTCCACGCCAACGCGTGAACTGGGCTGTCGTTCCGTTTGATGAAATCCATAGATGGGCTTCCAGGAGAATTTTTTTTTATTACAAAAATTTACAAAAATGTAGAGGGGGATCAGTTGTGAGACAGTGATGGCAAGTCACGCTTTTTTAGCCTTGAGGAGCTGTTTGTTAGCAACAAATTTCTAGCTAGTGGGTTCGGATGTTGGGACAACCGAGTGCAATATTTGCGGCTTAATGAAATAAGCTCGTTTTTGACCACCGGGGTACAAAGGTCTTTATGTATGTTTTCGTTTTTTTATAAACCATGGAGCACCAGTTATAGTCCGAAGAATTTTGGACTGTGAGCGTTGTATAATGTCTATTAAAGAGTTACTGACTTTTCCCCAGAGCTGGGAGCCATAAGTCCATATAGGCTTTATAGTTGCGTTGTAAAGAAGCACTTTGTGTTCGAGCCGCAATCGTGACTTACTGTTAAGAAGACAGTGCAGTTTTTGGGCGCTCAGCTTCATTTGGGTGCGTTTAGCCTCAATATGCTTGCGCCATGTGAGACTGCGATCTAAGTAAATGCCAAGATACCTCACTTCATTGGCTTGTGGAACATGCGTGTTATTAAGTATAATAGGGGGGAAAGTTCCGCGACGCAACGTAAAAGTAATGTGGGTGCATTTACTTTCATTTACTTTTATTCTCCAGTTCGCAAGCCAGTCTTCAACAGTATGAAGATGATTGTTAAGAACTCGAGAGGCGACCACAGGATCGCTGTGTGCATACAAAATTGCTGTATCATCTGCAAATGTAGATGTGAAGAGTTCTGGGGATACAGGCAGATCAGCCGTGTAAATCAGGTATAGCAGTGGCCCTAGGACACTACCTTGAGGTACACCTGCTGAAATGTCAAATTCATTCGTCGTGTGTGTTCCATATTTGATTTTGAACTTCCTTTCAGAGAGGTAGGATTGTACGACTTTGTGAGTGTTTTCGGGAAGGGTATGTTTAATTTTAAACATTAAACCAGAGTGCCATACTTTATCAAAGGCTTGCGAGATATCCAGAAATATGGCGGAACAGTATTTCTTTTTTTCAAATGCGTTTCTGATTTCGGTGGTAACTCTGTTTACCTGTTCAATGGTGCCATGGCTTTTACGAAAACCAAACTGGTGCTCGGGAATAGCACCAGAGTTTTGCAAAGGTGGTAAAATTTTTGCTAAGAGACATTTTTCAAAGACTTTTGAGAGCACTGGCAGCAAGCTAGTTGGCCGATATGATGACGGGAGGGATAGATCTTTTCCTGGCTTAGAGATCATAAATATGTTCGAAATTTTCCAGGGTCTAGGGTAATATCCTAGTCTCAATATTGCGTTGAATATGAAGAGGATTAACCTTGTTGCTACAGTGGGGAGTTGTTGCACCATCTGTGGGGTTATAAGATCAAAGCCTGCGGCCTTTTTTGTGTTTAGCTCGCCAATGATAAACTTGATCTCCGTGTGCTGAAATTCGCCTATATTTTCGATTGAACGAGGGTTTATTTTGGGAAATTGAAAAGCGTTAGTTCGTGGGTTGGGCTTAAAAACGTTTTCGAGGTATTTAGCAAATACATGCGCTTTTTCTTCGTCCTTTCTAGCCCATCTTCCAGTGTTAGTACGCAGTGGTGCTACGTTTGTTTTGGGTGCCTTCATCTTTTTATTTGCTTTCCAAAGAGAATAGTTTGATTCTGCTGTCGGGCTCAAATTTCGAGTGTAATTTTCTAGATTAGTTTTCAGATCATTATCAAGAGCTTCTCTCAGGCGCTTAGTCGCTTGCACTAAGTTAACTTTCGCGGTGGGTGATCGTTGTCGCTGCCATTCCCTTCGTAGGCGTCTTTTTTCTCGTACAAGAGTTTCGATCTCGCTTGAAGTATATCTTCGAGGTTCTTTTGGCTTGCTGATTATTTTTGGGGTTGCATGAACTGCTGCCGATATCATGATATTGTTTACCTCTGTTACGGCATCATCAATATCACATTCGCTTCGGAGTATAGAGTTCTCGTTCAAATGCGAGCTTATATAAGTAAAATAAAACACTATTTTATTTCATAAAAAAATATAAAATTTAGTTTTATTCAATTAAATTATTTTATAACTTTAATGGAAAGGACTATGTCCTCTATAGTCCAATTATTGAATAATAATTATTTCGGGAGAAGACTATGTCTTCTCAAGTCCGATTGCAATTTATTACTACTTTCTTAATTCTTTAGTCTTACATTATTAAAGTCTTGCGAGCTGACTATTACGTTGGGCACAACGTGATCGTGCAGACAAAGCGTCAGCACTTTGTTATTGAACTCAATAATTTGGCAAAAGCAAGAATTGGATGGGAAAAGAATTATAGATTGATCAGCGAAAAATGCAATGCTCGTGGCGGAAGTTATGTCGGTCAAAGAATAAAAAAGAATAAAAAAAGAATAAAAAGAATAATTCGGACGACAGGTAAATCGGACGGTTGCGAAATATTGTTAGCATTAACTCCTCACTTCTTAATTTGATTGTCCTCAATCATTTAAAAGAAAGGAATGTTATTTAATCGTGGGGGTTTGTCAGGAGCTTGGAGCTCAATTGAGGTTTGAGGTTCGCTAATGGATTGAAGGACGACTGAAATTTTTCGTTTGTCACTAAAGCGTGGTGTTTCTGGTTTACAAAGAATTATTTTTCTCCCAGTGCGTTTGAGGAAAAGTTTCAAGCTCACAATTAGTGTGAAAATCAGACAAAGTATTGCGGTCATTGACCATCCCCCGATGACGAGACGTTTTTGGATGGTTGAAATAATTTCGGTATTGTTTATTTGTAGCTCGTTAAGAGCTTCGAGAGAAAGTAACTTGATGTGGTTGATTTCAAAGGGAGTGGGCTGCACTATTGCAGGGATAGTTTGGAGAGGTGAGGCTTCTATATTTTTAAAGGTTCTATTGCCGATTTTTAAGGTGCTATTGTGGAATTTAATAAGAAAGGTTCCGGATAAGAATCTATGTGTGTCATCGATGTGAATCGATCCATTATAGCCATTTATCAAGATTATGCCGTAGTCAATTTCTTCGATTGGCGCAATGTGATGGTCGTTGCTCATTACACAAGAAGAATTCAAACTATTAATAATATTAGGAATACAAGTATCATTAGTTATATTAATTATTTGATTTTCCTTACAAATTGTAATATTGTTAAATTTTTCGCAATGGTTCTTAATGGCATAAATTGCTTGTTGTGTTTTTAGGATTTCTTTGAACTCAATATTAATTACAAGATTTTTCTTTTTTATTGGTCTTAAGATTATATTTTCATACGTTTCTTCTTTCGTCAGTGGTACTTTGACCATATAGAATATTTTCTTATTACTACTATACAAAACTGATACTTTGGAGAATTCAAGTGCCTCTTCTGGGGTTGTAAAAGGAATATGTTCTTCTTTCATTTTACTTATAGCTAGTTCGATTTCTTTTTTGCTAAGTACTAATGGGTTAACCATTCCAAGCTTTGCCCATTCTATTCCATTTTCAATATTTATTAATTCTTCCTTAACTAGTCTTATTCTGTTTTGTAAATTGATAACTAATTTGTTCTCTAGGTAGTCATCTTTTTTTATAAAAGTTTCCATGGTGTTAACAATTTCGGTTAAATTATTTAATCTTTTGTTAAAAGCTTCATTTACATAGAATTGTTTGTTATTGTTTTTATTCAACTCATTTACATTGTTGGCTAAAATTTCGAAGTCGTCATGGTCAGGTGACCCTGCGACATATTTCCAGATTGTTCCCAGTGCATTTATGGCTCTTCTATTTCTTATGACGGGGGTTAGATTTTCCAAGATATTTTTAATTTGGGTAATTTCGAGATTGATCAAAGTATGAAGATTGTGGTTACTTGGTATATTTTCATGGATGAAGGTTTGGGTGTTGGCTATGGATATTTCGTATTGTGCCAGGTCTATTGGGTGGACAATAGTGAAGATTCCCTGTTAAATTTTTGCCGTGCCTTTATTGATGGTGACAACGTAAGATGGGGTGTAATCTATGATTTGGACTTCCGTCGCTGCATAGGATAAAGAGAACCTGAAAAATGGGTTGTTATGTTTTAATGTTACTCTTATAAACAATTCTTCCTGCCATTTTCAGAACTGTTGTATTTCGATCTTCTTTGACTATTTCTTTTTTGTATCTTGGTGTTAGCTTCGAGCCTAATCTCTTGTTAACTTTGACGAAAATACTTTCACCTGGTGAATAAGTTTTAAGTTCTTACCTTTTCTGATTGTGATAGTCAAGATCTTGCTTTTGTTTTTCTATTAAACGATTTATTATTTCTTTTTTTATCTTAAATTGCTTTTTCTGGGTCACTATTGAAGTTTTTGTTAAAAAATATGTCAATGGGTTTTTTTTTTCCAGTGGTCGAATGAATTGATCTGTTATATTCGTAGAGTGTTTTAGTTAGCAGGTCGTGAAATGAGTTATGAAGCTTATCTGGCTTGAGACATCTCATAATCTCGGAAAGGGTAGAGTGGAGTCTTTCTACTTGACCGTTTACTGTGCTTGCGTAAGGGGGTGTAGTGTAAGTTTGTATTCCGAATTGATCTTTGAGAAGAAAATTTATTGTTGATGAATTTAGGGACTTTTCGTTGTCTAGAACTATGCTTTTTGGGATTCCGAAAGCTAAAATGATTTCTTTAAGGGGGTCTTTAATATCTTCTACTGTGTTGTGAGCCGTTTCTACTCACAACCCTTTCACGTTGACTCTGATCGAGAACAAATCAAATAACACCGCAGCGAATGAAAATAAACAAACGACCCTGAAATGAAAGCTGACAAAATTGTAAATTCATGGTCAAGGTCGAAACAACGCCGAAGTCGAAGCCAATAACCGTAGCAAGCGACGAAATATGATCAATCGCAAACGACAAACAGACGAACGGCGAGAACGACGAACGAATCAGTTTCGCATGATCAGCAATGCCAAGCAGAACACAGAAACAAAGCAACAAGTGACTATGACGACATCACCAAGAATTGGGTCAGCAGTCGCAGCACGAGAAGCATTGCCACATCGTTTTCCGTATTCCGAAGTTCCAGCCAGAAAGTGCATGCTAGGCACTTTCTCCTTATAAAAGCAGATGATCGACAATTGGAAAAGGACTGGTGATTGAGTATTCAACGTTCCGGTTCGAATTGGCTTGTACTGACCCAACGGCAACAACAATTCAAGTCTGAGCGTTTATTATGATTTAGGGAATTAGGGAAGTCATTCGAGTGTAATTCAGGAGTTATTGCAGTAGGAATAAGTGTTTTAAGATATAAATAAAAGAGTGGAAAAGAATCCTTCGATGTACATTTATTTGAAAGAAGGAAGTTAGGGCTGTGTATTTGTAAAATACACGAAAATATATAACGTTTTGGCATTAGGCTGTGTGTCCTTTTCAGTACACACCCTAGCCACAACAAATTGGCGCTGCCGGTATTCAACTGTCAGTTGGATCCAAACCTGGACTCACAACGATTTCATATCAGATTGTCTTGAACGTGTGCATGATCTGAGGAAAAATTAAAGGATAGCTGAAGCGGAACTGAAACCAGTTTTAAACAGGACGAGTCGCACCGCCTAGCTGAAGCCTATTTTCACAGATCTGGACTTGCGGACGATTGAAATAATCTCAAATAAAGACTATATTGACGGTGAACGTTTTCGCCGCCAGTATCCTCTTGAAATTGTTGATTGAGGAATTTTGTTTTGCGAAGAAAATAAAACTGTTTCAGATAATTCCAGACAAGAAGCAAGAAAACTAAATCCGAGACGAAAAGCAGCAAAAGGAAAAGTCGAAAAATAAAAATGGTAAGTGGAAAATTATGAATAAACTGTGCAAGAGTCCCGTTGTTTTTCGCTTTGTTAGAAAATATATGTAAAAACGGTGCAGTACCGCAAATATTCAACTCTATGGAAGACGAATTAGACAAACTCAGACAACATCTACATCAGTCAGAAATAGATGCAAAAACAATCGTAGCAAGTACTTGGGAGTTAATAAAGGAGGCAGGACTAAATAAGGAAAGCTCACAATTAATTAAGGATCAATCAGTGTTAGGACAATTTACGAAACTTGAAGAAGCAAGCTTCCTGATCAACCAGGTGAAGGGTACATTTGGTGCATTAAGTCAGACCTTAAGAGAAAAAATAAAGACATTGGAAGACACCTTAATACTTCTTGAAAAAATTTGTAAAAAATTAAGGAAACAAATCGAGGATCAGAACAAATTAATAGAAAAGGCAGAAGCAGAAAACGAAACCCTTAAGGAAGTATTAAAACAGTCAGTAGGAAAAGAAACAGCAGAAGCTTTAGAAAAGGACAAAGCAAGTCTAAAAGCAAGTGAAGAAGAAGTCAAATATCTGAAACAAGAAGTTAGAAAACTAATAAGTACATTAAGAACAGTTTGTGCAACTTCTCCAACACCAAGCCCGAATACCGCAAGGAAGATTAGAACAACGAGTACTAACACAGAAAACGTTGAGATTCCAACCGTTACTACAACCCCTGTAGGAACAGCTAGCAGCAACATAATAATTTTTGAATTGCCATCTACTACAGCAGCCCCTGTAGGAACAACTATCACTAACACAGAACGTTTTGAGCGACCGTCCGTCACACCAAAAAGCATACCGAAGATACAAAGAACAATGGCAACGCAATTGCAAGCGGATGAATTAATGAAAAAAGTGGCTCACCTGGTACCACAATTTTCAGGCTCACAAACCTCAGAATTATTTGGGGAAGTAGAAAAGCTCATAACAGGAATCGAACTATTGAAAAGTGTTGTGAGTGGCAGTGAATCAAGAGATATTATAAAATGCGTCAAAAATAGATTGTCAGGATTAGCGTATACAAAAGTGAGCCAGCGATTAGTAACTAGTCTAGACGACATAAGTGAAATTATAAAGAGAGAATTCTTAAAGCGCAGGAGTCTGGAGACAATCCGTTCCGAAATAGCAAGAGCAGAACAGCAGGCTAATGAAAGAGCTTCCACGTTTGGGGGAAGATTGGAAGTCTTGTTAAATGAGGCCGAGGAAATTATAAATAAGTTATGGAATAGCTCGGAAGCAGTGTCGGCACTCAGCGAGTACAGAAGATTAGCAACATTCGGGTTCATTTTAGGTGTTCGAGACTCATACATGCAGAGCCGCCTGGAAATGAACAAAGATAAACCAATCGCGGATTTAATCAGGTTAGCTGAGGAAACAGAAGAATTGCATTTTGAAAACCATGTAAAATGTCAGTCTACTCATGCCGTGAACCAATTTGTCCCTATGGGACCCCAAACAGTTCCATGTGCTTTTTGCAATACAGTAGGTCACACTTGGGATGTGTGCATACAGAGAAGGAATACACCTTTCTGCAGTGTTTGTGCTGAATATGGGCACGAACTGAGTAATAAGTGCAATCAAAACAATAGCAAAGATATATTATTGACTGAGCAATCTTGTGCGTTTTGCGGAAAGATGGGGCACTTGGAGAACAATTGTTTTAGCAGAATAAGAAAATTATTTTGCAACATTTGTAGGGTGAAATGTCATGAGAGCAATAAATTCTGTAGGCCAAGACAGGGACCACCAGAACAATTTAATCAAGCAAACCAGAACTCGGGACAACCTAACTCATCCCCAATACAAAACTTCAATCCCTTCCGAAGCCAAGGTGCTGCCCAACCTTTTACTCCAGCTTTTACGAAACCGGATTTCAATAAACCCCAAAATTCTACTCGCAAAATTTTAGTCAAAATTCGAGTCAATACAATTCACAAAATTCGAATAGAACACAGACACAATACGTTAACCAGAGACAAACACCACCTTTTATGGATAAGCCGCCTGGGGGTATGCAATGCTATAAGTGCCATAATTATGATCACATAGCCAGATTTTGTAAAGAAATGCCCCAGCAGGAAAGAAATAGTCAGGGAAACTCTATGCGGCCCGGTCAAGGCCAATAGGCCGGAATGCCCAAACCCAGTCGACAGTTAAAAGGCCAAGTCTAGTTCCGGTCAAAGAAGAGGGTAAAGAAAAAGAAAAATTTGTTAATTTAAAAAATACAAAAAAAAAGACAGTTAGTTTTGAGGAACTAGACATTAATAAGATTTTTATCGATGACATAGATAGTCAGAACATAGATAAGAAAGTAAAGAATATAGAAAGTAAGAAAGAAAACGAATTGAAAAATAGAAAGAGAGCACACAACAAATTTTACAAAGGGATTAGTAACCATATGTCAGTCCGCGATAAGAAACGAAGTGAAGAAGGAGCCTAACGTAGAGACCCCCGTTTGGAACAAGAGCAGAAACAAAAAGAAAGACGGATTTCCATTCTGGAAATTATTTTGGTCCTTTGTGATGTTTTGGGTTGTGTTGGCTAAAAAATCTGCAGCTTGTTTAGATGGCTTAATCAAGTATGTAGAAAATAAAAGATCAAATTTTCAACTTCGACGTCAAAGGCAGAGAGATGAATTGCCGAACTCAATATTCAATGATGCGTTTATAGTATTTCCCTGTGGACAAGCTGTAAACGATCAAGTAACGTTGCTGGTCGACACTGGGTCGGACACAAGCTTGATTAAGTTAGAAGCGCTAAAAGATATAAATGAAGTAAATCAGTTTGAAACAATCCGGTTAGTAGGGGCATTTGGAGGGGATATTTGCAGTAAAGGCACAGTAGAAATGGCACACGCGCGCCAACCGAATTTAAAGTTTAAATTTCATGTTCTTCCACGAGGGAGCAAGATTCCGGGAGATGGACTGTTAGGCAGAGATGAACTTTGGAATCGATCCGTAATAGATAGTCAGAATAAAGAGCTTTTGTTTTTCGAAGAGGGGAGTGAAGTGACAGCCATTCCACTGGTTTTTTCCGAAGAAAAGACGATTTGTATTGTGGAAGCAGTTACGATAAAAGCAAGGGAAACAAAAATAGTGGCGATTTGTGTAAAGGGAATGTCAGGAGAAATAATAATAAACAAAAAGGAAATATTACCGGATGTTTTCGTAGGAAGCACACTCACAAGAGTTGAAAATGAAACGGGGTATGTGCCAATTTTGAATACAAGTAGTAGGGCCATTCGTGTTGATTCTGATATTGTTTTAGAAGGGGAACTCGGTACTAATTTTGAGGAGCTAAAACCACTCAATATTAACCAAATGAAACAAAACAGTGATGTAAATAGTCGTTTTAATCTCTTACTGGAGTCAGTTGACTTAGACAACACTCTAAACAGTGAGGAAATAAGTTCAATGTAGAGAATTTTTAAGGATTATTCCGATGTTTTCCACTTAAATGGAGACATGCTTTCTTTTTTGCATACTCTTTTGCGATGGGCTCGCGGTTCAAGAGTAGATAAAACAAGTAAGCAGTTTGTCGATTTCGTTTATATGACACCATTTTACGGGAGTAAATGAAAAAACAAGCATACCTAAAGATACTTACCAAATTAACAAGGAAAATAAGAGATAATAAATTCTGAATTAGAACGTATAAAACTTTTATTTTTAGTTTGAAATACTAATAGATCAGACTAATACACAAGCAATCTACCGTAGTCAAGCTTACCATCACACCCACAGCAATAAAGTAGATTGATAGTGGGCTCAGGGTCTACATAGGACACTTCACTTTAAAGCACCAATAAAAACTAAACCAGTTCAATGACCAATAACTCAGTAATAGGTAACAATTTCAAAATCAAGAATTTAACAATCCAAAGAAATGCAATTGGCTATAAGCGAAAATGAAATTCGATATTCGAGACAACTAAGCAACACAAGTAAGACGCAGAAACGGTATACCAAGACGGGAAATAAAACAAGAGAAAAACTACAAAGCATTGTAAAGTTTAAATGTACTCTGTCAGCGGCAAGTAGACGGTAGAATTTAAAAATTTCTAAAAGTTTATTTTTTTTCAGTTTCATACACGCTTGAAGTGATTTCAAATTTTCAAAATTGTTCCTGTCCATTTTGAAACATGTCAAACATAATTTGCGAATATATAATAGAATCTCGGTTAATAAAAATAACAAAAAAGGACCACGAACGAATTGTCAGCAATCAATGGCTAACGGATGTACACATCAACGTCTTCTTAAACTGGTTAATTAAAAAGCACGTTCTTTTAAAACGCAAAGTACACATTTTTAGCTCCTTTGCCTATGAAGGGATAAAATCAATGATACAAGCAGATGCTAACATTGCCGAAATCAGAACGAAAAGTTTGTTGAGGAATGTTGATGTGTGTAACGTGGAAAACTGGATTTTTCCAGTATGTGAGTACAACCATTGGATGTTGATAATCATCAGACACAAAAAATTGTATGTTCTAGATTCCTTAAAACCCCACGGGTTATATGAAATAAAAAAAAGTATGGAAAAGTTTTCTGAAATAGTCACGAAACTAAATAATAAGAGGGATTATGAAACTCTCACAGTAAATTACGCAGAATGTCCACAACAGTCAAATCAATTCGATTGTGGCCTGTTTTTGCGTAATTGCGCAGAACATTTTTTCATACAATTGGAGGAACACCAACAGGAAATTGAATTTTCTAAATTAAATGAAAAAATATCAAGAAAGTCATTAGCGACCTTAATTGAAAATTGGTCAATACAGAAAAATACAGAAAAAGAATGCAAAATAACGCCAAACGAACATGAATATCTAACTGAAATTGTGAACCAATTGAAAAAAGAACGAAAAAGTAAAAATGAAAAAAAAGGCGGCATAGAGAAAAGAGTCAGAATAAACAATAAACTGTTTAGAATAAAAATTACTAAAACAAAAAAAATTAAAATAGATGAAATGTAAAAAATAATAAGAAAAATTCAGGTGAAGGGTAATATATAAGTAACATTAAGTACTGAAATTATATACAAAACAAATATATTAATAAAGAGAAAGAAGAAAAAGGGCAAAATTGTACGAAAAATAATAAGCAAATTTAAGTTAGTCATAATCAGCAGATCTACCTGGCCAAGCGAACCCAACAAAAGTCAGTAATACTCAACACATCAAGGGCACTAGCTTTAAATGCACAACAGCGAACAACAAGAATTTTGAACAACAGCAACGACAACTACAGCGAGTGCATAAGTATTAAATGCACAACACCAGTCAACACAACAAGTACATAGCCTCAAATGCATCGAGTCAGCGACAATTTCAACCAACACTAAATCCAGCGTCGGTGCATAATACGGCAACGTTCTATCAACACCTCGGGGGGGAGGGGGCAACTGGGTGAGTTGCCTTCACCCCACACAACATAAACAACACAACCATCTCTCAAGTCGCGATCATACCCAACATAAGCGAAAAAGCTATAGTTATCACACTAATGGTCATAGCTAAAACTATAAAAAGTCGACGACAACTGACACACAACAATCAGCTGATAACGACTCGGCAATGAGCTACATCGACCATTTTCAAGGTCATACAATATTTGCGGCATGAGCAGCGTTCACCAAGTTCTGCTTAGCTGTTATCAACAACGGCCTACCACAACAGTAGACAAATCAACAAAGCAGACACGAATACACACATGTCAATAATAGCACCTACATCAGCCACGATACTCGTGACTCATTGAAGGAGGGAGGTATGTTGTGAGCCGTTTCTACTCACAACCCTTTCACGTTGACTCTGATCGGCAACAAATCAAATAACAACGCAGCTAATGAAAATAAACAAACGACCCTGAAATGAAAGCTGAAAAAATTGTAAATTCATGGTCAAGGTCGAAACAACGCCGAAGTCGAAGCCAATAACCGCAGCAAGCGACGAAATATGATCAATCGCAAACGACAAACAGACGAACGGCGAGAACGACGAACGAATCAGTTTCGCATGATCAGCAAATGCCAAGCAGAACACAGAAACAAAGCAACAAGTGACTATGACGACATCACCAAGAATTGGGTCAGCAGTCGCAGCACGAGAAGCATTGCCACATCGTTTTCCGTATTCCGAAGTTCCAGCCAGAAAGTGCATGCTAGGCACTTTCTCCTTATAAAAGCAGATGATCAACAATTGGAAAAGGACTGGTGATTGAGTATTCAACGTTCCGGTTCGAATTGGCTTGTACTGACCCAACGGCAACAACAATTCAAGTCTGAGCGTTTATTATGATTTAGGGAATTAGGGAAGTCATTCGAGTGTAATTCAGGAGTTATTGCAGTAGGAATAAGTGTTTTAAGATATAAATAAAAGAGTGGAAAAGAATCCTTCGATGTACATTTATTTAAAAGAAGGAAGTTAGGGCTGTGTATTTGTAAAATACACGAAAATATATAACGTTTTGGCATTAGGCTGTGTGTCCTTTTCAGTACACACCCTAGCCACAACAACTGCTTTAGATTTTAGTATTTTTCCTAAAGCATACTTTGAGAATTTGTCGATCGCTGTTAGTACCAAATTTCCCTCGGTTGAGTAGATATCGATGTGAATAATTTCTCCAGGATTTTCTGGGATTGGTGTGGCTTGAAATTGCGGTTTGTTAGGCCGTCGATCATATTTTT
This sequence comes from Chlorops oryzae, assembly GCA_020466095.1. Lineage (NCBI taxonomy): Eukaryota > Metazoa > Arthropoda > Insecta > Diptera > Chloropidae > Chlorops > Chlorops oryzae. The sequence continues at coordinate 58,945,983 of CM035806.1, read as the reverse complement.
GCTCTTTACAGGTTTGGCAATTTTTGGCTATCCTTTTGGCTTTTCCATCATTTTAGGGAAGTAGTAATTTTGTTTAAATTGTTCTTTGTTTTCCTTTGCGTTCCTATGGGCTCTTCTGTGTTCTCTTAACAGTATTTCTTCTTGTTCTGTTTCGTTGGTTATTTCTTTTACTTGTGATTGGGTAAATCTCACTTTGAAATTTTTAAAATGATCGGGATAGAATTCTTGAATTAGGCCAATGATTGGTTCCGTAGTAAATAAACCGTTAATGACGCTGGGGTTAAGATGTTTTCTTAAGTATCGCTATTAGAGAATCTTTGGTGTAGAAAGGCTTTGTTACGATGTGTTTATGATAAGTGGGGAAGGGAATTTCAAATTTATAGTCATCTTGGCTACCTATTAGGATATGGAGCTGGTTTTTGAATGCGTTGATAGGGCATTCTATGGCAGGTATCAGATCACCCGATCACTTTCGTCACTGTGTTGTGTTGACGTTATTGAATTTATCTGCGCAGGTGTAGATAGTGAATCTGCGACTACGTTTGTTCTGCCTGGTTGATATTTTAATTCATAATTATATTCTTCTAAAATAGATTTCCATCTTTTCATTTTGCTATTAATATTTTTGCTACTAAGTGCGTAAGTAAGGGGCTGGTGGTCTGTAAAGATGCTAACTTTTCTAGAGCCATACAGATAGTTTCTCAACGAATTAAGTGCCCAAATTATGGCCAACATTTCTTTTTCGTTGGTTGCATAATTTTCTTCGGTTTGGCTGGGCGTTCTTGATAGGAAGGTGATGGGCTTTCTATCTTGCGAAAGGACTGCACCGATTGCGTAGTCTGAGGCATCTGTTGTCAGATCAAAACCTTTTTCAAAATCGGGATGAGATAACATTACGTCACCAGATATTAGGGAATTTTTTAATTTTTGGAATGAGTCCAGAGCATTTGTGTCCAAAGAAACTTTTGCATTTTTGGATGCATTTTTGGAAATGCGTCCTTCCTCCCCTCTTAAAAGGGATGTCAGGGGTTTAGCGAGTTTCGCATAGTCTTTAATAAAACGACGGTAATAGCCTGACATGCCTAAGAAACTTCGTAAGTCTTTTACTGTTTTTGGTGGAGGTATTTTGGCTATTGCTTCTATTTTATTTTTATTTGCTTTGATTCCGTCAGTTCCGACAATAAATCCCAAAAATTCGATTTCGGTTTTAAGAAATTCGCACTTGTCTAATTGGATTTTGAAGTTAGCGGATTCTAAAGTTTTAAATATTTTTCTGAGATTTTCGAAATGCTCGTTTTTAGTTTTTGAAAAGATAACAATATCGTCTATGTAGACGTAGCAAATTTTTCCAATATAGTCTCTTAAAACATCGTCAAGAGTGCGTTGGAAAATTGAAGGTGCGTTTTTTAATCCAAATGCGAGTCGTACAAACTCGAATTTTCCATTGTTTACCGAAAAGGCGGTCTTCTCAACATCACATTCCTTTAAAGGAATCTGGTGAAAACCACTTTTTAGGTCAACAACTGAGAAGAAGCTATTTTTGCCGAGGTTTGCTAGAACTTCGTTAATTTCCGGAATTGGGTATCTATCGGCCACTGTCACTGCATTCAGTTTCCTGTAGTCGATAACCATTCTAATTTTTTTCTTTTCTGATGCATCCATTTTTTTTTGGAACTATCCAAACGGGAGCATTGTATGGAGATCTAGAAGTTCTTATTATTCCATCATTTAACAGCTCATTAATCTGTTTTTCTACCTCATTTTTTAATGTCATTGGATACGGGTACGATTTTGAATAAATTGGTGAATCTGAAGTAGTTCGGATTTCTTCTTGAACTCGGGAGGTGAGTTTTTTGTTGGGATCTGAGAGGGAGCTTCGTTTAGGTGGCTTGTTCTTAACTCTATTTTGTTTACTGATTGGGAAATGTAGGGGAAAGTGGTCACCCTTCGTACGCGGGGCACATTCGTACAGTTAGTATAACAGAGAAACTAAACGGCACATAAACACGCATTTGTTTGTGTGTGTTGACATACTGACCGTCATATTCCTAACTGAGTTTTGCATCAGTTGCAATACATTGTGCCAGATGAGAACACGGATTGTGTTTTTACGCTCGGTGAGTAAATTTTTTTATATAAGTTTGGTTTGTAGTTCTAAGAAGAATTCTTATGTTTTTTAACAAACTGGTGACGATTTATTAGAGAAAGCATTGTTAATTTTGAGCTATAATTGCTATATTTATCAAACTAAATAAGAATTTACATAAACTTGCACTTTACTTTTTTGGAAAGACATGGGGTGCATTCGGACAGCTAGACAGGGGCACATTCATACGCGTACGAATGCTCCCCTCTAGATTTTATTAACCACCAGTATATACATTTTAAACATTTTTGAAATAAAATATGATATAAGCTCTTAAAAATATCATACAGACAGCACAATAACGTATTTTTTTTTATTTAGTATGCAAATTCTAAATAAAAGGTATTTTTTTTGAGAATCATGGTGCGAAAATATAAAAAGAAGGGTACACGTTCTCAACAAGTAGATGAAAACTCCATGAAATTAGCAATTGATGACGTTTTACAGGGACGGTTGTCATATAGGAAAGCCGCGATAAAATTTAATATCAAAACGTCAACGTTGGAAAGCAGAGTCAAGAAATTTAAAGATCACTAACGCCGATGGACCCTAACGAACTTTTCATTCCAAATACACGAGTCTACAAGTCTTCTCCTTGGAAGAAGAGGCACGCTTAAATGACTATATTACTCATTGCTGCAAAATGCATTATGGGCTAACGACAGTACAAATTAGGAAACTTGCCTACGAATACGCGAAAGCGTTGAATTTAAAATTTCCAGCGAATTGGGACAAAACTGAAATGGCTGGCTTAGAGTGGATGCGTAAATACAGAGAACGAAACTCCAACTTGAGCCTGCGATAGCCAGAGAAAACTAGTGCTGCTCGATCATTCGCGTTCAATAAGAATGCAGTGCAAGAGTTTTATAATAATTTAGCTGATGTGTTACAAAGACATAATTTTACTGCCGACAGGATATTTAACTTTGACGAGTCCGGCGTTTCTTCTGTTTTAGAAACGCCTAAAATTTTGGCTCCTAAATCACAGAAACAAGTTGGACAAATTGTGCCAGCGGAAAGCGGTGAATTGATCACATTTGGTGCTATTATTTCCGCTTGTGGAAATACTGTTCCTCCGATGTTTGTATTTCCACGCGTACACTACAAAGACCATTTTCTTGAAGGTGCTCCTGAAGGAAGCCTCGGAGCTGCTAACAGAAGTGGGTGGATAAATGCTGACATATTGGTTTTAGTATTAAAGCACATTCAGAAACACACAGTGAGCTCTAAAGAGCACCCAATTTTACTGCTATGTGATAATCACGAAAGCCACATTAGCTTGCAAGCTTTAACATATGCTCGAGATAATGGCATTATTGTTGTGTCTTTTCCGCCGCACACGAGTCATCGATTGCAACCTTTAGACATTGTGGTGTTCGGCCCGTTCAAGGCAAAGTTCAAAGTAGCGTTCAACAATTGGCTTATGTCCAATCCTGGCAAAACAATCAACATTTACAACATTCCTAGACTGGTCAAACTTGCATATTTCGAATCTTTTACCCCAAAAAATATAAGAAGCGGATTTGAAAAGCCAGGTATATGGCCGTTCAATGAAATGACCTTCAGTGATGAAGAAGTGTATGCTTCAAATAATTTGGTAAATGTGCCAACTAACTCGGACACAAGTACTGTTGCTCTAGAACCACAACCTTCTACCAGCGTGCCAGCGACTGATATAAATGAGCCAGATATTCGTGAGCAGTTGCCTGCTTTGCTCCGAAAGCCTAAAGACATTCTTACCTTAACCAGCGAACCTTCCACCTCCTCGGCTGAGACACAATCTGGACTGAGTTCTTCTGTTCCCATAACACCAGAAATCATAAGACCTTATCCTACAGTTGTTAGAAATCGAAAAACCAATAAAGGAAGAAAAACCATGTAAATCCCGTATATATACAGATACATCTGTAATAATGGAATTAGAAGAGCGAAATAGACAGAAAGAATTGAAAAAATTAGAACAGGAAGGCAGAGCCAGCAAGCCAAAGCTGTGAAACGTAGTTTGAAGGGACCTAATTTAACACAAAAGAAAAAGAAATAATAATTTAAATTTAATATCGGAGAACATGAGAGATAATTCTATAGTTTTGGCAAAGTTTGGAAAAAAAAACTTGTTTTTTATATCAAGATATAACTAAACTAAGGCTGAAATATTTTATGTTTTGTTATTTTTCTTAAAAAAGATTTATCGACAACGAGTCAAGTCACATATTTTTAAGTTTGTTTTTTTTTTATAAATAAATAATATAATATTAAATTATAAAAATTAATTGAGTTTGATTGGCTTTTTAACTACTCTGTACGAATCTACCCCATAGCGTACGAAAGTACCACACCCAATGTACGAATGTACCCCATACGTGGGGCACATTCGTACCAATATCTTATTGTTGAAAAATCGCTGTAACTTTTTAACCTTGTTATATAATAGTTTCGGACTCTTTTGTAACAGACTAGAATATATTTGTCACACTAAGGTGAACAAATTAGATAGATTCCACAATTATTCATGAAGTAAAAAAATAAAATGTAAAAAGTGTACGAAGGGTGACCACTTTCCCTACTGGTGAATTTTAATTTTGATACTGTTTTTTATAAGCAAATATTTTTCTTTTATATGGATGATCGCATTGAGTTCTCTAAGACTATCATGACCTAAGATGCCGTGAAACGATTTTAAAGATGGAAGGATGTAGAATTTTATGGGGTGATTGGGTAAGTTGAATAAATTTGCAAAAGTGTGGTGCGTGATTTTAATGTTTCCAGGGACTGAACTTGCGAAAAAGAAATTTTCGTTTGGGGTAGGATTACTAACGAGGTAAGGTTGAATGTAATTTTTATTTGATCCTGTGTCAATAAGTATTTTCAAAATTTTTCCATTCTTCGCTTTGCATTCAAAATACGGGAGCGAAGAGTGTGTTAGCCTAAAAAATGAATGTCAGTAAAATTTTGGGTAGGTATTTCGTACTGTTGATCCTGTTGATCAAAAGGTTCAGCGAATTCTTCGATACCTTCGGATTCGATTAATTGATTATATTCATCTTCGCTATAATTTTGGGTTTGGTGATCTTGAGAATTCGGTATATTGGAAGGATCTTGGGTACTTTCGATATGAAAATTACGTTGTTGTTTATTTGGTGGTGGAATGTAGCTTAGAGATATGGGTCTTTTATTATCGAATTGAGGCTGATTTGTTGGACGAGGTCGGTTTTGGTAGTTGATGTTCCTTGTTTGGATCGATTGATCAACATCCATAGGTTGGGGTCTTTGGGGCTTTGGTGCCGTTGGTGTTGATGGCTGAAAATTTTGTTGGAAAGGTTGGTGTGTGTACTGGGGAGAAAAGGACCTCTATAAAGCGCCAACGATGAACTTCTATATTTTCCAATTAAAACACTCTTTGCATTTAAGTTTTATTCAGTTTATTCATTAAATTTCGTTCATATACTTTTAAGGCTCTACTCTATCTTACTTTTACTGCCCTAATTCCCTAGCTAACACTGAGATCCACACTTTGTCGTCCTGGCTCGTAAGTAGGTGCGCCAAAGTTGAGATCTTCTTAATACTCGGAGTGCGAATCGATGATAAGTCCCTTTTGTCAATCGAACTTCGCTTTTATACTCAAATATTGCTCCGTTCGCAATATCGATAGTTGCTAGCGTCATAGGTTTCTTCTTCAGCTGACCTCCCCGCAAGCGTCCCTCGGTCACCGTTTATTCTGCATTTCGGCTTTTTCGGCGATTGCATAAGTGCCGTTGTCTTCTATTTATTCGTCGTGCCACATATTCACAATCAACTAAATATGCCGATCACTCCAAACCCATTCGACATATGTACGGTTTAATGCAAGCCAAGTGCACACACAAAAACGTAAAGAACGATATGTAATACGAACAAGCAAACGCATGCCGTAAACATCCCTTGTTTGTGTGTGGTCCACATGCTGACTCGGCGGCTCGTGTTCTTTCGCCTTTCGTCTGCCTGCTTTCCCTTTCGATCGATGGCCTTGAACGATCGATTCTCGGTTGACATCGACGGTCTGTTTGTCATTATGTGCCCGTGTTGTTGTTGCCGTCTCCGGTAACGGTGTCTCTTTATTTGATATCGAACGCCGACCGTTGTTGCTTTGTTGAGGCGTTCGATTTCATGCTCGCTCGTGCTGTTGTTGTTCGAGGTGTTAGGTTTCGAGCTCAAACGGTGCCGTTGCATTTGTTTATGCTGCATTATTTATTGCACTGCTTTTGTCTTAGCGCTGATAACGTGACGTTGATACTAGTGCTTGTAGCGTTACGCCGTGTGACTTCGTGACTCACAACATCCCTCCCCTCTTCGGCAAGTCGTGAGCATCACGACTGGTTTTCTGTCTGAAGGATGCGGTTGTTGTAGCCAGGCATACTTCATGCTTAGTTTCGTCTCGATGATACAGATGAGGCGAGCTGAATACGGTTTTATTAATTCCGGCTCGTGTTGTTGATGTTGTTGCTTAAATGTTGCTAACTCGCTGTTGTAGTGGGCGTGTAGACTTTGTTCACCCATATGTCTTTGATGATGTTCTTAGCGGTGTTCGATAGACCGATGCTGCTGCTATCTGGTATTTTGTATTAGATGAAATTTTTGTCGCTGTCGTGTTCGCTGTGATACTGCCGCTTCTTGATCCATATTTATCGCTGAAGTGTAGTGGATGTCTCAGTGAATTCTTGGTTTTCTATGAACTAGTGTTTTAGTTTTCGGGATACAGTTCAAACGGTGTTACTGGCTAAATATTCTAGTTCTACGAAATGCTTACATAGTCAATACAGTTTTTTCGTTATTGTTGTTGCGACTCAAAAACCTTGTTAATATATTATATTTTGTTTTGGGACTCTTACAGTTTCTAATACATCATATTCTTAAATTTGATAGTAAATGAAAATACTTATATATATATATTTTTTTCTTTTATAATCCAAAGTACTTCATTAAATCCTTTTTTTTTTTTTTTTTTTTTTTTTTTTTTTTTTTTTTTGAATTACTCGACATTGAAAAAATGCACTTTGCTTATGCTATTTATATAATTCTTAATTAGAGTTTGCTGATTTTCTTTTCACTGCTTGTGCCACGTGCTACTACCCCTTCCCCCCTTTAAAGAAGGTTGATATTTTATGTTGATTTGTCAAAATATTGCAGTGTAGAAGACACAAAAAAAAAATATATAAATCCGTCAATGCATTATTGGAAATATTCTACATGTGTTTTGCTTGCAATTGCTTTTCCAACCGACGCAGTTTACTTCGGTAGTTAACCATGTGCAAGCAAATTCTATTTCGGATATTGACCATTTTCAAGCATGTGTTTGGCTTGCAAATGCTTTTCCAACTGTTGTGAGTCGCGAACTCTCTCAGACTCACAAACATATTTTTCCTCCTCTTTCTACACGCTCGCAAACTAACTCAAAACAACAAAGTGCGAATGAAGCATAAGGAAAGAAAGCTAAAAGCAAAAGGCAGTGACCTACATTTAGGAATCTCTACTTCAAGGTGATTCCATGATACTCAAAAGCACTGTCCAGCGTAAATTGCTGACAAATGCAAACATGCAGTTCGGCCGCTTGCAACAACAACAACACCGGCACGTATATGCCCAAATAACAAACATCAGCGCTGGCGCAGCGAATGCACAATTGCAATCCGATCGCTGGCAATACCAACAACAACACACGTCACGAGCTTTTATGTAAAAGCAACAACAACTACAAAAGAAGAACTAAGAACATCGGAATAGCTGGTGCAATTGCGGGGGAAGGTCGCGGTTAAGCTTATGCAAGATGTTCAGGAAGAATCGACGACGATCGCGGATATTGGGAATATTCGATATTGCAAGATCAGCAATATTGATCTATATAAACGGAGCTTCGATGACTGGAACGGGACTTCTGCGAGCGTACTCACCAAAGGGCCACGACGGAGAAGTTAATAGTCAAGCAATAGGGATATTTGTATTTGAAAGTATAGGATTCATTTTATTAAATAAAGGATTAAAACCTATTTTTTGGTGTCTTTTATTTGATAAAGGAAATACGGGGACTATTATACGCTCGACATTGTCTGAGCGCTTGGTACCCTACGTTGTAACTTAGTGACATTTGTGCGCTCGACACAGTTTGAGCGCTGTGCACACTATACTACAACATTTATGGCGCAGCCGGTATTCGACTGACTTTCAGTTGGATCGAAATCAGTTCTCTAAAAGTTTTTTTAAATTATTGATCGTTGTGCGGTTTAATTTATGACGCTATTCAGCTAAATTGGGGCTGTGACAGTCTTAAACAGTAACTAGTTATTACCAAACTTGCAGAAAAGCTCGTCAAATTGAACTGCATTACCGACTATAATTTTTAAGCAAAGTTTATATCGACAAGGTTTGCTTGCCAATATAACTGAGCAAAAAGCTTGAAAGAATATTAAAATTTTATATCAAAAGTGTACATACATGATCGGCTACGAAAATTCGCCTTGAATTGGGGCTGTGACAGTCTTAAACAGTAACTAGTTATTACCAAGACAAGCCGAATAAAAATTCGTAAGCAAGATTGTATGGTAAAACGCTTGTAGAATATTTTTATTTTTGAATACCAATACTTTCAAGGTAAATATCCCTATAAAAAGTGAAAATAAGTATTTTTAAATAAATTTGCAACGGTAGCTGTGCAACGAAGAATAAAATATAGATCAACAAACATGATACAGGTGAGTACAAAAAACACTATTTTATCATCTTGAGTCCTATTTTGCAAAGTACACATGGAAAAAGAAATAGATATACTTAAGGATAGATTGAAGGTATT
>CM035806.1:58915132-58936917 GCA_020466095.1 Chlorops oryzae | reverse complement strand
CAAAGGAAAACAAAGAACAACAATTTAAACAAAATTACTACTTCCCTAAAATGATGGAAAAGCCAAAAAGATAGCCAAAAATTGCCAAACCTGTAAAGAGCAAAAATATGATCGACGGCCTAACAAACCGCAATTTCAAGCCACACCAATCCCAGAAAATCCTGGAGAAATTATTCACATCGATATCTACTCAACCGAGGGAAATTTGGTACTAACAGCGGTCGACAAATTCTCAAAGTATGCTTTAGGAAAAATACTAAAATCTAAAGCAGTTGTTGTGGCTAGGGTGTGTACTGAAAAGGACACACAGCCTAATGCGAAAACGTTATATATTTTCGTGTATTTTACAAATACACAGCCCTAACTTCCTTCTTTCAAATAAATGTACAAGTTAACGATAACGATATTAAAAGCATAGAAAAAAAACACATTATCAAGCCTCGACTTTTCCCACGATTGCATTTCTCGCACGTTGCACGCGCAAGCCAACGTCAGCGTTACTTGAAATATTTGTCTCGCACAAGAAAGGGAAAATATCAGATTTCCTACACAAGCGTCCGTTCCAATTTGCGATTTCAGAAGAGTGCAAAATAAGCGACGCTGTCACGTTGCACTTGTTTCGTAGGTTAAGTCTTAAGTTAAGAACGTTTAGTACTTTGATTCGTGTTCTGTCTTTTAAGCTGAAAGGAACATAGTTCCTAAAATAATAAATAAATAAATAATAAAATAATAAAAAACGTTTTTCATTGAAAATAAACTGTAAAGAGTGCGGTCTGAATACGAAAATTTAATAGCAAATAAATCGTGCCAGCATTTTGGAAAGCAAAAACTAATTAATACAAGCAACAAATTGTGCGGTTTAACGCTAAAAACTTTAAGAACCAACGAATTACTCAGCCAAATCTTTTCATTAAGACGAATTGGCCGTAAAAAACGAACCGGATCCCCATCAGGAAAAGAGGCCCCCTAGTAACCCGTCGAACTGGGACGAACAGGAGTCATTGTATGACAGCCGCCTGGATGGATTGCTCGACTGCAACATTTATGTAAGATCTTTCTGCTATTTTTATAAGAAATATTTAACTACAGAAATTGAAGAAACACAAATAAAAAGGAAAAAATAATAAAAATTTTTAGAGGTAAACTTGTGAAAAGTGAAGTAAATATGTTTTGAAAAAAAAAAAAAATAAATAAAAATAAAAAATAATAAAATACAAAAAATTAGAAAATATATTGAAAAATAAACAATTAAATTAAGTGGAAATCGTTAGTTTGTAGTCAAGTAAAACGAAATAATTTAAGAAGCTTGAAAAACTTAGTTAAATTTGGTTTGATTTAAAAAAAAAAGAGGTTTTAATTGAAATCGGTCAAAGCGTTATACTGGAATAGGATTTAGAAGTTGAAATTTTATTTTTTATTTTTTTTTTATAACACATTTTGCTGATTGCCAGAATAATGACGAATCCAAATTTAATACGGCCAAGTGCTTTAACAGGCGTACAAAGTTCTGTCACAGGTGATCAGGGTAATAATGATGCTGCTTCTAATAGCGGCCGTGCAAATAACCATAGCCTCAGTACCCCATCGATAAAAGCATTAATTGAAGACATTGCCGGAAGAATTATCAGATCGGAAGCGCCGAGAATCCTCCAAAATCTTGCTAATCCTGGTATAGAGTTTGGCAATGCAACCGACGAAGTAATAGAGCCAGAATATAGGGGTCAATTGTCTGAGTTAGATAAAATTCCTGATATTGTTCGCAGCCTGCGGGAATTTTCAGGGAATCCCAACGAGTTTAGCTCTTGGAAAAAAAGTGTGGACCGAGTTTTACAAATTTATGAACCATTGAAAGGAACTCCACGTTACTACGGAATTCTTAGTACCGTACGCAACAAAATATCAGGTAATGCTGACATAGCATTAGAATCGTATAACACACCACTTGATTGGAAGTCAATCTCCAGATGTTTGGCTCTTCACTATGCGGACAAGAGAGACATATCAACACTGGAATACCAGATGACGTCCCTTGTTCAAGGGTCTAAGCCCGTACAAGAATACTACCAAAACGTCTACACTCATCTGTCACTTATCTTGAACAAAATCTCATGCATGGACGTAAGTCAAGAAACATTGGGACTGCTTACGGCCACGTATAGGGATAAGGCTTTGGATACGTTTATAAGGGGACTACGAGGAGACTTACCCAGGTTATTGGGAATTAAAGAGCCGAACAGTCTCCCACAAGCCCTCCATATCTGCTTAAAACTCGAAAATCAAATCTTTAGAACGCAGTATGCTCAAAAATGTCGCGCCAACAATACCACCGAGGCCCACACAACTCAGTCGTCAACCCTTTTACCCTCAATTAACCTATTTTCCACAAAGCTCAACACCTGTTTACCCAAGACAACTTATGCAACCACCAGTCAACCAGCGGTGGAATTTCAGTTCGCCTCAACGGCCTCAGCAACAAAATTTCAGTCTTCCAAATTTCCCAAATAGGTTTCCTGGGAATAACCAGCCCCCACCGAGACCATGGCCAAAGCCACAACCAAAGCCTGAGCCTATGGACGTAGATAGGAGTATCCATTCAAGAAATATTAACTATATGAACAGACCTTGGCAAGTAGCAAATGCAGAGAAGAGACCATTACCGCCGAATAGTCAGCAGTTACCAATTAAATTGCAAAGGAATTTTAACATTGAAACAGATCAGGCACTACCTGAAGACTACCTACAAGCGACAATGCAAGACGATTTTTTTTATGATCAAACCCTGCAGGAATACGCATATCCTTACGTTGACGATGCCTCTTCTCAAAACGAATGTCCCGATCTGAATGATACGGAAAATAACAAAAAACAAAGTAACCCAGATTTACCACAGGAACGAGAACCATCTAACTCAACAGGAGCAACTGAATTTGTTGATATTCATTTTTTAGAATAAGCGACTCCTCGCTTCCATTTTTTCAGTGCAGAACGAAGGGAGGAGAAATTCTACAGTTTTTGATCGATACGGGTTCTAATAAAAACTACATTCAACCTGGTATCGCTTATCATGCTAAACAGAACAAAGAAACATTTTTCGCAAAAACAATAGCAGGTGATGTAGAAATAAAAGAACATGTCATAATTAACTTGTTCGGTCTTAACGACACGAACCTCACATTTTTTATCTTACCGTCATTAAAGTCATTTCATGGTATTTTAGGAAACGACAGTTTAAAAACACTCTCGGCCGTTATTCATACAAATGAAAATTACATGATTGTTAAAGGGCAAACTAAAGTTCAAATACATCAAAAAAGTTGTAAATGCGTTAATTCTATAGTCAACAACGGTAGTCAAGTAACAGGCGAGCAGGAATCTATCATCAAAGAATTTGAAAGGAAATTTGTGAAACTTTTTGCCGACCCGGGAAGAGAAGCTAACATATACCACTGGGGTTGTAGGGGAAATACGCACCAACACTGATTCACCCGTTTATAGTAAACATTATCCTTTCCCAATGTCATTAAAGGCCGAAATTGAAGCACAGGTAGAAGACCTTTTGAAGAATGGAATTATAAGACCATCAAGGTCACCTTATAATTCATCGGTGTGGATAGTACCGAAGAAGCCAGACTCAAAAGGTAGAAAACAATACAGGATGGTTATTGATTACCGGAAGCTCAATCTGGTCACAATAGCGGATCGGTATCCAATACCGGAAATAAACGAGGTGCTGGCTCAGCTTGGAAACAACGCGATTTTCTCAGTGCTAGATTTAAAGAGTGGGTTTCACCAAATCCCTCTCAAGGCTTCCGACATAGAAAAGACAGCATTCTCAATAAACAATGCTAAGTATGAGTTCACGAGACTACCTTTTGGGCTAAAAAATTCACCAGCTATATTTCAAAGAGCTCTGGACGATATACTTCGTGATCATATTGGACGCATATGCTACGTCTATATTGACGATATAATCGTCTACAGCAAAAATCAAACAGAGCATGAAGAGAACTTAGAAAAAGTTTTTGACACTCTTGAAAGGGCTAATATGAGAATTCAGATGGATAAATGTAAATTTTTCCGACAGGAAGTAGAATTCTTAGGTTTTAAAGTTTCATCAGAGGGAATAAAAACAAATCCTGCTAAAATAGAAACAATCAAATCTTTTCCGCCACCCAAAACGGTTAAGGACCTCCGATCATTCCTTGGTCTGTCAGGGTATTATCGACGTTTCGTGCGAGACTACGCTAAACTTGCTAAACCCTTGACATCCCTTTTGCGAGGGGAGGAGGGTAACTTACCCAAAGGTCAATCGGCAAGAAAGTCTGTTACTCTGGGACCAGAAGCGCTAGATGCATTTGAGAAAATTAAAAATACCTTAATATCAAGCGAAGTGATGTTAGCATACCCGGATTTCAGTCAAACATTCGAATTAACGACAGACGCCTCTAATTATGCAATTGGAGCTGTCCTTTCGCAAAAAAATAGGCCAATCACCTTCATTTCTCGAACGCTGTCAAAACCCGAAGAAGCATATGCAGCTAATGAAAAAGAATTACTTGCCATAATATGGGCGCTTAACTCATTGCGCAGCTATTTATATGGCCGAGCAAAGGTGGTGATCTATACCGATCACCAGCCCTTAATTTATGCCTTAAGTAACAAGAACAACAATAGTAAAATGAAGCGCTGGAAAGCGATCTTAGAGGAATACGACCATGAACTTAAATACAAGCCTGGGAAAACGAATTGCGTAGCTGATAGGCTTTCAAGACCGCCACAAGATCTGATAGTAAATGCCCTTACATCCACCCAGCATAGTCAGGAGAGCTCTTCTCAAAATGTTATACCTATGGCAGGAGCACCCATTAATGTGTTTAAGAATCAGATATTTTTGGATATCGGTGAGACGTCTTCATATCGATTTGAGGTAGTTTTTCCTACGATCCACAGACACTTAGTTGTGGAGCCGAACTATACTGAGGAAAGGCTCATTGAGATTTTGAGAAGCTACCTTAACCCTTGTGTAATCAATGGCATCAAAACGCGGGAAAACGTTTTTGGCAAGATTCAGGAGATATTTCCTCTACATTTCAGTAACTACAGAATTAGATATTCACAGACTCAAGTAGAGGATTTAAGGAACCCTCAGGATCAGGAGGAAGCAATTCTTACCGAGCATAATAGAGCACACAGGAATGCTCGAGAAAATAAGATCCAACTTCTGGAAAAGTGTTATTTCCCGCGAATGAACGCAAAGACCGAAACAATAGTCAAGCAGTGTATAACCTGTAGGAAACAAAAATATGATCGCCATCTTAATAAGCCCTTAATTCAAGAAACCCCCATGCCACAGTATCCAGGACACATAGTACACATCGACATCTACACCACTGAAGGAAACCTTGTCTTGACCGCGTTGGATAAATTCTCGAAATATACCCAAGTTAGGATGCTGAGATCAAAAGCGATAGAAGATATACGGGAACCTCTTAGGGAAATAATTTTTGCATTTGGAGTTCCAAAGTCGATAGTTATGGACAACGAAAGATCTCTAAATTCCGCTTCCATTATCTTCATGTTGAAGGATCAACTTAGAATCGAAGTGTATACAATTCCTCCCTATACTAGTACTGTAAATGGGCAAGTTGAAAGGTTTCACTCGACCCTGTCAGAGATTTTACGTTGCCTTAAGGCGGACGGAACTCATAGATCATTCAAGGAACTATTAGAAAGAGCGGTGTATGAATATAATTACACTATTCACTCGACTACAGGAAAAAAACCAGTCGAGGTGTTCTTCGGAAGAGTTGTTAGCACAAATCCAAATCAGCTAGAAGAATCCCGTAAAGAAACCCTAGAGAAGTTAAAGGGGCAACAAGCCGCCGATTTGGAATATCATAACCAGAGAAAGCATCCAATAAGGAACTATGCCATAGGCCAAGATGTTTACGTAAGAATAAACAAACGATTGGGATCTAAGCTAACAGACAGGTACAAAAAAGAGATAGTAAAAGAAAATCGAAATACTACAATAATTACAAAATCAGGACGAGTAATTCATAAAAGTTTAATAAAGAGTTAACCATTGCCTTTTCCTCATTCCTCTAGATTCCTAGCCACAGTTGTGATGGCGGAGGTGCAAATACATGACTATACCGGGACGCATTTGGTGACAATTCGTGATGGATTTGCTAAAATACAGGACGGGACTTTTAAATTTATTCATCTAATAAATATAGGACAATATGAACGCTGTGTACTTGAAACGAAAGAAATTATGGACGAACACATACCTACAGACAATACATTCTACTCGCTACTGAGACATGAACTGTTACAGACCCTTGACCTCATTAACACGTTAAAACCAACCGACCGGCTGAGAACTAAGCGTGCACTTAATTTTCTAGGCACAGCCTGGAAGTATGTTGCCGGATCACCTGATCACGATGATTTGGAATTAATAAATACAAATTTTGAAATGTTAATGAGCAATAACAATCAGCAGGTTGTCATTAATAGAGCCTTTAATGAACAAATTAACAATATTACCAAGATTACAAATGAACTATCGAACTATATCCAAAAAGATAACGTTTTGATCGACGAAGTAGTGATAAATTTGCAAAATAGATTAAGACTGGTAAAAGAGGAAATAGTTAATGTAAAATATGCCATCCAGTGGGCAAAAACTGGGGTAGTTAATTCAATGATCTTAAGTAACAATGAGATAAAAATTGCTCTAGAAAAATTAAGTAAAGAAAATATTCCTTTTGCTACAGCCGAAGAGGCCTTAGAATTTGCAAATGTTAAAGTTTTGACGAACCAAACAGAAATTTTGTACTTAGTTAAAATCCCGCTAACTTCAAACGAAATCTACGAAAAAATTATTGTAAAACCGGTGAAAAAGAATAATAATGTAGTTAGAATTGAACACAATAGTTTATTAAGAAACAAAGTTAGAATTGAACACAATAGTTTATTAAGAAACAAAGAAAAAATATACGAAATCATAGATAAATGTAAGAGATATGAACTAATAGCTATTTGTAATCAAGAACAGCTGATCGAAACAAGCAACGATACCTGTGTCGCCCCACTTATCAAAGGAAGAAATTCCTCTTGCGTCATAAGTAACGCTCAACATATTCCGTCGTGCGAAGAAATCTCGCCAGGTGTCCTATTTTTAAATGATTTTAGTGGAACAATATCTGTCGGAAAAAATAATCATACCTTGCGTGGAACCTTTCTAATCAAATTCTTCAATGAGACCATAAAAATTGGTAACAAACATTTCCGAAACTTCGAGGCACCACCTCTTGAAACTATGCCGGCTATAGTCCAACCGGCCCCATTAGAAGAAAGCCGTGTCAAGCTACTTTCGCTTGAAGCTCTCAGCGAGTTACACATTCGTAACACAAAAGAAATTGAGACTTTAAAGTACAAGGCTTTCTTCACTGAAGCTACTTCTTTTGTAGCAGTCATTTGCATTATCGTTTCCATTGTAATGGCGATTAAATGCTATAAGCGAAGAATTGAAGTCCGACTTATTCAGTCAGAGGCTGGACAACAGCCTCAGCCGGAATCATTGCCAGCTCCCAGTCTCCATAATATTCCATACTTTTAATCGATTGAGGACAATCGGTTTTGGGCAGGGAGGAGTTAACGATAACGATATTAAAAGCATAGAAAAAAAAACACATTCTCAAGTCTCGACTTTTCCCACGATTGCATTTCTCGCACGTTGCACGCGCAAGCCAACGTCAGCGTTACTTGAAATATTTGTCTCGCACAAGAAAGGGAAAATATCAGATTTCCTACACAAGCGTCCGTTCCAATTTGCGATTTCAGAAGAGTGCAAAATAAGCGACGCTGTCACGTTGCACTTGTTTCGTAGGTTAAGTCTTAAGTTAAGAACGTTTAGTACTTTGATTCGTGTTCTGTCTTTTAAGCTGAAAGGAACATAGTTCCTAAAATAATAAAGAAAAAATCTTTTTTAAAAATATAAAAAAATATAATTCGTGTTAATTTACATCGAAGGATTCTTTTCCACTCTTTTATTTATATCTTAAAACACTTATTCCTACTGCAATAACGCCTGAATTACACTCGAATGACTTCCCTAATTCCCTAAATCATAATAAACGCTCAGACTTGAATTGTTGTTCCCGTTGGGTCAGTACAAGCCAATTCGAACGTTGAATACTCAATCACCAGTCCTTTTCCAATTGTCGATCATCTGCTTTTATAAGGAGAAAGTGCCTAGCATGCACTTTCTGGCTGGAACTTCGGAATACGGAAAACGATGTGGCAATGCTTCTCGTGCTGCGACTGCTGACCCAATTCTTGGTGATGTCGTCATAGTCACTTGTTGCTTTGTTTCTGTGTTCTGCTTGGCATTTGCTGATCATGCGAAACTGATTCGTTCGTCGTTCTAGCCGTTCGTCTGTTTGTCGTTTGCGATTGATCATATTTCGTCGCTTGCTGCGGTTATTGGCTTCGACTTCGGCGTTGTTTCGACCTTGACCATGAATTTACAATTTTGTCAGCTTTCATTTCAGGGTCGTTTGTTTATTTTCATTCGCTGCGGTGTTATTTGATTTGTTGTCGATCAGAGTCAACGTGAAAGGGTTGTGAGTAGAAACGGCTCACAACATACCTCCCTCCTTCAATGAGTCACGAGTATCGTGGCTGATGTAGGTGCTATTATTGACATGTGTGTATTCGTGTCTGCTTTGTTGATTTGTCTACTGTTGTGGTAGGCCGTTGTTGATAACAGCTAAGCAGAACTTGGTGAACGCTGCTCATGCCGCAAATATTGTATGACCTTGAAAATGGTCGATGTAGCTCATTGCCGAGTCGTTATCAGCTGATTGTTGTGTGTCAGTTGTCGTCGACTTTTTATAGTTTTAGCTATGACCATTAGTGTGATAACTATAGCTTTTTCGCTTATGTTGGGTATGATCGCGACTTGAGAGATGGTTGTGTTGTTTATGTTGTGTGGGGTGAAGGCAACTCACCCAGTTGCCCCCTCCCCCCCGAGGTGTTGATAGAACGTTGCCGTATTATGCACCGACGCTGGATTTAGTGTTGGTTGAAATTGTCGCTGACTCGATGCATTTGAGGCTATGTACTTGTTGTGTTGACTGGTGTTGTGCATTTAATACTTATGCACTCGCTGTAGTTGTCGTTGCTGTTGTTCAAAATTCTTGTTGTTCGCTGTTGTGCATTTAAAGCTAGTGCCCTTGATGTGTTGAGTATTACTGACTTTTGTTGGGTTCGCTTGGCCAGGTAGATCTGCTGATTATGACTAACTTAAATTTGCTTATTATTTTTCGTACAATTTTGCCCTTTTTCTTCTTTCTCTTTATTAATATATTTGTTTTGTATATAATTTCAGTACTTAATGTTACTTATATATTACCCTTCACCTGAATTTTTCTTATTATTTTTTACATTTGATCTATTTTAATTCTTTTTGTTTTAGTAATTTTTATTCTAAACAGTTTATTGTTTATTCTGACTCTTTTCTCTATGCCGCCTTTTTTTTCATTTTTACTTTTTCGTTCTTTTTTCAATTGGTTCACAATTTCAGTTAGATATTCATGTTCGTTTGGCGTTATTTTGCATTCTTTTTCTGTATTTTTCTGTATTGACCAATTTTCAATTAAGGTCGCTAATGACTTTCTTGATATTTTTGCATTTAATTTAGAAAATTCAATTTCCTGTTGGTGTTCCTCCAATTGTATGAAAAAATGTTCTGCGCAATTACGCAAAAACAGGCCACAATCGAATTGATTTGACTGTTGTGGACATTCTGCGTAATTTACTGTGAGAGTTTCATAATCCCTCTTATTATTTAGTTTCGTGACTATTTCAGAAAACTTTTCCATACTTTTTTTTATTTCATATAACCCGTGGGGTTTTAAGGAATCTAGAACATACAATTTTTTGTGTCTGGTGATTATCAACATCCAATGGTTGTACTCACATACTGGAAAAATCCAGTTTTCCACGTTACACACATCAACATTCCTCAACAAACTTTTCGTTCTGATTTCGGCAATGTTAGCATCTGCTTGTATCATTGATTTTATCCCTTCATAGGCAAAGGAGCTAAAAATGTGTACTTTGCGTTTTAAAAGAACGTGCTTTTTAATTAACCAGTTTAAGAAGACGTTGATGTGTACATCCGTTAGCCATTGATTGCTGACAATTCGTTCGTGGTCCTTTTTTGTTATTTTTATTGACCGAGATTCTATTATATATTCGCAAATTATGTTTGACATGTTTCAAAATGGACAGGAACAATTTTGAAAATTTGAAATCACTTCAAGCGTGTATGCAACTGAAAAAAAATAAACTTTTAGAAATTTTTAAATTCTACCGTCTACTTGCCGCTGACAGAGTACATTTAAACTTTACAATGCTTTGTAGTTTTTCTCTTGTTTTATTTCCCGTCTTGGTATACCTTTTCTGCGCTTACTGTGTGCTTAGTTGTCTCGAATATCGAATTGCATTTTCGCTTATAGCCAATTGCATTTCTTTGGATTGTCAAATTCTTGATTTTGAAATTGTTACCTATTACTGAGTTATTGGTCATTGAACTGGTGTAGTTTTTATTGGTGCTTTAAAGTGAAGTGTCCTATGTAGACCCTGAGCCCACTATCAATCTACTTTATTGCTGTGGGTGTGATGGTAAGCTTGACTACGGTAGATTGCTTGTGTATTAGTCTGATCTATTAGTATTTCAAACTAAAAATAAAAGTTTTATACGTTCTAATTCAGAATTTATTATCTCTTATTTTCCTTGTTAATTTGGTAAGTATCTTTAGGTATGCTTGTTTTTTTCATTTACTCCCGTAAAATGGTGTCATATAAACGAAATCGACAAACTGCTTACTTGTTTTATCTACTCTTGAACCGCGAGCCCATCGCAAAAGAGTATGCAAAAAAGAAAGCATGTCTCCATTTAAGTGGAAAACATCGGAATAATCCTTAAAAATTCTCTACATTGAACTTATTTCCTCACTGTTTAGAGTGTTGTCTAAGTCAACTGACTCCAGTAAGAGATTAAAACGACTATTAACATCACTGTTTTGTTTCATTTGGTTAATATTGAGTGGTTTTAGCTCCTCAAAATTAGTACCGAGTTCCCCTTCTAAAACAATATCAGAATCAACACGAATGGCCCTACTACTTGTATTCAAAATTGGCACATACCCCGTTTCATTTTCAACTCTTGTCAGTGTGCTTCCTACGAAAACATCCGGTAATATTTCCTTTTTGTTTATTATTATTTCTCCTGACATTCCCTTTACACAAATCGCCACTATTTTTGTTTCCCTTGCTTTTATCGTAACTGCTTCCGCAATACAAATCGTCTTTTCTTCGGAAAAAACCAGTGGAATGGCTGTCACTTCACTCCCCTCTTCGAAAAACAAAAGCTCTTTTTATTGACTATCTATTACGGATCGATTCCAAAGTTCATCTCTGCCTAACAGTCTATCTCCCGGAATCTTGCTCCCTCGTGGAAGAACATGAAATTTAAACTTTAAATTCGGTTGGCGCGCGTGTGCCATTTCTACTGTGCTTTTACTGCAAATATTCCCTCCAAATGCCCCTACCAAAAGGCTTGTTTCAAACTGATTTACTTCATTTATATCTTTTAGCGCTTCTAACTTAATCAAGCTTGTGTCCGACCCAGTGTCGACCAGCAACGTTACTTGATCGTTTACAGCTTGTCCACAGGGAAATACTATAAACGCATCATTGAATATTGAGTTCGGCAATTCATCTCTCTGCCTTTGACGTCGAAGTTGAAAATTTGATCTTTTATTTTCTACATACTTGATTAAGCCATCTAAACAAGCTGCAGATTTTTTAGCCAACACAACCCAAAACATCACAAAGGACCAAAATAATTTCCAGAATGGAAATCCGTCTTTCTTTTTGTTTCTGCTCTTGTTCCAAACGGGGGTCTCTACGTTAGGCTCCTTCTTCACTTCGTTTCTTATCGCGGACTGACATATGGTTACTAATCCCTTTGTAAAATTTGTTGTGTGCTCTCTTTCTATTTTTCAATTCGTTTTCTTTCTTACTTTCTATATTTTTTACTTTCTTATCTATGTTCTGACTATCTATGTCATCGATAAAAATCTTATTAATGTCTAGTTCCTCAAAACTAACTGTCTTTTTTTTGTATTTTTTAAATTAACAAATTTTTCTTTTTCTTTACCCTCTTCTTTGACCGGAACTAGACTTCGCCTTTTAACTGTCGACTGGGTTTGGGCATTCCGGCCTATTGGCCTTGACCGGGCCGCATAAAGTTCCCTGACTATTTCTTTCCTGCTGGGGCATTTCTTTACAAAATCTGGCTATGTGACCATAATTATGGCACTTATAGCATTGCATACCCCCAGGCGGCTTATCCATAAAAGGTGGTGTTTGTCTCTGGTTAACGTATTGTGTCTGTGTTCTATTCGAATTTTGTGAATTGTATTGACTCGAATTTTGACTAAAATTTTGCGAGTAGAATTTTGGGGTTTATTGAAATCCGGTTTCGTAAAAGCTGGAGTAAAAGGTTGGGCAGCACCTTGGCTTCGGAAGGGATTGAAGTTTTGTATTGGGGATGAGTTAGGTTGTCCCGAGTTCTGGTTTGCTTGATTAAATTGTTCTGGTGGTCCCTGTCTTGGCCTACAGAATTTATTGCTCTCATGACCTTTCACCCTACAAATGTTGCAAAATAATTTTCTTATTCTGCTAAAACAATTGTTCTCCAAGTGCCCCATCTTTCCGCAAAACGCACAAGATTGCTCAGTCAATAATATATCTTTGCTATTGTTTTGATTGCACTTATTACTCAGTTCGTGCCCATATTCAGCACAAACACTGCAGAAAGGTGTATTCCTTCTCTGTATGCACACATCCCAAGTGTGACCTACTGTATTGCAAAAAGCACATGGAACTGTTTGGGGTCCCATAGGGACAAATTGGTTCACGGCATGAGTAGACTGACATTTTACATGGTTTTCAAAATGCAATTCTTCTGTTTCCTCAGCTAACCTGATTAAATCCGCGATTGGTTTATCTTTGTTCATTTCCAGGCGGCTCTGCATGTATGAGTCTCGAACACCTAAAATGAACCCGAATGTTGCTAATCTTCTATACTCGCTGAGTGCCGACACTGCTTCCGAGCTATTCCATAACTTATTTATAATTTCCTCGGCCTCATTTAACAAGACTTCCAATCTTCCCCCAAACGTGGAAGCTCTTTCATTAGCCTGCTGTTCTGCTCTTGCTATTTCGGAACGGATTGTCTCCAGACTCCTGCGCTTTAAGAATTCTCTCTTTATAATTTCACTTATGTCGTCTAGACTAGTTACTAATCGCTGGCTCACTTTTGTATACGCTAATCCTGACAATCTATTTTTGACGCATTTTATAATATCTCTTGATTCACTGCCACTCACAACACTTTTCAATAGTTCGATTCCTGTTATGAGCTTTTCTACTTCCCCAAATAATTCTGAGGTTTGTGAGCCTGAAAATTGTGGTACCAGGTGAGCCACTTTTTTCATTAATTCATCCGCTTGCAATTACGTTGCCATTGTTCTTTGTATCTTCGGTATGCTTTTTGGTGTGACGGACGGTCGCTCAAAACGTTCTGTGTTAGTGATAGTTGTTCCTACAGGGGCTGCTGTAGTAGATGGCAATTCAAAAATTATTATGTTGCTGCTAGCTGTTCCTACAGGGGTTGTAGTAACGGTTGGAATCTCAACGTTTTCTGTGTTAGTTCTCGTTGTTCTAATCTTCCTTGCGGTATTCGGGCTTGGTGTTGGAGAAGTTGCACAAACTGTTCTTAATGTACTTTTTAGTTTTCTAACTTCTTGTTTCAGATATTTGACTTCTTCTTCACTTGCTTTTAGACTTGCTTTGTCCTTTTCTAAAGCTTCTGCTGTTTCTTTTCCTACTGACTGTTTTAATACTTCCTTAAGGGTTTCGTTTTCTGCTTCTGCCTTTTCTATTAATTTGTTCTGATCCTCGATTTGTTTCCTTAATTTTTTACAGTTTTTTTCAAGAAGTATTACGGTGTCTTCCAATGTCTTTATTTTTTCTCTTAAGGTCTGACTTAATGCACCAAATGTACCCTTCACCTGGTTGATCAGGAAGCTTGCTTCTTCAAGTTTCGTAAATTGTCCTAACACTGATTGATCCTTAATTAATTGTAAGCTTTCCTTATTTAGTCCTGCCTCCTTTATTAACTCCCAAGTACTTGCTACGATTGTTTTTGCATATATTTCTGACTGATGTAGATGTTGTCTGAGTTTGTCTAATTCGTCTTCCATAGAGTTGAATATTTGCGGTACTGCACCGTTTTTACATATATTTTCTAACAAAGCGAAAAACAACGGGACTCTTGCACAGTTTATTCATAATTTTCCACTTACCATTTTTATTTTTCGACTTTTCCTTTTGCTGCTTTTCGTCTCGGATTTCGTTTTCTTGCTTCTTGTCTGGAATTATCTGAAACAGTTTTATTTTCTTCGCAAAACAAAATTCCTCAATCAACAATTTCAAGAGGATACTGGCGGCGAAAACGTTCACCGTCAATATAGTCTTTATTTGAGATTATTTCAATCGTCCGCAAGTCCAGATCTGTGAAAATAGGCTTCAGCTAGGCGGTGCGACTCGTCCTGTTTAAAACTGGTTCCAGTTCCGCTTCAGCTATCCTTTAATTTTTCCACAGATCATGCACACGTTCAAGACAATCTGATATGAAATCGTTGTGAGTCCAGGTTTGGATCCAACTGACAGTTGAATACCGGCTGCGCCAATTTGTTGTGGCTAGGGTGTGTACTGAAAAGGACACACAGCCTAATGCCAAAACGTTATATATTTTCGTGTATTTTACAAATACACAGCCCTAACTTCCTTCTTTCAATAAAATGTACATCGAAGGATTCTTTTCCACTCTTTTATTTATATCTTAAAACACTTATTCCTACTGCAATAACTCCTGAATTACACTCGAATGACTTCCCTAATTCCCTAAATCATAATAAACGCTCAGACTTGAATTGTTGTTGCCGTTGGGTCAGTACAAGCCAATTCGAACCGGAACGTTGAATACTGAATCACCAGTCCTTTTCCAATTGTCGATCATCTGCTTTTGTAAGGAGAAAGTGCCTAGCATGCACTTTCTGGCTGGAACTTCGGAATACAGAAAACGATGTGGCAATGCTTCTCGTGCTGCGACTGCTGACCCAATTCTTGGTGATGTCGTCATAGTCACTTGTTGCTTTGTTTCTGTGTTCTGCTTGGCATTGCTGATCATGCGAAACTGATTCGTTCGTCGTTCTCGCCGTTCGTCTGTTTGTCGTTTGCGATTGATCATATTTCGTCGCTTGCTGCGGTTATTGGCTTCGACTTCGGCGTTGTTTCGACCTTGACCATGAATTTACAATTTTATCAGCTTTCATTTCAGGTGTTGTAGTATAGTGTGCACAGCGCTCAAACGGTGTCGAGCGCACAAATGTCACTAAATTACAACGTAGGGTACCAAGCGCTCAGACAATGTCGAGCGTATAATAGTCCCCGTATTTCCTTAATCAAATAAAAGACACCAATAAATAGGTTTTAATCCTTTATTTAACAAAATGAATCCTATACTTTCAAATATAAATATCCCTATTGCTTCACTATTAACTTCTCCGTCGTGGCCCTTTGGTGAGTACGCTCGCAGAAGTCCCGTTCCAGTCATCGAAGCTCCGTTTATATAGATCAATATTGCTGATCTTGCAATATCGAATATTCCCAATATCCGCGATCGTCGTCGATTCTTCCTGAACATCTTGCATAAGCTTAACCGCGACCTTCCCCCGCAATTGCACCAGCTATTCCGATGTTCTTAGTTCTTCTTTTGTAGTTGTTGTTGCTTTTACATAAAAGCTCGTGACGTGTGTTGTTGTTGGTATTGCCAGCGATCGGATTGCAATTGTGCATTCGCTGCGCCAGCGCTGATGTTTGTTATTCGGGCATATACGGTGCCGGTGTTGTTGTTGTTGCAAGCGGCCGAACTGCATGTTTGCATTTGTCAGCAATTTACGCTGGACAGTGCTTTTGAGTATCATGGAATCACCTTGAAGTAGAAATTCCTAAATGTAGGTCACTGCCTTTTGCTTTTAGCTTTCTTTCCTTATGCTTCATTCGCACTTTGTTGTTTTGAGTTAGTTTGCGAGCGTGTAGAAAGAGGAGGAAAGATATGTTTGTGAGTCTGAGAGAGATCGCGACTCACAACATCCCTCCCCCCTTTGAAAAGTGGAGATCTGTTGATGTACGGATAGCCATCATGTGAATTTTTATGTTGCAAAATTTTGTTAGTAAGACGGCTGCTGTAGTTGTTTAATTTAACGGCTGCTGCTGCGGCTGGTACGCTACACGTTAATTGATGTAAGGCCTTTATAGTGTCAATTTTCAGAACCGTTTGCCCGAGTTGTTGTATTGTCGGCTGCTGGCTATGATTGCTGTATTATGTGTCGACTGACTTCAATGCCGTTATATTGTCGGTGCATGTACGTTAAGGCTGCTATTTTACCAATATAAACGGCTGTTGTTTTAATGTCTGCTACTGCTGGTAAGCTGCTCGTTGAATGATGCGAAGGCTGCTATGGTTGTACTTATTAATGGCTGCTGTTGCGGCTGGTGCACTGCGCAGGCTGTTATATTGCAGCCCCCTCCCCTTTTCTTGAGAAAGAGCTGTTATTGAAGATGCTGGTGACGTACTCGAGCCCGTTGAATTGTATTTCTACACATTTTCCTTATCTTTCTTATTTTTTACAAATTCTTTTACATACATTTAATGAGAAGCTTTTTTTTTTCAAATACGTTTGAAATTAAATGTATTACTTTTGTTTATTGTTAGTATAAACAATTTTTCATTTAAATGTATTCTTTTTTTTCTTATTAACTTTTTATTTTTTTCTTTTTTCCATGTTTTTTCCTATTTCTAATAGGGTTTTTCTTTCACTTTCCGTGATATTTTTATGTTCTCTTTCCATTTTTTCAAAACTTGAGCTAGGAATTTTCTTGTTAATTTTATGGATTCTGTGCTTAAATTTTGTGATATCGGGTTGTAGTTTTTGTTATTTTTAATTGCTTCGCCAAATTCGTTAGCAAATCTTAATATAAAAATTCCACAATCGATTAAATTCTCTTGTTGTATACATTTTGGGTAAGAAATTTCTGTATCTTTATTAAAACTAGTTAAACCTAAAACTCGTAATTTATTTAAGAAAAATTTAATATTTTCTTCTATTTCCGTTATCTCATGCGGCTGTAGCGAATCCATAACATAAATTTGATTTTGTTTGATTATAACTAGCATCCAATGATTAACATGGCAAATTGGGAATAGTAGGTTTTCGACTTTGTTCACAGAGACGTTTTTAATTAATGGTTTTAGTCGTAACCCGGCTATGTATTCATTATTTGATTCTTTAGCCGATTTTATTGTTGTGTATGCAAATGAATCAAACGCTAGCACCTTTTGGGTAAGATGATTGTTGTTAATGATCCAATTTAAAAAAACGTTGATGTGAACGTCGGACAACCATTTATTTGTTACTAGTCTTTCATACTCTTCTGTATGAATTATGTTTATCCTATTGCCTATTTTATAAGAGCACATAATGTCCATTATTTTAACTGTGTAAAAATGGCTTATTTTGGTTAAAAATTTTCGTGGCTTTTGATTTTTGTCAACAAGTGTTGAATTAAAACTGAATGTTGATATTCAAATTCGCCTTTTACTTTTTTTTTTTTTTTTTTTTTTTTTTTTTTTTTTTTTTAAGAATAATTTCGGATTTGTTTTCACCACTAAAAATTGGAATTTTTCGAAATTCTTAGGAAGAAGTTTAATGTGGTATTGTATGGTTAAGCGTGTGCGTACAATTGTGTGTCTGTAGGCAAATGCTTTTAAGTATCCATGTTTTTCGTATACTTACTAATATTAATATCTCGGTATTTTAGTTCTTCTTTATTCGTTCCGTTTCTAGAATTATAGAAAAGTTATTATTATTATTTCCGAGCACTACTTTGCTTGTACCTTTTGTCTTGTTCAAAAAAAATTTTCAAATGCATTCACGTTTTGCTTAAGCCATTATCAATCAACGAAATGTTTTTACTTTAGTCGACATAATTCGACAGGTAGAACATAGGAGAGAAAAAAAAACCTTTTTCTTTTTTGAAGGTTTCGTGCGAGTTTCATTTCAAAATTAGTGACTTAAATGCTTAGGTTGCATTTTGAAGTTTTCACCTTTTTGGGCTTATTAAATTTGAGAATATGCCCTGAATATGCCAGTGGTTCTTAACATTTTTGGCTTTCTTGTACATCATGTCGTTTTCTTATGGTCCGTAAGCTGTCATTTCTCCTGTTCGTTGTTTCTATTGCTTGTTTAATTTCAACCTTAACTCCTTTTTTCTTAAATAGGATAATTATTCCCAGTATTATTGCACAGATCATAATCAATAATGATATGCTTATACCGTAGGATATATTTCTGTGTAGTGTTATTTCTTTAATAAATGGTCTGTTTTTGAAGTTGTTGACAATTATTTCTTCAAAGATTATGGAATCGTTGGGTACTTTGATTATTTTGCCCTCCGGGTAGTAGTAAATGTCTTCCATTATGGTTTTTTCATTCGAAAATTCCTCATTCCCTAATTTTATACTACAATTGGAAAAAGTAATAAGGGCGTTATTGTTCAACATGAGATTTCTTTTATCACAATTATGTTCTATTTTCATTTCCTTTGCGTTTTTCACAATCAGTGTACCTTCGTCTATGTAATTAATGAATGTCCTGTTGTTAAAAATGAAATTACACGTGTTCTGAATCGAACAGTGTCTACTCCGCTTTAATTCTTTCAAAATCGCGTTTTCATCGTATGAATATGTTGTTTTATTAATAGAGGTTACTAATTCGTCTTCTGCCATAATTTCGTAAAATTCCTTATTTGGTACCGGGGTAATAAGATTAACCTCTATTTCTTCTAGACGTGTAGGAATTTTTACCACTATCACCAATGTTTCATCCACACATATCATTATTCCTACTCTAACCCATTTAAGTTTTAAAAAGTTTAAATTGAATCTCTCTACTTCTTCGGTTGTAAGGATGCTGGGGTGCATGAGGCCGTGTTTGGCTGCCGCTATGCTGTCCTGGATCAAATTTAATTTCTCTTCTATATTTTTTAATTTATATAATTGTTCATTAAATATCATACGTTTTAAAATATCCTCATTATCCTTTGTTATGCTGTTAAAAATGTTTCTATCCTGTTCGATTGCATTTTTTAGCTTCCCTAAAGTTTCATTGAAATAGCTGTTTATTGATATTTGTTCGTTCAGACCTCCTATGGCATTATGACTATTTTCTGCAGCAATCTTTAGGTGTTCTTCAATCTCTTGGCGGTCTTCATCGTCCATTATCCCGAATAGCCAATTTCCCGCTCTACCTATTGCGTTAATAAGTCCTCTTCTTTTTCTCAATGGTGGCATTATTGACTTCAGTTTTGATTTTACTGTTGTTATCTCGCTTACCAAAAATACCTTATTTTGTACTTCTGTAGACATAACGAGTGATTCAATTGAATTTATAATTTTTAAAATTTCTTTCGGATGGATAACATGTAGAATTGTGAACGATTCTTTTACTATTTCTGTCTTCTGCATGTGAACCTCTATAAATCCGCGCTGATCTGTGATTGGGGTTACCACTAACCCTCCTTGGGTTCCTCCAGCCATTCCCAGAATCGTAATTAAAATCTGAAAAGTTGATTTGTTTTTAGCTGTGTTTGAAATGTTGGAAACCCCTGCTAATTATGTTGCAATTTTTATATAAATTGTCCTGCAATCCGTTTTATTACACTTATTCGACATGGAGTTTTATTTGGAAAAGTTTTGCGCGGATTACCATTTGGAGGAGAATTATCTGGTGGACGTCTTCTTAAAACGGACCCTCCCTGTCTTTTGCCAGATAGATGAGGTGTGGCCAAGGATGGTAATAATCTTGAAAAGCGTTCTGGAGATTGTTTTGCGGTTGCGCTACGAGGAGGCTCAGGAGATTAAAATGCGCGACTGGGGACACCAGCGGCGTATTACTACGTTGAGAGAGAGGTGTGAAGAATACAATTTCGACATCCCGTGGGAGGAGAATTTGTTATATATTTCGCAACAACTATTGCGAAAAAAACTAGAGGCTAACGCATTGCGAAACAAGGAGGGTGAGCGGACTCATGATTCCTACCGGCTATCGGACCTTTTAGACCGGTTCCACCTGTTTGCTCCCGGAGTTCGGTCATATTTTGTGACAAGTCGGGAGGTATCTTCACAATGGGATATTCCCCGCGATACCAAAAGTTTATATGTCGGTTTAACCCCGGATGGGAAATTTGACGACAGCCCCCCAGTGTTGTGGGCTGATGTATAAATAAAAAAAACATTTTTACAAAACAAAAATTTTAGAAAACGCTTTCTTATTTTTGACTTTTTGGTTTGGCCTAGAATTTTTTGAACAGGTCTTTCAGTTTTAGACTTGCTGGCTGAGTAGATGCAAATTTCGTTGTTTGGTTTTCGTTTTCGTTCGTCGAATTCTATGTGTTGCGCTTTATAATATGCATGTGCATACTTGTAGCTCTGGTTTGAATTTATCATTGCGTATGTCGCTCAGACGTTTCGTATGTTTTTCTGCTATGTTAGCATCTTCGAATCAGTTTGTTCAGTATGATAGAAGTTTTATTGAAATGAAAAATTTTGTGAACAGATGTGATTTGTGCAATAATTTAAAACCAATTTTTTACTGAAAGGAAAACTTCTTTGCGAAATTTATATTGTTTTCACCGGAATTTGGTCAAGCTTCTGTCCGGGGGTTTTAAGTTTGTCTTTTTCTCCGGCAATTGATTGACTGCTCTCCTGTGTTTTTTTACAACGAAAGAGTTTTCCCGTTAGGAAATTTTTCTGCGGATGTCGAAGACATCGAACGGTTACCCTACAACCTGTGAGGTTGGTAATCTTTTAATTATCTGCTGATTAATTTAAGTTTGAATTGTTTCTGCAGGTTTTTTTTTGCGTCATTGTGTCGTATTCTCGGAATTTCTACCGTATCTGTGGTCGTCGGTTTTACTGTAATGGTGAATATTTTTGTTAAGGTCTTTCTAACCTAACTAAAATCTACTAACTATTAAATTTTGTGCTTCAACTGTTGTTTGACGTAGCAGTTCAAAACGTCATACACAAATTTATATTGTTTCATGCACGTTATCATGCCCGCGCGTTGTTCTCGAAGTATTCTTACTGTGTCGGGTAATCTAAATTTGGATCCTGAATTTATGCTATGTTCTCACTAGGCCGGGTTAGGGTTATCGGCGAAACCCAGGGTCTCAAATGTCAAAAAGCATATAAAAAAAATCATCTAACCCGAAAATAAACCCCGGGTTAACATTTAACTCTGAGGTTAGCACAGAGTTGCATTTGAAAATTTCAGTTACTTTTGCTAGCACCGAATACAAAAACCGGGTTTATATTTAATACGGCACTGACAGGGAAGCTTTCCCTTGCAGCAAATGAGAGGTGAAGGATGTGTTTGGAAATGTTAATTTTGATCATAGGTCTTGGAACATTTTGTGATGCCGCTTTCATCATTAGCTCCATTAATCTATTTTGGTTCCTGCGGTTATTGCAATGGTCTTCTAATATTATTGCTTCCAATATTCCTTTGGCTTTT
>CM035806.1:58890032-58915032 GCA_020466095.1 Chlorops oryzae | reverse complement strand
CAATAACAATCAAGACACAACAACATTTACGGCATCAGCAACTATCAGCGCAAGCAAGCACAACAACAGGCGAATGATACAATAAGTTCGCCTATTGCAACCACAGCAACAGAGTCAAGTACACCAGCACCAACACCAGCACTATCAAAAGCAATATCAGACAACAACAGGGTAGCCACAAAGATTTTTTAAATAGTCACGATGCTCGTGACTTGCCGAGGAGGGGAGGGATGTTGTGAGTCAAAAACCGTCACGTCACACGCTAACGTAACGCTGCCAGCACTAGCGTCAACGGCACGCTATCGGCGCTAAGCCAAAAGCAGTACAATAAATAATGCAGCATAAACAAATGCAACGGCACCACTTCAACTCGACACCTAACACCTCCAACAACAACAGCACGAGCGAGCATGAAATCGAACGCCTCAACAAAACAACAACGGTCGGCGTTCGAAGTCACAGAAAGAGACACTGTTACCGGAGACGGCAACAACAACAACACGGGCTCGTAATGACAAACAGACCGTCGATATCAAGGTCAACCGAGAATCGATCGTTCAAGGCCATCGATCGAAAGGGAAAGCAGGCAGACGAAAGGCGAAAGAACACGAGCCGCCGAGTCAGCATGTGGACCACACACAAACAAGGGATGTTTGCGGCATGCGTTTGCTTGTTCGTATTACATTTCGTTCTGTACGTCTTTTGTGTGTGCACTTGGCTTGCATTAAACCGTACATATGTCGAATGGGTTTGGAGTGATCGGCATATTTAGCTGATTGTAAATATATGGCATGACGATTAAATAAAAGACAACGGCACTTATGCAATCGCCGAAAAAGCCGAAATGCAGAATAGACGGTGACCAAGGGACGCTTGCAGGGAGGCTAGCTGAAGAAGAAACCTATGACGCTAACAACTATCGATATTGCGAACGGAGCAATATTTAACTATAAAAGCAAAGTACGATGGACAAAAAGGGACTTATCATCGATTGGCACTCCGAGTATTAAGATCTCAACTTTGGCGCACCTACTTACGAGCCAGGACGACAAAGTGTGGATCTCAGTGTTAGCTAGGGAATTAGGGCAGTACAGTAAGCTAGAATAGAACGTTTGAAAAAGACTTTAATAAATGAACAATTATTACAACGAGAAAAGGAGTGTTTTATTTGGCGAAAATACTGAATCCTTGTTGGCGCTTACAGAGGTCCTTTCTCCCCAGCAGACACGCAACAAAGAACTGCTAAGGTAAAACCGCATATCTTACAACCATTTCCAGTAAATGCCAACTTAAACGGTTGTAGAGGTAATTTAAAATATATGCAAAATTTTTCGTTCGAATTCTGTGCCTTAACGCCCAACAAGCAGGAAAAACAAACTGAAAATTGAAGATAATTGTTGTATAAAAAACTATTCATGTAAACATTTCGACCGTTATACTTAAACGTGACTGAATATAATAAGAGAAGTCGTTTTTTTATAGTTTGAAAGGCACTTCTGCCGGGTTCCCACACTTCAGCTAAGAACAAGGAACTGATGTGAAGTACATCAGAGTCAAAACCGTGCATCTTACATCCATTTTGTGTTAATATAAACCTAAACGGTTTTAGAGATAACTTAACATATATATATGAAACTTTTCGCTTGAATTCTGTGCCCTAAGGCCAACAAGACAGGAAAAACAAACTGAAAGTGGAAGAAAATTGTTGTATAAAACCTTTCAGTTTGAAATGTGTATTCTTTACTAAAACGCGTCTGAATATAAAGAGAGAAGTCGTTTTTATGGATTGGAAAGCACCTCTGCTTAAATCCTACACTTCAGTTAAGAATCGGGAACTAATTGACAACAAGAACCGCTGAGGTAAATCCGCATACCTTACAACCATTTTCAGTAAATGCCAACTTAAACGGTTGTAGAGGTTATTTAAAATCTATAAAATTTTTCGTTCGAATTCTGTGCCTTAAGGCCCAAGAGGCAGGAAAAACAAGTATAAAATTGAAGATAATTATTGTATTAAAAACAATTCAGGTAAAAATGTTTACCGTTATACTGAAACGTGACTGAATATAAAGAGAGAAGTCGTTTTTTTTATTGTTTGAACGGTACTTCTGCTTGGTTCAAGCACTTTAGCCAACAACCGGGAACGAACTGATGTGAAGAACTGCAGAGTCAAAACCGTACATCTTACATCCATTTCGCGTAAATATCAACTTAAGCGGTTTTAGAGATAACTTAAAATATATAAAACTTTTTGCTTGAATTCTGTGCCTTAAGGTCCACAAGACAGGAAAAACAAACTGAAAGTGGAAGAAAATTGTATAAAACCTTTCAGGTTGAAATTTGTGCTCTTATACTGAAACAAGTCTGAATATAAAGAGAGAAGTCGTTTTTTATGGTTTGGAAAGCACCTCTGCTGAAATCCTACACTTCAACTAAGAACCGGGAACTAATTGACAACAAGAACCGCTGAGGTAAATCCGCATACCTTACAACCATTTTCAGTAAATGCCAACTTAAACGGTTGTAGAGGTTATTTAAAATCTATAAAATTTTTCGTTCGAATTCTGTGCCTTAAGGCCCAAGAGGCAGGAAAAACAAGTATAAAATTGAAGATAATTATTGTATTAAAAACAATTCAGGTAAAAATGTTTACCGTTATACTGAAACGTGACTTTATATAAAGAGAGAAGTCGTTTTTTTATTGTTTGAATGGTACTTCTGCTTGGTTTAAACACTTCAGCCAACAACCGGGAACAAACTGATTTGAAGAGTAATTGTCAACTAAAACGGTTTTAGAGATAACTTAAAATATATAAAACTTTTCGCTCGAATTCTTTGCCTTAAGGACCACAAGACAGGGAAAAAACGAAAAGTGGAAGAAAATTGTTTTAAGAAACCTTTCAGATTGAAATTTGTACTCTTATACTGAAACGCGTCTGAATATAAAGAGAGAAGTCGTTTTTTTATGGTTCGAAAAGAACTTCTGCTTGAATCCCACACTTAAGCTAATAACCGGGAACTAATTGACAACAAGAACTGCTAAAGTAAAACCGCATATCTTACAACCATTTCTAGTAAATGCCATCTTAAACGGTTGTAGAGGTAATTTGAAATATATGCAAAAATTTTCGTTCGAATTCTGTGCCTTAACGCCCAACAAGCAGGAAAAACAAACTGAAAATTGAAGATAATTGTTGTATAAAAAACTATTCATGTAAACATTTCGACCGTTATACTTAAACGTGACTGAATATAATGAGAGAAGTCGTTTTTTTATGGTTTGAAAGGCACTTCTGCCTGGTTCCCACACTTCAGCTAAGAACCAGGAACCAACTGATGTGAAGTACATCAGAGTCAAAACCGTGCATCTTACATCCATTTTGTGTTTATATCAACCTAAACGGTTTTAGAGATAACTTAAAATATATATATATGAAACTTTTCGCTTGAATTCTGTGCCCTAAGGCCAACAAGACAGGAAAAACAAACTGAAAGTGGAAGAAAATTGTTGTATAAAACCTTTCAGTTTGAAATGTGTATTCTATACTAAAACGCGTATGAATATAAAGAGAGAAGTCGTTTTTTATGGTTTGGAAAGCACCTCTGCTTAAATCCTACACTTCAGCTAAGAATCGGGAACTAATTGACAACAAGAACGGCTGAGGTAAATCCGCATACCTTACAACCATTTCCAGTAAATGCCAACTTAAACGGTTGTAGAGGTTATTTAAAAAATATAAACATTTTCGTTCGAATTCTGTGCCTTAAGACCCAAGAGGCAGGAAAAACAAGTAGAAAATTGAAGATAATTGTTGTATTAAAAACAATTCAGGTAAAAATGTTTACCGTTATACTGAAACGTGACTTTATATAAAGAGAGAAGTCGTTTTTTTATTGTTTGAACGGTACTTCTGCTTGGTTTAAACACTTCAGCCAACAACCGGGAACAAACTGATTTGAAGAGTAATTGTCAACTAAAACGGTTTAAGAGATAACTTAAAATATATAAAACTTTTCGCTCGAATTCTTTGCCTTAAGGACCACAAGACAGGGAAAAAACGAAAAGTGGAAGAAAATTGTTTTAAGAAACCTTTCAGATTGAAATTTGTACTCTTATACTGAACCCCGTCTGAATATAAAGAGAGAAGTCGTTTTTTTATGGTTCGAAAAGAACTTCTGCTTGAATCCCACTTTTTAGCTAATAACGGGTAACTAATTGACAACAAGAACTGCTAAAGTAAAACCGCATATCTTACAACCATTTCTAGTAAATGCCAACTTAAACGGTTGTAGAGGTAATTTGAAATATATGCAAAATTTTTCGTTCGAATTCTGTGCCTTAACGCCCAACAAGCAGGAAAAACAAACTGAAAATTGAAGATAATTGTTGTATAAAAAACTATTCATGTAAACATTTCGACCGTTATACTTAAACGTGACTGAATATAAAGAGAGAAGTTGTTTTTTTATTGTTTGAACGGTACTTCTGCTTGGTTCAAGCACTTCAGCCAACAACCGGGAACGAACTGATGTGAAGAACTGCAGAGTCAAAACCGTACATCTTACATCCATTTCGCGTAAATATCAACTTAAGCGGTTTTAGAGATAACTTAAAATATA
Organism: Chlorops oryzae; assembly: GCA_020466095.1. Taxonomy (NCBI): domain Eukaryota; kingdom Metazoa; phylum Arthropoda; class Insecta; order Diptera; family Chloropidae; genus Chlorops; species Chlorops oryzae. The sequence goes on along the minus strand of CM035806.1, from coordinate 58,910,412 downwards.
TAAAACTTTTTGCATGAATTCTGTGTCTTAAGGTCCACAAGACAGGAAAAACAAACTGAAAGTGGAAGAAAATTGTATAAAACCTTTCAGGTTGAAATTTGTGCTAGTAGGTAGAATATGGGGATTCTGGATCAATGAAAAATGATGAGGATGGATGAGGAAAAATGATGAGGATGGATGAGGAAAAATGATGAGGATGGATGAGGAAAAATGATGAGAATTGTTTAGAAAATTTTTGAGGATCGCCAAGAAAATTCCTATATATGTGTGTGGGTGTGTGTGTGTGTGTGTGTGTGTGACCCGATGCATAAGCATGCACTTGACTAGTTCTGAATGTAGGTTTCTCACGTTTGTGTGTGGACATATTGCTGGTGCTTATTAGATCAAAAGAGAATACAGCTTATCGATTGAAAGAGAACAACGCCGTGGACCACAAATTCCAATAGGAATATTTAAATTGGGTTGAATGGAAATAGAAAGGTCGCATTGTGATTTAAAAAAGTCGTAAAAATAGTTTTTTTGTCAGCTGCAAGAAGATTATGTTTATTGTTGATCATTAATAGGCTGTTGACCCGATGCATAAGCATGCACTTGACTAGTTCTGAATGTAGGTCTCTCACGTTTGTGTGTGGACATATTGCTGGTGCTTATTAGATCAAAAGAGAATGCAGCTTATCGATTGAAAGAGAACAACGCGGTGGACCACAAATTCCAATAGGAATATTTAAATTGGGTTGAATGGAAATAGAAAGGTCGCATTGTGATTTAAAAAAGTCGTAAAAATAGATTTTTTGTCAGCTGCAAGAAGATTATGTTTATTGTTGATCATTAATAGGCTGTTGACCCGATGCATAAGCATGCACTTGACTAGTTCTGAATGTAGGTCTCTCACGTTTGTGTGTGGACATATTGCTGGTGCTTTTTAGATCAAAAGAGAATGCAGCTTATCGATTGAAAGAGAACAACGCGGTGGACCACAAATTCCAATAGGAATATTTAAATTGGGTTGAATGGAAATAGAAAGGTCGCATTGTGATTTGAAAAAGTCGTAAAAATAGTTTTTTTGTCAGCTGCAAGAAGATTATGTTTATTGTTGATCATTAATAGGCTGTTGACCCGATGCATAAGCATGCACTTGACTAGTTCTGAATGTAGGTCTCTCACGTTTGTGTGTGGACATATTGCTGGTGCTTTATTAGATCAAAAGAGAATGCAGCTTATCGATTGAAAGAGAAACAACGCGGTGGACCACAAATTCCAATAGGAATATTTAAATTGGGTTGAAAGGAAATAGAAAGGTCGCATTGTGATTTAAAAAAGTCGTAAAAATAGTTTTTTTTGTCAGCTGCAAGAAGATTATGTTTATTGTTGATCATTAATAGGCTGTTGACCCGGTGCATAAGCATGCACTTGACTAGTTCTGAACGTAGGTCGCTCACGTTTGTGTGTGGACATATTGATGATGTTTGTCAGCTGTTATTGGAATTGGTGTGGAAAAAGAAGAGACAAAATTTGGTAAAAAAAGTCGAAAATTTTCAGTTCAAGTTCAGAAAGTTTTTTAAGACTCAAAAAGATAATTTGAAGGTACTGATAGTTCTAACAAAAATGACAGGAAGAAAGAACATGTCATCATTGAAAGCTTCGACAGCGGCAGCAACAACTTCATCGTCCTCATCCTCGTCATCATCCTTAATTAAACCAACAGCAACACAGGACTTTGGCGAAAGCCGATTTAATCAAATCGGGAAGATGCAGAAAAACAAAGCATTTACTTCAATCAAGTGGCTTCCGTTTTGAAATATTTTCCAAATAGAATCAATAAAAAGGATGAATACGAAATATGGCCAAAAAGTGGGAGTGGAGCTTCCGGAATCTATTTGAATATTACCACCTGGATACAATGAGAAATTAAGAGAGGAGGACCTGGCCAAAATTAACAAAGTTCCACATATATTGTGGAAAACTGGAACTCCATCCAGTTACAGTTTAGAGATGCCAGAAGAAAGCGAGTTTGATATACCAAATTCCCAACCGGTGCTCACTTCCGAAGAAGATTTAATGATACTAATGTTTTACATTTTAATGGTAATAATAAAGTTTAATTAAAGTTTTTTTAAGTTCAACATATTAAAAAAAAAAAAAAAATAAATAAATAAACTATTGAACATGGAATTTATTTGCTTTATTTTTTTGAAAGTCGAAAGGAAAAAAGTCTTTGCTGTTGTACATTTTTTTCACATGTAAGATGGTTGAAATAATGGTCTCCCAATGAAACTTTTTTTCCCCTTTTCTAGCAAGAGCAAAATGGGTGCCAACAAGACAGGAAAAACAAACTGAAAGTGGAAGAAAATTATTGTATAAACCCTTTCAGTTTGAAATGTGTATTCTATACTAAAACGCGTCTGAATATAAAGAGAGAAGTCGTTTTTTTATGGATTGGAAAGCACCTCTGCTTAAATCCTACACTTCAATTAAGAATCGGGAACTAATTGACAACAAGAACCGCTAAGGTAAATCCGCATACCTTACAACCATTTTCAGTAAATGCCAACTTAAACGGTTGTAGAGGTTATTTAAAATCTATAAAATTTTTCGTTCGAATTCTGTGTCTTAAGGCCCAAGAGGCAGGAAAAACAAGTAGAAAATTGAAGATAATTATTGTATTAAAAACAATTCAGGTAAAAATGTTTACCGTTATACTGAAACGTGACTGAATATAAAGAGAGAAGTCGTTTTTTTATTGTTTGAACGGTACTTCTGCTTGGTTCAAGCACTTCAGCCAACAACCGGGAACGAACTGATGTGAAGAACTGCAGAGTCAAAACCGTACATCTTACATCCATTTTGCGTAAATATCAACTTAAGCGGTTTTAGAGATAACTTAAAATATATAAAACTTTTTGCTTGAATTCTGTGCCTAAAGGTCCACAAGACAGGAAAAACAAACTGAAAGTGGAAGAAAATTGTATAAAACCTTTCAGGTTGAAAATTGTGCTCTTATACTGAAACAGTCTGAATATAAAGAGAGAAGTCGTTTTTATGGTTTGGAAAGCACCTCTGCTAAATCCTACACTTCAGCTAAGAACCGGGAACTAATTGACAACAAGAACCGCTGAGGTAAATCCGCATACCTTACAACCATTTCAGTAAATGCCAACTTAAACGGTGTAGAGGTTATTTTAAAATATATAAAAATTTTGTTCGAATTCTGTGCCTTGAGGCCCAAGAGGCAGGAAAAACAAGTAGAAAATTTAAGATAATTGTTGCATTAAAAACAATTCAGGTAAAAATGTTTACCGTTATACTGAAACGTGACTTAATATAAAGAGAGAAGTCGTTTTTTTTTATTGTTTGAACGGTACTTCTGCTTGGTTCAAACACTTCAGCCAACAACCGGGAACAAACTGATTTGAAGAGAAATTGTCAACTAAAACGGTTTTAGAGATAACTTAAAATATATAAAACTTTTCGCTCGAATTCTGTGCCTTAAGGACCACAAGACAGGGAAAAAACGAAAAGTGGAAGAAAATTGTTTTAACAAACCTTTCAGATTGAAATTTGTACTCTTATACTGAAACGCGTCTGAATATAAAGAGAGAAGTCGTTTTTTTATGGTTCGAAAAGAACTTCTGCTTGAATCCCACACTTTAGCTAATAACCGGGAACAACAAGAACTGCTAAAGTAAAACCGCATATCTTACAACCATTTCTAGTAAATGCCAACTTAAACGGTTTGTAGAGGTAATTTGAAATATATGCAAAATTTTTCGTTCGAATTCTGTGCCTTAACGCCCAACAAGCAGGAAAAACAAACTGAAAATTGAAGATAATTGTTGTATAAAAAACTAGTCATGTAAACATTTCGACCGTTATACTTAAACGTGACTGAATATAATGAGAGAAGTCGTTTTTTTATGGTTTGAAAGGCACTTCTGCCTGGTTCCCACACTTCAGCTAAGAACCAGGAACCAACTGATGTGAAGTACATCAGAGTCAAAACCGTGCATCTTACATCCATTTTGTGTTAATATCAACCTAAACGGTTTTAGAGATAACTTAAAATAAATATATGAAACTTTTCGCTTGAATTCTGTGCCCTAAGGCCAACAAGACAGGAAAAACAAACTGAAAGTGGAAGAAAATTGTATAAAACCTTTCAGGTTGAAATTTGTGCTAGTAGGTAGAATATGGGGATTCTGGATCAATGAAAAATGATGAGGATGGATGAGGAAAAATGATGAGGATGGATGAGGAAAAATGATGAGGATGGATGAGGAAAAATGATGAGAATTGTTTAGAAAATTTTTGAGGATCGCCAAGAAAATTCCTATATATGTGTGTGGGTGTGTGTGTGTGAGTGTGACCCGATGCATTAGCATAGTTCTGAATGTAGGTTTCTCACGTTCGTTGTTGTGGACATATTGCTGTGCCTATATAGATCAAAAGAGAATGCAGCTTATCGATTGAAGAGAACAACGCGGTGGGCCACAATATTCCAATAGGAATATTAAAATTGGGTTGAATGGAAATAGAAAGGTCGCATTGTGATTTAAAAAAGTCGTAAAAAATAGTTTTTTTTGTTAGCTGCAAGAAGATTATTTTTATTGTTGATCATTAATAGGCTTGTTATGCACTCTATACTACCAATTCTACACGTTTCTTGAATTACTATAAAACCCTGTTCATACTTAAATATCAACTTTGTACATAGAATTTTATACTCTCTTGTCTTTTGAATTTTTTTAACACTCCAATATATGTATTCAAATTAAACGGTCGCGTACGTTCATTCGTATAAAAGATTAAATCCTACAAAGGTTATGGGCGTTTAACACGTTTCGTATTGGTCATTTTTAAATATAATTAAAAAACAATAAAAATAAAATAAAAAGAACAATGTCTATCGGGATTAATCAAATTGAAAAATTAAATAGTGAAACTATGCGACGTGGTCAGTGCAAATGAAAAGTTTGCTCATTACATTGGATTATTGGAGCACGATCGAGGAAGCATGCCCATTTGAAGCAGAAAGAAAAGTGAAATGGCAAACTACCGATCAAAAAGCACTTGCAACAATTTTATTAAGTGTTAAAGCATCAGAAATTGTGCATATAAAAAATTGTAAAACGGCAAAAGATGCTTGGAACATTTTGAGTGCGTTGTATAAAACAAAAGGTCCGGCGCGTAAAGTAACGTTATTTAAAAGCCTTGTGCGGTTTAAATTTATAATAAATGAAAAATTTTCTGAACAGTTGAATAATTTCTGTTCCATTATTGATGAACTTAAAGAAATAGACGTGACCTTGTCAGAGGACTTGCTTTCGATCTTGTTGTTATGCAGCTTGCCGGATGATATGGAAAGTTTTGTTGTTGCGGTAGAAACACGCGATTCCATACCTACAATAAAACAGTTAGCTTCGAAAATTCTCGACGAAGAAAGAAGACAAACGGAAAAAACAACTAAAGAAAAAGAAACCGTTCTTGCAATAGCGAATAGCAACGAAAAAAAGAATAAAGATAACAACAACAATGGAAATAACAAGAAAAATGTTATATGTCACGCATGTGGTAAGCGTGGTCATATACGTGCAAAGTGTTGGAATAAAAAGGACGACAATAAATCAAATCAAGTTGTATTCAATGTCGGTGAAACAAATAATCAAAGTAACACAGAAAACTTTATTTTGGACAGTGGGGCAAGCTCACATATGCTGAAAGATAAAAAATATTTTATTTCTTTAAAGCCATGCTCAGAAAGTATTGTTTTAGCTTCGAAAGAAAAAGTCTACGCACATGGCATTGGAGATGCAAAAATAGTAATAAATAAACGAGAAATTGAACTAAAAAATGTGTTCTTTGTACCATGCTTACACTCAAACTTTTTATCGATATCAAAAATATTGAAACATGGTTATAATATAAATTTTGCAGAGAAACGCGCAACAATCCTTTCAAAGCAAAATGAACTGTTATTTTCTGCACACGAAAGTAATGGAATATTTTATGTGAATGTTTTTGAACCGAAAAATTGTGAAACTTTAAATTCTGTTTCGAGTGACAAAAATGTTAATCTCTGGCACAAGCGTTTCGGACACTTGAACTTTAAAGACTTACATAATTTGTCGAATAATAGATGTGTACATGGATTAAATTTAAAACCGAGTACGAACTATAAATGTGAAATTTGTGCGCTTTGCAAAATTAATAGCAAACCATATCACACAAAAAATGCAATTGCATCGAAAAAGTTGTTGGAATTAATCCATACCGACATTTGCGGCCCGATGAGAACAATGTCGCAAAGTGGCAGCGCCTATTTCATCACATTCATAGACGACCTATCACGTTACATCTACATAAAGTTTTTACGGAACAAATCAGATGCATTTGAGGCCTTTAAAGAATACAAAACTCTAGTGGAAAATCAGACTGGCCAGAAAATTAAAATAGTCAGAAGTGACAATGGTCGTGAGTATATTAACTCAAAATTTAAAGAATTTTTCAGTCAAAGTGGCATAATACACCAAACAACCGTAAGCTATTCCCCGCAACAGAATGGTGTTGCGGAGCGAGCAAACAGAACAATAGTCGAGATGGCACGTTGTCTCTTAAAGGACTCGAATCTTCCTCAAAATGTGTGGTCTGAGGCTGTCAACACGGCAGTCTACATCAGGAATCGATCACCAACAAAAGCACTGGCTGCAATCACACCTTTTGAAAAGTGGACAGGGAAGAAACCATGTGTCTCACATTTTCGTACATTTGGGTGTGAAGCGATAGTACTTCAGAAAGGAGTAAATCGTGGCAAGTTTGTTCCAAAGGGAGTCAAACACACATTCGTAGGCTATGCGAGCTTCCAAAAAGCATATCGACTCTATAATCATCAAACAAGGCAGATAACCATCGCAAGAGACGTCATATTCTTTGAAACCGAGGACAAAGAAAATTCCACAAGCACAAATATTGATGAAAATACATCAAATGATAGAAATCACCTTATATTTGATTTAGATATTCTACAAAAATCACTGGAAAGCAATAAATCTAACGACGATAAAGACGAAACCCATTTAGAAGACAAATCGATTCATGAAGACAGCGAACTGGAATATTTCTCAGACCATGAAACTTCAGAATTTTCTTCTAATCCTGATGCTGACCTGGTACGGGAACTACGAAACCGAAAAATTATGGCGACCAATAATAATGCATCATGCACCGAGATGTTGAATGCAATCATATCAAATCCAAGATCAGTCGATGAAGCATTAAAAATCAACAGACTCCGAAAATTGGCGAAAGGCAATGGAACATGAATATAACACTCTAATGAAAAACGACACATGGATATTGGTGGAAAAACCGAAAGACAAAAACATCATCGGATGTAAATGGGTATTCTCGATAAAACGTGATACCGAAGGAAAAATTGAAAGGTATAAAGCCCGACTAGTAGCACAAGGATGTGGGCAAAGATTAAACTTGGATTACTCTGAAACATTTGCTCCAGTGATAAGACATCCAACGGTTCGTTTATTATTAGCATTGGCTGCTCAATACAAGCTACTGGTAAATCACCTAGACATTGTTGCTGCATACCTAAACGGAGACTTAAAAGATGAGATATACATGAGACAACCGAAAATGTTTGAAACTCAAGAAAACATTAAAAAAGTCTGCAAATTAAAAAAATCGCTCTACGGCCTGAAACAATCAGGAAAAGAATGGAACAAGAAAGTCAATGATATATTAGAAAAAATGAACTTTGTTCGTTGCAAATCAGATAGTTGTGTCTACATAAAAAGAGTCGGTAATAATATAAATATTATCGGATTGTATGTCGACGATATGCTTTTGGCATGTACATCACCGACGGACATGAAAACGATAATAAAAAGCCTATCTCAACATGTGGAAGCTGTAGATCGTGGACCTGTAAAATTCTTTCTGGGAATGCAAATCGAAAGGGAGGACTCTCGTGGTACGATTTCCGTTCACCAAGAAAAATATATTGGACACTTATTAAAAAAATGGAACATGGCTAACTGCAAACCGTCTCCAACACCAATGATAAACGGGATGGTACTAGAAAAATGTATTGCTGAATGTACCAAACCAGTTTGCAAAAACTACCAATCTCTAATTGGGGAACTAATGTATTTAGCGGTCATCTCGAGACCGGACATCGCATATACTCTGGCAAAGTTATCGCAATACAATTCACATGCCCATAGTGAACATTTTTTGGCGGCTAAACATGTCCTTAGATACCTAAAGGGCACCCCTAAAGGTAAATTAAGATATTCTTCCCTTAACGAAAATCTTACGTGTTTCACGGATGCTGATTGGGGTTCGGACGCTACTGATCGCAAATCATACAGTGGCACTGTAATGCTTTTCGCTGGTGGACCCGTCGCGTGGGAATCAAAAAAACAGCATGTTGTGGCCCTCAGCTCCATGGAAGCTGAATATATTGCGGTGTGCCAAGGTGCGAAAGAAATATCGTTTTCATCGGGGTTTGCTCAAGGAATTGGGTTTCAACAGATTAGTGGCTGAACCAACTAAAGTTTCTGTGCGACAACCAGGGTGCACAATTTTTGGCCAACAATCCAACAGTTCACAAACGCAGCAAACACATCGATATACGATTGCACTATATCCGAGAAAAATGCCTAACGAACGATATAGTCATGGAATATGTCGCATCATCCGAAAACGCAGCAGACGTACTTACCAAACCTTTGACAAGGGAAAAGCACTTCAATTGCTGTAACATCATGAAATTAAATTTGAATTGAAATTGAATTTTTAACATGAAATTAAATTTTTTGAAATGTAAATTATAGTAATATAATTCGTTTGTAAACGTGTTTGAATTGAGGCGATGTATGTTATGCACTCTATACTACCAATTCTAACACGTTTCTTGCAACCTGTTCATACTTAAATTATCAACTTTGTACATAGAATTTTATACTCTCTTGTCTTTTGAATTTTCTTTAACACTCCAATATATGTATTCAAATTAAACGGTCGCGTACGTTCATTCGTATAAAAGATTAAATCCTACAAGGCTGTTGACCCGATGCATAAGCATGCACTTGACTAGTTCTGAATGTAGGTCTCTCACGTTTGTCTGTGGACATATTGCTGGTGCTTATTAGATCAAAAGAGAATGCAGCTTATCGATTGAAAGAGAACAACGCGGTGGACCACAAACTCCAATAGGAATATTTAAATTGGGTTGAATGGAAATAGAAAGGTCGCATTGTGATTTAAAAAAGTCGTAAAAATAGTTTTTTTGTCAGCTGCAAGAAGATTATGTTTATTGTTGATCATTAATAGGCTGTTGACCCGGTGCATAAGCATGCACTTGACTAGTTCTGAACGTAGGTCGCTCACGTTTGTGTGTGGACATATTGATGATGTTTGTCAGCTGTTATTGGAATTGGTGTGGAAAAAGAAGAGACAAAATTTGGTATAAAAAGTCGAAAATTTTCAGTTCAAGTTCAGAAAGTTTTTAAGACTCAAAAAGATAATTTGAAGGTACTGATAGTTCTAACAAAAATGACAGGAAGAAAGAACATGTCATCATTGAAAGCTTCGACAGCGGCAGCAACAACTTCATCGTCCTCATCCTCGTCATCATCCTTAATTAAACCAACAGCAACACAGGACTTTGGCGAAAGCCGATTTAATCAAATCGGGAAGATGCAGAAAAACAAAGCATTTACTTCAATCAAGTGGCTTCCGTTTGGAAATATTTTCCAAATAGAATCAATAAAAAGGATGAATACGAAATATGGCCAAAAAGTGGGAGTGGAGCTTCCGGAATCTATTTTAATATTACCACCTGGATACAATGAGAAATTAAGAGAGGAGGACCTGGCCAAAATTAACAAAGTTCCACATATATTGTGGAAAACTGGAACTCCATCCAGTTACAGTTTAGAGATGCCAGAAGAAAGTGAGTTTGATATACCAAATTCCCAACCGGTGCTCACTTCCGAAGAAGATTTAATGATTACTAATGTTTTACATTTTAATGGTAATAATAAAGTTTAATTAAAGTTTTTTTAAGTTCAACATATTAAAAAAAAAAAAAAAAATAAATAAATAAACTATTGAACATGGAATTTATTTGCTTTATTTTTTTGAAAGTCGAAAGGAAAAAAGTCTTTGCTGTTGTACATTTTTTTCACATGTAAGATGGTTGAAATAATGGTCTCCCAATGAAACTTTTTTCCCCTTTTCTAGCAAGAGCAAAATGGGTGCCAACAAGACAGGAAAAACAAACTGAAAGTGGAAGAAAATTGTTGTATAAAACCTTTCAGTTTGAAATGTGTATTCTATACTAAAACGCGTCTGAATATAAAGAGAGAAGTCGTTTTTTTATGGATTGGAAAGCACCTCTGCTTAAATCCTACACTTCAGTTAAGAATCGGGAACTAATTGACAACAAGAACCGCTAAGGTAAATCCGCATACCTTACAACCATTTTCAGTAAATGCCAACTTAAACGGTTGTAGAGGTTATTTAAAATCTATAAAATTTTTCGTTCGAATTCTGTGTCTTAAGGCCCAAGAGGCAGGAAAAACAAGTAGAAAATTTAAGATAATTATTGTATTAAAAACAATTCAGGTAAAAATGTTTACCGTTATACTGAAACGTGACTGAATATAAAGAGAGAAGTCGTTTTTTTATTGTTTGAACGGTACTTCTGCTTGGTTCAAGCACTTCAGCCAACAACCGGGAACGAACTGATGTGAAGAACTGCAGAGTCAAAACCGTACATCTTACATCCATTTCGCGTAAATATCAACTTAAGCGGTTTTAGAGATAACTTAAAATATATAAAACTTTTTGCATGAATTCTGTGTCTTAAGGTCCACAAGACAGGAAAAACAAACTGAAAGTGGAAGAAAATTGTATAAAACCTTTCAGGTTGAAATTTGTGCTAGTAGGTAGAATATGGGGATTCTGGGTCAATGAAAAATGATGAGGATGGATGAGGAAAAATGATGAGGATGGATGAGGAAAAATGATGAGGATGGATGAGGAAAAATGATGAGAATTGTTTAGAAAATTTTTGAGGATCGCCAAGAAAATTCCTATATATGTGTGGGTGTGTTGTGGTGTGTTGTGTGTGACCCGATGCATAAGCATGCACTTGACTAGTTCTGAATGTAGGTTTCTCACGTTTGTGTGTGGACATATTGCTGGTGCTTATTAGATCAAAAGAGAATGCAGCTTATCGATTGAAAGAGAACAACGCGGTGGACCACAAATTCCAATAGGAATATTTAAATTGGGTTGAATGGAAATAGAAAGGTCGCATTGTGATTTAAAAAAGTCGTAAAAATAGATTTTTTGTCAGCTGCAAGAAGATTATGTTTATTGTTGATCATTAATAGGCTGTTGACCCGATGCATAAGCATGCACTTGACTAGTTCTGAATGTAGGTCTCTCACGTTTGTGTGTGGACATATTGCTGGTGCTTATTAGATCAAAAGAGAATGCAGCTTATCGATTGAAAGAGAACAACGCGGTGGACCACAAATTCCAATAGGAATATTTAAATTGGGTTGAATGGAAATAGAAAGGTCGCATTGTGATTTGAAAAAGTCGTAAAAATAGTTTTTTTGTCAGCTGCAAGAAGATTATGTTTATTGTTGATCATTAATAGGCTGTTGACCCGATGCATAAGCATGCACTTGACTAGTTCTGAATGTAGGTCTCTCACGTTTGTGTGTGGACATATTGCTGGTGCTTATTAGATCAAAAGAGAATGCAGCTTATCGATTGAAAGAGAACAACGCGGTGGACCACAAATTCCAATAGGAATATTTAAATTGGGTTGAATGGAAATAGAAAGGTCGCATTGTGATTTAAAAAAGTCGTAAAAATAGTTTTTTTGTCAGCTGCAAGAAGATTATGTTTATTGTTGATCATTAATAGGCTGTTGACCCGGTGCATAAGCATGCACTTGACTAGTTCTGAACGTAGGTCGCTCACGTTTGTGTGTGGACATATTGATGATGTTTGTCAGCTGTTATTGGAATTGGTGTGGAAAAAGAAGAGACAAAATTTGGTATAAAAAGTCGAAAATTTTCAGTTCAAGTTCAGAAAGTTTTTAAGACTCAAAAAGATAATTTGAAGGTACTGATAGTTCTAACAAAAATGACAGGAAGAAAGAACATGTCATCATTGAAAGCTTCGACAGCGGCAGCAACAACTTCATCGTCCTCATCCTCGTCATCATCCTTAATTAAACCAACAGCAACACAGGACTTTGGCGAAAGCCGATTTAATCAAATCGGGAAGATGCAGAAAAACAAAGCATTTACTTCAATCAAGTGGCTTCCGTTTGAAAATATTTTCCAAATAGAATCAATAAAAAGGATGAATACGAAATATGGCCAAAAAGTGGGAGTGGAGCTTCCGGAATCTATTTTAATATTACCACCTGGATACAATGAGAAATTAAGAGAGGAGGACCTGGCCAAAATTAACAAAGTTCCACATATATTGTGGAAAACTGGAACTCCATCCAGTTACAGTTTAGAGATGCCAGAAGAAAGCGAGTTTGATATACCAAATTCCCAACCGGTGCTCACTTCCGAAGAAGATTTAATGATTACTAATGTTTTACATTTTAATGGTAATAATAAAGTTTAATTAAAGTTTTTTTAAGTTCAACATATTAAAAAAAAAAAAAAAATAAATAAATAAACTATTGAACATGGAATTTATTTGCTTTATTTTTTTGAAAGTCGAAAGGAAAAAAGTCTTTGCTGTTGTACATTTTTTTCACATGTAAGATGGTTGAAATAATGGTCTCCCAATGAAACTTTTTTCCCCTTTTCTAGCAAGAGCAAAATGGGTGCCAACAAGACAGGAAAAACAAACTGAAAGTGGAAGAAAATTATTGTATAAAACCTTTCAGTTTGAAATGTGTATTCTATACTAAAACGCGTCTGAATATAAAGAGAGAAGTCGTTTTTTTATGGATTGGAAAGCACCTCTGCTTAAATCCTACACTTCAGTTAAGAATCGGGAACTAATTGACAACAAGAACCGCTAAGGTAAATCCGCATACCTTACAACCATTTTCAGTAAATGCCAACTTAAACGGTTGTAGAGGTTATTTAAAATCTATAAAATTTTTCGTTCGAATTCTGTGTCTTAAGGCCCAAGAGGCAGGAAAAACAAGTAGAAAATTGAAGATAATTATTGTATTAAAAACAATTCAGGTAAAAATGTTTACCGTTATACTGAAACGTGACTGAATATAAAGAGAGAAGTCGTTTTTTTATTGTTTGAACGGTACTTCTGCTTGGTTCAAGCACTTCAGCCAACAACCGGGAACGAACTGATGTGAAGAACTGCAGAGTCAAAACCGTACATCTTACATCCATTTTGCGTAAATATCAACTTAAGCGGTTTTAGAGATAACTTAAAATATATAAAACTTTTTGCTTGAATTCTGTGCCTAAAGGTCCACAAGACAGGAAAAACAAACTGAAAGTGGAAGAAAATTGTATAAAACCTTTCAGGTTGAAAATTGTGCTCTTATACTGAAACAAGTCTGAATATAAAGAGAGAAGTCGTTTTTTATGGTTTGGAAAGCACCTCTGCTTAAATCCTACACTTCAGCTAAGAACCGGGAACTAATTGACAACAAGAACCGCTGAGGTAAATCCGCATACCTTACAACCATTTCCAGTAAATGCCAACTTAAACGGTTGTAGAGGTTATTTAAAATATATAAAAATTTTCGTTCGAATTCTGTGCCTTGAGGCCCAAGAGGCAGGAAAAACAAGTAGAAAATTTAAGATAATTGTTGCATTAAAAACAATTCAGGTAAAAATGTTTACCGTTATACTGAAACGTGACTTAATATAAAGAGAGAAGTCGTTTTTTTATTGTTTGAACGGTACTTCTGCTTGGTTCAAACACTTCAGCCAACAACCGGGAACAAACTGATTTGAAGAGTAATTGTCAACTAAAACGGTTTTAGAGATAACTTAAAATATATAAAACTTTTCGCTCGAATTCTGTGCCTTAAGGACCACAAGACAGGGAAAAAACGAAAAGTGGAAGAAAATTGTTTTAACAAACCTTTCAGATTGAAATTTGTACTCTTATACTGAAACGCGTCTGAATATAAAGAGAGAAGTCGTTTTTTTATGGTTCGAAAAGAACTTCTGCTTGAATCCCACACTTTAGCTAATAACCGGGAACTAATTGACAACAAGAACTGCTAAAGTAAAACCGCATATCTTACAACCATTTCTAGTAAATGCCAACTTAAACGGTTGTAGAGGTAATTTGAAATATATGCAAAATTTTTCGTTCGAATTCTGTGCCTTAACGCCCAACAAGCAGGAAAAACAAACTGAAAATTGAAGATAATTGTTGTATAAAAAACTAGTCATGTAAACATTTCGACCGTTATACTTAAACGTGACTGAATATAATGAGAGAAGTCGTTTTTTTATGGTTTGAAAGGCACTTCTGCCTGGTTCCCACACTTCAGCTAAGAACCAGGAACCAACTGATGTGAAGTACATCAGAGTCAAAACCGTGCATCTTACATCCATTTTGTGTTAATATCAACCTAAACGGTTTTAGAGATAACTTAAAATAAATATATGAAACTTTTCGCTTGAATTCTGTGCCCTAAGGCCAACAAGACAGGAAAAACAAACTGAAAGTGGAGAAAATTGTATAAAAAATTTAGGTTGAAATTTGGCTAGTAGGTAGAAATGGGGATTCTGGTCAATGAAAAATATGAGGATGGATGAGGAAAAATGATGAGGGGATGAGGAAAAATGATGAGGATGGATGAGGAAAAATGATGAGAATTGTTTAGAAAATTTTTAAGGATCGCCAAGAAAATTCCTATATATGTGTGTGGGTGTGTGTGTGTGTGTGACCCGATGCATTAGCATAGTTCTGAATGTAGGTTTCTCACGTTTGTGTGTGGACATATTGCTGGTGCTTATTAGATCAAAAGAGAATGCAGCTTATCGATTGAAAGAGAACAACGCGGTGGACCACAAATTCCAATAGGAATATTTAAATTGGGTTGAATGGAAATAGAAAGGTCGCATTGTGATTTAAAAAAGTCGTAAAAATAGTTTTTTTTGTCAGCTGCAAGAAGATTATGTTTATTGTTGATCATTAATAGGCTGTTGACCCGATGCATAAGCATGCACTTGACTAGTTCTGAATGTAGGTCTCTCACGTTTGTGTGTGGACATATTGCTGGTGCTTATTAGATCAAAAGAGAATGCAGCTTATCGATTGAAAGAGAACAACGCGGTGGACCACAAATTCCAATAGGAATATTTAAATTGGGTTGAATGGAAATAGAAAGGTCGCATTGTGATTTAAAAAAGTCGTAAAAATAGTTTTTTTTGTCAGCTGCAAGAAGATTATGTTTATTGTTGATCATTAATAGGCTGTTGACCCGGTGCATAAGCATGCACTTGACTAGTTCTGAACGTAGGTCGCTCACGTTTGTGTGTGGATGTTTGATGATGTTTGTCAGCTGTTATTGGAATTGGTGTGGAAAAAGAAGAGACAAAATTTGGTATAAAAAGTCGAAAATTTTCAGTTCAAGTTCAGAAAGTTTTTAAGACTCAAAAAGATAATTTGAAGGTACTGATAGTTCTAACAAAAATGACAGGAAGAAAGAACATGTCATCATTGAAAGCTTCGACAGCGGCAGCAACAACTTCATCGTCCTCATCCTCGTCATCATCCTTAATTAAACCAACAGCAACACAGGACTTTGGCGCAAGCCGATTTAATCAAATCGGGAAGATGCAGAAAAACAAAGCATTTACTTCAATCAAGTGGCTTCCGTTTGGAAATATTTTCCAAATAGAATCAATAAAAAGGATGAATACGAAATATGGCCAAAAAGTGGGAGTGGAGCTTCCGGAATCTATTTTAATATTACCACCTGGATACAATGAGAAATTAAGAGAGGAGGACCTGGCCAAAATTAACAAAGTTCCACATATATTGTGGAAAACTGGAACTCCATCCAGTTACAGTTTAGAGATGCCAGAAGAAAGCGAGTTTGATATACCAAATTCCCAACCGGTGCTCACTTCCGAAGAAGATTTAATGATTACTAATGTTTTACATTTTAATGGTAATAATAAAGTTTAATTAAAGTTTTTTTAAGTTCAACATATTAAAAAAAAAAAATAAATAAATAAATAAACTATTGAACATGGAATTTATTTGCTTTATTTTTTTGAAAGTCGAAAGGAAAAAAGTCTTTGCTGTTGTACATTTTTTTCACATGTAAGATGGTTGAAATAATGGTCTCCCAATGAAACTTTTTTCCCCTTTTCTAGCAAGAGCAAAATGGGTGCTCCACTTTTGGTTAATACACATGATGACCCTATGTAACCTTCCACCATTTAAATTTGATCTACAAACACAAACGCTTTTCACAATAGTAAATTGCCTAAAAAAAATGTTTTACACTTTTATACCCGATTTTAATTTTAAAAGAAAAAACCATAATATATTTTTTTTTATTTGGGTTTTATTTGTTTATTTTTTTGTAAAGGTTTTACAGAATAACAAAAACTAAAGGGACTTATGATGATCATTAATATATTTTCTTAAAACAATAGAATTTCTTAAGGCACATGCATATACTTTTTTTTACTATTCCATTCTTTACAATGATAATAACAGTTTTTAATCATATCTGTATTGTACAATTGGTGTATATCTTTCAATGAATAAGTGGAATCAATTTCTTTTATACCAGATATAGGACAGCCTTTAAACAATTTTTTTGCCCATAACGCTTTTTCTTCACCTTTAACAAATACTTGATGTCCTTGGAGAAGAAACTTTAAGTATCTTTTTACATCGCTTAAAGTGAATATACCATATGATAGTTATTTTTTAACCAGCATGCAGATTTCTTCTCATCGGCGTTTAGCAAATGAAATTGAAATGGTGGCTTTATTAGGAAATGTACGAGTTTATTTTCACTAAAGCAAAAAGATAGTTCCTTAAAAATAAATTGATTGTTTATGTTTTTGAATCCCTGACAATCGAAGACAACAAGTTTGGTCATTGTTTATTTATTTATTTATTTATTTATTGTGCAAAATTGAGACGTTACAAACAATACTTTTCATTCAAAGTCAGAAAATGAACTAAACATTGTTTTATGTAAAAGCTATACTTTTATATTACATATGCTTTACAATATTACCAGTCATTGGTTTATACGAGAAAAAACGATCATGTATTAAAATAAAGTATGCTGAAGTGTTTGCTGCAACATTTTCACTAGTTTTAAACATTATGCGAATGTCAAGAGCACCAGTCTTAATACGTTCATTTTGATGAGATGTATCAATGACGATTATTGAATTGTTTTTAAAGCTATCGCGCTGTAAAAGTGGTTGTGGATCATTCATGTAGTAACTCTGTTGGAATCTTGAATACATGTCATATAGGAAAGCAAAACGATCGCGAGACAAATTAAAATTTAAATCATCA
The DNA here is from genome assembly GCA_020466095.1 of Chlorops oryzae. Classification (NCBI taxonomy): domain Eukaryota; kingdom Metazoa; phylum Arthropoda; class Insecta; order Diptera; family Chloropidae; genus Chlorops; species Chlorops oryzae. The sequence continues at coordinate 58,892,865 of CM035806.1, read as the reverse complement.
TAGGGATATGTCTCAGAGTTAAGTTGCACTTTTAAATCAGTCAAATTGCAACCAACAAATTTACCAGCATTTTCAAAAGCAACAAGAATAAAGCGAGGGCGCTCAATTTGTGTTCCTACTTTAATGTTCCAAGTATGATTTTGACCTTGTAGCAGCTCTGGATAAAGATGTGATTCCCATGTTCGAAATGTTATGGGCAAAGGTGTGTCATCTTTGATGGTGGTATAAATTTTTAGTTTTGCTTCATCGGATAACTGAATGTGTGGTACTTTCCATGACAGATTTAACAGTTTTAGATTAATTGACTGATTTTGTTCAGTCGCATCCGTAGTATAGAAGACCTTATTATCCGATCTGGAGCGCAATAAAATAAGCTCATGCTTCGAATTTATTATAATTTTGTTAAAGTCTTCGGCAAAGCCCATTAACATTTTAAGTGGTACACAAAAATTGAAATGTCCATTTGACGGTCGAATTTTTTCTTCAAAAGACCATCCGGCATTTTGTTACGTTGTGCTCACATTAGGGTTAAGAGATACAAGATTTTTTATAGTTGTAGTTTGACCTAAAGATCGGGTGCGATCAATTTCAATACCATTAAGCTCGTAGCGAATTTCCTCAAATAAATGTGCAACACAATTATTTCGAAATTTAACTCCCTTTGGGACAGTGTTTTCAACTCCAATTGAAACAAAGCCTTCAATGTACAATAAGCTTTCGTGAGGTAGAATGTAAACATCTTTATTTTGAATTGCTATCCGTATTTCATCATTGTTACCAAATGCTTGCAAATATGGTTGATATGTATGATATTCCTTTTTTGTAATGGCATCATAAAAGACAGGTTTTTCTTTAACTTTTAATATATCAATCATTTTTTAAATTTAACTTTAATGTATATCCTAATGATTGTAAAAAGTTTCTATTTTCAATACTGAGGGGTTTTCTATGTTGGAATGATTTTCTTCTTTTTTTAGTTGTAAAAGCGGTAGTAACTGGTGATGTGTTACGTTTAAAAGCTGAAAGAAAACTGGTAGAAGTATCATCCCACAATCTATATTTATTAAATATGATCATTGTTTTATTCGGAAGGTTTCAAGTGTAGTCGCAATGTTATTGTTTCTCCTTGAAAGTTTATCAATTTTCCGTTTTCGTTTACAATTTTTACTTCAATCGAACTTATCTCTTTGACGGTCACAGGCAAATAGATAACATTATTTGGAGTGATAGATATTTTATATCCAGGTTCAACATCTATAGAAAACTCATGTAAATTATGTGCCATTACATTACACAAGTTTACAAATAAAGGCCAACTTTTGGACCAGAGAAACTGGATAGCGACCCTATGGGAATTTTTCGTGCTGATTCCGAATCTGGTACCCGTTTTTCTCTATCACGTCAAGTTTTTGAGAAATCGTTAAATAACGGTTTTTGACATTTTTACCTATAGTCTATGTCAATAATGAGGTCGTAGACCCTATATGCCTTAACCGATTTCAAAGTTTTTGTTACTCATATGAAAGAGGAATAACAACGCAACATATCCTTTATAGACAAATTTGGAATTGATTCAGTAACTTGGAAGCTATAGGGCAAAAAACGCGATGCTGATTTCCAATTTTTAGCGATTTTGTTTAAAAACTTGAAATTCAAATGGTTATAATTTCCGAACCAAGGCTGGTATTCCAGGTCTTAATACTTTGAATGAAAAAAGAACAATCAATTGAAAAAGTTTTGAGCCTAAAACAAAAAAAATCCGTTGCGTCGTTCTAATTTTATGAGGATTTTCGCTGAAAATGACAAAAACGAATTTTTATTTTTGGTATATTCTTCGCTCGTTCATATGTATATTTCAGTTCGAATTGTGTATGTTGGTAAAACTGGCTTAAAAAACATAAAACTTAAATTCTATTTTAAACCTATCTTTAAAGCTAAAACCAATTTAAACTTTAAAAATGAACAGAATTTGAACTGAGCCTTTTGTATTGTTTACTATCTGTTTCGCGTATAAGGGACCAGCAATAGTCACTCAACATTCGTTCATCCCAAAAGCCCTTATAATTTTTTTCAATCCTCTGTAGGTCCTGGTGAATGCGCTCTCCTTGTTCGTCGCTAGTTTTGCCCAAGTTTTCGGGGAAGAAATCCAAATGTGAGTGGAGAAAATGTATTTTTAGTGACATCCGAACTCCCATTTTTCGATAATTTTTCAAGAGTCCTCCAACTATTTTTATGTAGTTGTCGCTTTTTTTATTTCCCAAAAAATTTCCCACAACGTCTTTAAATGATGACCAAGCAGCTGCTTCTATAGGTGACAGATGTTTCGAAAGGTGTTCATCACGCATGATTTTTCTGATGTCTGGTCCAATAAAAACACCTTCTTTAATTTTGGCATAGGAAATTTTCGGAAAAAATTTAATCAAATATTGGAAGGCTGGTCCATCTCGCTGCAGCGCCTTTACGAAATTTTTGAATAGACCCAGCTTGATGTGTAAAGGTGGTAGGAAAATGTTGTTGGGGACGACAAGTGGAATGGCGGAGACACTTTGTTGCCCTGGCGTATATTGAAAGCGAGACGGCCAATTTTTCTTTACAGCCAGTTTTACCAACATACACAATTCGAACTGAAATATACATATGAACGAGCGAAAAATATACCAAAAATAAAAATTTCGTGTTTGTCATTTTCAGCGAAAATCCTCATAAAATTAGAAAGACGCAACGGATTTTTTTTGTTTTAGGCTCAAAACTTTTTCAATTGATTGTTCTTTCATTCAAAGTATTAAGACCTGGAATACCAGCCTTGGTTCGGAAATTATAACCATTTGAATTT
>CM035806.1:58854837-58889932 GCA_020466095.1 Chlorops oryzae | reverse complement strand
ATAAAGATAGGGGGAAAACTGCATTTAGCAGTGGTTTAGGCCATTTCGAGTTTGCGGGGATGCCTTTCGGTTTAGCAGGAGCTCCTGCAAATTGTCAACGAATAAAAAACAGCATTGTAACTGGCCTGCAGGGAAAAGACTGCTTAGTGTATCTCGATGACATCATCATCTACACAAGAAACCTACCATAGCATGAGACTCGCCTAAGAAGAGTATTAGAAGTATTAGGAGCTAACAATTTAAAATGACAATCGGAAAAATGGAATTTTTTGAAAAAGAGTTAGTATACTTAGGATACGAATGTTCAGAAACCGGAGTTTTACCAGACACAGGGAAAGATGAATATGTAAAGAATATACATTATTATAGAAAATTCAAACCAGATGTCGCAAAAATTGCTTGCCATTAACCAAATTGTTAAAACAAGAATTGAAATTGATATGGTCTGCAGAATGTCAGAAAGTAATGAAACAGCTGAAAAGCGCTGTCACTGGCCCACATATTCTCCGATACTCGATTTTAAAATACCTTTTATTTAAACCACAGATGCTAGTAAGGACACATTACGAGCTGTGTTATCTAAAGGAGGCAAAGGAAAAGATATTCCGATATATTATGCTAGCAGAGCCCTTAGTGCAACCGAGAAGCGTTATTCGACGATCGAAAAAGAATTTCTAGCAATAATATGGGCAGTTAAACACTTCAAAACTTACATTTTAGGGGAATATCCCATTCTGAAGACACCTCCCGACTAGTGACAAAATATGACCGAACTGCGGGAGCAAACAAGTGTAACCGGTCTAGAAGGTCCGATAGCCGGTAGGGATCGTGAGTCCGCTCACCCTCTTTGTTTAGCACTGCATTCGCCTCCAGTTTTTTTCGCAATAGTCGTTGCGAAATATCGATCAAATTCTCCTCCCACGGTGTGGCAAAGTTGTACTCCTCACACCTCTCTGCCAACGTAGAAATACGCCGCTGGTGTCCCCAGTCGCGCATCTTAATCCCCTGGGCCTCCTCGTAGCGCAACCGCAAAACGATCTCCAGCACACTTTTCAAAATTATGACCATCCTAGGCCATACCTCGTCTATCTTGCAAAATACAGGGAGGGTCCGTTTTAAGCAGGCGTCCACCTGATAATTCTCCTACAAATGATAATCCGCTCCAAACTTTTCTTAATAAAACTCCATGTCGAATAAGTGTAATAAAACGGATTTCAGGACAATTTATATAAAAATTGCAACATAATTAGCAGGGGTTTCCAACATTTCAAACACAGCTAAAAACAAATCAACTTTTCACATTTTAATTACGATTCTGGGAATGACTGGAGCAACCCTAGGGGGGTTAGTGGTAACCCCAATCACAGATCAGCGCGGATTTATAGAGGTTCAAATGCAGAAGACAGAAATAGTAAAAGAATCTTTCACAATTCTACATGTTATCCATCCGAAAGAAATTTTAAAAATTATAAATTCAATTGAATCACTCGTTAAGTCTACAGAGGTACAAAATAAGGGATTTTTGGTAAGCGAGATAACAACAGTAAAATCAAAACTGAAGTCAATAATGCCACCATTGAGAAAAAGAAGAGGACTTATTAACGCAATATGTAGAGCGGGAAATTGGCTGTTCGGGATAATGGACGATCAAGACCGCCAAGAGATTGAAGAACACCTAAAGATTGCTGCAGAAAATAGTCATAATGCCATAGGAGGTCTGAACGAACAAATATCAATAAACAGCTATTTCAATGAGACTTTAGGGAAGCTAAAAAATGCAATCGAACAGGATAGAAAAATTTTTAACAGCATAACAAAGGGTAATGAGGATATTTTAAAACGTATGATATTTAATGAACAATTATATAAATTGAAAAATATAGAAGAAAAATTAAATTTGATCCAGGACAGCATAGCTGCAGCCAAACACGGCCTCATGCACCCCAGCATCCTTACAACCGAAGAAGTAGAGAGATTCAATTTAAACTTTTTAAAACTTAAATGGGTTAGAGTAGGAATAATGATATGTGTGGATGAAACATTGGTGATAGTGGTAAAAATTCCTACACGTCTAGAGGAAATAGAGGTTAATCTTATTACCCCGGTACCAAATAAGGAATTTTACGAAATTATGGCAAAAGACGAATTAGTAACCTCTATTAATAAAACAACATATTCATACGATGAAAACGCGATTTTGAAGGAATTAAAGCGGAGTAGACACTGTTCGATTCAGAACACATGTAATTTCATTTTTAACAACAGGACATTCATTAATTACATAGACGAAGGTACACTGATTGTGAAAAACGCAAAGGGAATGAAAATAGAACATAATTGTGATAAAAGAAATCTCATGTTGAACAATAACGCCCTTATTACTTTTTCCAATTGTAGTATAAAATTAGGGAATGAGGAATTTTCGAATGAAAAAACCATAATGGAAGACATTTACTACTACCCGGAGGGCAAAATAATCAAAGTACTCAACGATTCCATAATCTTTGAAGAAATAATTGTCAACAACTTCAAAAACAGACCATTTATTAAAGAAATAACACTCCACAGAAATATATCCTACGGTATAAGCATATCATTATTGATTATGATCTGTGCAATAATACTGGGAATAATTATCCTATTTAAGAAAAAAGGAGTTAAAGTTGAAATTAAACAAGCAATAGAAACAACGAACAGGAGAAATGACAGCTTACGGACCATAAGAAAACGACATGATGTACAAGAAAGCCAAAAATGTTAAGAACCACTGGCCCAGGGCATATTCTCAAATTTAATAAGCCCAAAAAATTGAAAACTTCAAAATGCAACCTAAGCATTTAAGTCACTAATTTTGCACTGAAACTCGCACGAAACCTTCAAAAAAGAAAAAGGTTTTTTTTTCTCTCCTATGTTCTACCTGTCGAATTATGTCGACTAAGGTAAAAACATTTCATAGATTGATAACGGCTTAAGCAAAACGTGAATGCATTTGAAAATTTTTTTGAACAAGACAAAAGGTACAAGCAAAATAGTGCTCAGGAAATAATAATAATAACTTTTCTATAATTCTAGAAACGGAACGAATAAAGAAGAACTAAAATATCGAGATATTAATATTAGTAAGTATACGAAAAACATGGATACTTAAAAGCATTTGCCTACAGAAACACAATTGTACGCACACGCTTAACCATACAATACCACATTAAACTTCCTCTTAAGAATTTCGAAAAATTCCAATTTTGAGTGGTGAAAACAAATCCGAAATTATTCTTTTTAAGAAACTAAAAGGCGAATTTGAATACCAACATTCAGTTTTTCAATAAATAATTCAACACTTGTTGACAAAATCAAAAGCCACGAAAATTTTTAACCAAAATAAGCCATTTTTACACAGTTAAAATAATGGACATTATGTGCTCTTATAAAATAGGCAATAGAATAAACATAATCCATACAGAAGAGTATGAAAGACTAGTAACAAATAAATGGTTGTCCGACGTTCACATCAACGTTTTTTTAAATTGGATCATTAACAACAATCATCTTACCCAAAAGGTGCTAGTGTTTGATTCATTTGCATACACAACAATAAAATCGGCTAAAGAATCAAATAATGAATACATAGCCGGGTTACGACTAAAACCATTAATTAAAAACGTCTCTGTGAACAAAGTCGAAAACCTATTATTCCCAATTTGCCATGTTAATCATTGGATGCTAGTTATAATCAAACAAAATCAAATTTATGTTATGGATTCGCTACAGCCGCATGAGATAACGGAAAAAGAAGAAAATATAAAATTTTTCTTGAATAAATTACGGGTTTTAGGTTTAACTAGTTTTAACAAAGATACAGAAATTTTTTTACCCAAAATGTATACAGCAAGAGAATTTAATCGATTGTGGAATTTTTATTTTAAAATTTTCTAACGAGTTTTGCGAAGCAATTAAAAATAACAAAAATTACAACCCGATATCACAAAATTTAAGCACAGAATCCATAAAATTAACAAGAAAATTCCTAGCTGAAGTTTTGAAAAAATGGGAAAGAGAACATAAAAATATCACGGAAAGTGAAAGAAAAAACTTTTTAGAAATAGGAAAAAACATGAAAAAAGAAAAAAATAAAAAGTTAATAAGAAAAAAAAGAATACATTTAAATGAAAAATTGTTTATACTAACAATAAACAAAAATAATACATTTAATTTCAAACGCATTTAACAATAAAAAAAAAAAAAATAAAAAAAAAATAAATAAAAAAAAAAATAAAACAAAAAAAAAAAAAAAATATAAATTTTTTGCTATGTTTTATGAACAATATACAGAATCTAAGCTTCTCATTAAATGTAAAAGAATTTGTGAAAAATAAGAAAATATAAGATAAGGAAAATGTGTAGAAATACAATAGATATAATTCAACGGGCTCGAGTACGTCACCAGCATCTTCGATAACAGCTTTTTCTCATAAAAAAAAAGGGGAGGGGCTGCAATATAACAGCCTTATCAGTACACCAGCCGTAACAGCAGCCGTTAATAGGCACAACCTTAACAGCCATTTTCTATGATGGAACATATAACACCCTTCGCACCATTCAACGAGCAGCGTACCAGCAGTAGCAGACATTAAAACAACAGCCGTTTATATATTCATTGGTAATATAGCAGCCTTAACGTACAATGTAACATGCACCGACAATAGAACGGCATTGAAGTCAGTCAACACATAATACAGCAATCATAGCCAGCAGCCGTCAATAGAACAACTCTGGCAAACGGTGACACTATAAAGGCCTTACATCAATTAACGTGCAGCGAACCAGCCGCAGCAGCAGCCGTTAAAATAAACAACTACAGCAGCCGTCTTATTAACAAAATTTTGCAACACAAGAATTCACATGATGGCTATCCATACATCAACAGCACTCCACTTTTCAAAGAGGGGAGGGATGTTGTGAGTCGCGATCTCGCTTAGACTCACAAATATATTTTTCCTCCTCCTTCTACACGCTCGCAAACTAAATCAAAACAACAAAGTGCGAATGAAGCATAAACAAAAGGAAAGAAAGCTAAAAGACCCAAAAGCAAAAGGCAGTGACCTGCATTTATGAATTTCTCTTCAAGGTGATTCCATGCTACTCAAAAGCATTGTCCAGCGTAAATTGCTGACAAATGCAAACATGCAGTTCGGCCGCTTGCAACAACAACAACACTGGCACAGTATATGCCCGATTGACAAACATCAGCGCTGGCGCAGCGAATGCACATTTGCAATCCGATCGCTGGCAATAACAACAACAACACACGTCAAGAGTTTTTACGTAAGAGCAACAACAACTACAAAAGAAGAACATCGGAAAAGCTGTATGTAGTAACAACAACAATATGGCAATGTGGGCACATTTGCGGGTGAAGGTCGCGGTCAAGCTATTGCAATATGTTCGGGAAGAATCGACGACGATCGTGGATATTGGGAATAGTCAGTATTGCAAGATCAGCAATATTGATCTATATAAACGGAACTTCGACAACTGGAAAAGGACTTCTGCACACGTACTCACCAAAGGGCCACGACGTAGAAGTAAATAGTCAAGCAATAGGGATATTTGTATTTGGAAGTATAGGATTCATTTTGTTATATAAAGGATTAAAACCTATTTTTTGGTGTCTTTTATTTGATAAAGGAAATACGGGGACTAATATACGCTCGACATTGTCTGAGCGCTTGGTACCCTACGTTGTAATTTAGTGACATTTGTGCGCTCGACACAGTTTGAGCGCTGTGCACACAATACTGTTTTATTAAGTTTTCCCCATTGACTGAACAAACTCTTAAAGGACGATCCACCAAGGAAATGCCGGTAGAAAATATGTTGGGACGTATATAATTTTTTGCAGCACCAGTATCTATTAAAACTCGTAGCTCTTTTCCGTCTTTATTTTTTTTTAACTATTAACGGTAAGAGCAACCTTAGTTTAAAAAATGTGTTTCATCTTCGAAGACAGATTGCACTTCCGATTCCTCTTTGCAAGAATCGGGTACATCTTCACAATTTTGTTGTTCTATTTGATTGGACTGATGGTACTGCTCATGCTGTGCAGGTAATTCCATACGCGTTGATTTTTTACTTGCTGCATGTTAGCGTTGATAGAGTTATTAAATGGTTGAGCGGTTCGTTTGGGTGCAGGAGCTCCTAATCGGGGCTGTTCGTTAAAAAATTGTGGAAGCTGTTGTAGCTGCGGATGCTGCTGAGCTGTTGGCTGCAGTCTTGGCTGTTGCCATTGTGAATTGTTCCTAAATTGCGTCGCTGTTTGGACTTGAAAATTAGTTATTCTTCTAATGTCTAAAGTCTGGATTATTTTGTAGAAAAGCATGCTTTGGAGGTTTTCCATATGATTTTGCATTTGCATATGTTGTTGTAATACCACTTCTAGAGTCTAAAAGGAGTATTAATTTATACTGATTTAAAGTCTCGTTGTGAATTGTTCTACCGGTTTATTACAACTGAATATTATATTATTACAACTTCAAAATTAAAATCAACTTAAAAATATTCTTAAAATTACTTAAAACTAGGTTCGCTGACGCGAACTCTGCTGCAGTCGCACTCCCCTGCTGCCGTCTTCTCCCTTTAGTTTCCGCTGACGTCTTCATCTTGCGCAACTTTCTTTCGCTTCTTTCGCATTCTGGTTCTTCAATATTCTGCTAGAATGCATTCTTTGCCTTGCACTCAAATGCCCCAGTTTAGACTTTTTAGGCCGTTGGTGCTTATTGTTGTTTTCTTTCTTTCGCAATTCAACACAGTGTGCTCCCGATGTTTGTGCCATGATCACAACAATGTGTTCGCAAAATCATATCTCTGTCGGATATGCTCCAGTTCTTGTGCGATAGCCAATGCATGGGGTAAATCCTTTGGGCGGACCGAAAAAAGAGTGTCCCATAATGGTCGCTTGAGTCCTGAAATAAAAACTCGTAAACCGTTTTCCCTAGCTAGGCCGTTGGTGCTTATTGTTGTTTTCTTTCTTTCGCAATTCAACACAGTGTGCTCCCGATGTTTGTGACATGATCACAACATTCCTCCCCCCTTTTTTTAAAATAGATCCGCATTCATGAGGATCGGTAGAGTAGAGATTGGATTAAGGCTGGGAGGTGGGATCATTTTGTCGTTGTCTTGTAGCGCATTTGTGAATTTCCTGGAACATTCGCCGGGTTTGCCTGTGTCACTTCTTTGCGTTTCTTGTCGCCACTTGTTTATTATTTGCCGATTTTCGTGTTCAGTGACCTTGGTTTTTGGTTTGTTTGGACTGCTGCTGTCTTTGATTGATGACGAAATATTTCCGTTCGTGACTGTACGGTTGAAAACTTCCTGCACCCGACAATTATGTGCGGTGGGAGTTCGTAGACTGTCTTCGTCGTTAATGTCACGGATTTCGGCATTGTTTGTTATTGTGGTGTCGATGACGTTATCTTCGTCGGAACGTACACCAAACGGTTACGACGCAGGAAAGACCAACCCATTTTGCTTGAGGGTGGCCCACTGGATACTCCCGGTATCTGGATGAAAGAGCTGATGTCGCCTGCTGGATCCCTCGCTGCCGTCATAACTTCAACTTAAAATTAAGGTTCTCTATATATAGATTTTAATAGTATTTTGTATTTGTATGTGGTATGTATTTTTTTCTGGTTTTTATAATTTTTTTTTTTTCATTCTTTGTTAATAAAATTTTTTTTTTTAACTGTTTTTTGTTTGTTTGTTTATATATATATATATTTTTTTTTTCCAAATTTTTCAAGTTTGTTTTTTTTTTCTATTTATATATGTATACAATTGGTCCTTAAATTACCCATATTCTCCCATTCTTTCTCGTTAGACGTCCAAGTTTGTAACTATTTCAATACATGATTTTCTTAACGCTAGCCTAAACGGCTGTCTTTTGAACTTAAAAATAATAAATTGAACTTAAAAATAAAAATTTGAACAAGACGTTAAATGGAATAATATTTAAATTCGACAAATCTTTTATTATAATATATATATTTTTTTTGTTACGTTACGTTAAGATGAATATAACAATAAAATAAACAAAACTTTACTTCGTCAAATTCCCCATTTTATTCAATTGGTCACATATTCTACGTGTATTCTTTCTCCCTATTGGGTTGTTTTATTTGTCCGTATGAACACAAGTCTATTATTTGTTGTGTTGTCGTTTTGCGGGAAAATTAATTTTGGAAAAGAAAAAGTATTTCTATGAGGACTAAGTGAAAGAAGAAAAACAACCGCCACAACGCATTCAAACCGCTCTAGTAGCTAAACAAAAAAAATCATGGAACAACGAATACTCCATTTGGAAATTTCAAAAATTTTGTGGTAGATTTAGTTGCGTACGCACGAAAATTGGTGTGGTAACACCAAGTCTCGGACAATAAACGCGGTGGTCGTTTCGTGTTTTGTGTTCGGTGTTTTTTCTTTGTTACTATTATTGTTATGTGCCTGTGGCATAAATAATAGTAATATTAGTTCGTAAAAGTGAAAAATGTGCTTATGTGGAAATCTCTTTGCCATTAAAAGGCCAAGCAGAAATAAAAATTTGTTTCCCCTGTCACATAAATGCATTTGCCATTTAAAATGCCCACCTGGAGGAGACACGAGCGGTGAGTATTGAGGGCGACTAGTGCGTCTTTTTATACCTTGTATATTGTTGCCTTTAAATTTCTTACATTTCTAGAACATTTTTCTTTTAATAACTTTCTTGCATAGGGGAAAATAAGCGAAATAAAACCATTGGTGTGTGTGTTTCTTCTTTCCTTTGTTGTGCTTTCGTTCGTACAATGCTGTCGTCTGTTATCAAGTGAATCGACGTGAGGGCATTGACTTAAATGAACATATGTATGTATTCTGAATAAAGACGCTAATGAAAGTGCAGTGCGAATGTAAAACTGCTTCTCCTTTTTTTTTTTTTTTTTTTTTTTTTTTCATTTTGGTCGTGCAATGTTGTCGTAGGTTCTCAAAGTGAACCTACTTTATTTGCACGAGAAAATGAAAATGTTAAAATTGTTTTCGAGAGTTGTTAATAGGAATAGTGTTTTTCGTCTGTTAGGTATCGTGTTAGGCGTTTAGTGGTGTCTCATACTTTGCCAACATAGCGTCTATCATGACAATTGGTTCCGACGGTCGTGGGCGTGGGAGTGGTCTTGAGGTTTGTGTTCGTTTCCGTAATTTGCAGAAACAGCACAGTGCCAAAATTATTACTATCGTTATGACTCCCGTTAAACTTATTCCCCCAATACTTAAAAGCTTTTTTTGAAATTTTAACTCTTTTATTTCCTCATTATTTTCGAACTGTTGCAAGACCACTTCCTTAAAACTCGGTATTTCTTCCGCCTTTTCTAACTGCCTCTCGTTTGGAATGATAAACGTCTGTCTGTTCTCTCGTACTTTCGATTCGAACCTGAACTTTCCTAAATAGACGGTGCAATTCTGAAAATTTAGGAAGAAGTTTCCTATCGCTGATATGCGCCTACTGTCGCATGTACTGTTAAGGCTTACGTTTCTTGCGTTTATTAAAAGGATAGTACTTTCTTCCAGCTCAATTATTTCCTCTTCTCTCCGAATGATTAACTCGCAGCGTCCTCGGATTATACAGTTCGTGCTTTTGTGTAGTGCAAACGCTGACTTGCCTTCCTCAAAAGTATAGGTCTGGTTGTCTTTCTCAATTATCGTCTCGATTTCCTCATCTATTTGTTGCCCATGGGTGTTTGGTATCGGCACCAACAATTTTTTCTGAAACTGCCCCACCACAGCGGGGACTTTAATTACGAAAATAATGACCCCATTTCGCAGCGAGGCTACGCCTAATGCCATATCTTTCAACTTCTCGAATCCTATGTCGTACTGTTCGATCTCGGATTTCGAGAGCATGGAAGGGTGGATAATGCCCGTCCTTGCTGCGGCCACATTTTGTTGAATAGTTTCTACCTGACTGCGTAGTAGCTGGAGTTTCAAGTAAAGTCTGAGCGTCAGTTCGTCCACTCGACTTTCCCTAGCGGCTTGTGAATTAATTTTCCCCATATCGATTAATGCCTTCTGGTCAGCTTGTACTAATTGCCTCATGTTTTCTAGAGCCTCACTAAAATCGCGATTAATTTTGATTTGGTGGTTACCGTTTTCTATGAGCCTATGATTATTGACGTCTACAGTGGCAAGGTGATCTTCTACATTCTGTCGATCACTAGCGTCCATGGTACCGAATAGCCACTTGAGGCTAGACCCGATGAAGTCGAAAGGACTTCTTTTCGATCGGCGGAACGTGTGCAGCATGGAGTCAATGTCGTCTAGTTGGACATCAATTAGTGCGTCGTAAATGCTACTGTTGAGGGTCGCTTTGGTCACTAAGAACTCGTCCAGCATGGTGCGGATCGCAGCTGGGTCTATTTGATGGAGTATGTAGTCATACCTAGTAACAACGTCCACTGTACCCATATGTATTTTTGCGAAACCGGTTTCCGTTTCTATTTTTTCCAGATAAAGTAGGTGGTGGGACTTGATGAACGATAAATTATCAGTGCTACTTGGACCAGGAGCTGAAAAAGAAGAGAGGCTGTGTAGAGACACTTCGGTGGCTTCCCCCCCGTAGGTGAGTAATCCAGTTTATATAATACAAAGCGGAGATTTTAAACTATTTCGTTACAGATCTATCTATACAGAGCTATCTACACTGAATAGCACAATTCGGAACACCGTTTTATTTATTATTTTTATTTTTTTATTTTCATTTTTATATACATATTTTTTTTTCTTTTAATAGTTTAACCCCCTTTTTATACCCAGCGTAAGCGGGGTATATTAGTTTTGTGCAAATCTTGTAACAGGGAGAATTAAGGTCCGGAGATATAGAAAAATATATATAGAAATGATCAGGATCAAAAACTGAATCGATTTGGACATGTCCATCTGTCCGTCTGTCCGTCCGTCCGTCCGTCTGTCCGTCCGTCCGTGGTCGGATCTCCTCCGAAACGGCTGGACCAATCAAGTCAAAATTTGGCACACAGCTATATCGGGATCCGAGTATGATCCTAAGTAAAAATTGGAGACATCCGCCCACTGCCACGCCCACAAATAAATTTATTGTGTTTTCAGTAAAATGCTTGTAACTTGCGAACCACTCAACATATTCCATTGATATTTGGTGTGCTGGTAAACTACGAAAAGAGACATTTCCTGGAAAAAAATGGACGCCTCCCTCGTCGAGCCACGCCCACAAATAAGCCCAAAAATAAGGGCTTATCATAATTTGTGAAGTAAAAGGCGTAGAAGCTTCAAATTCGCAGCATAGGTTGACCAAGGCAAATGAAAGGTGTAAGAACAAAAATTTATGTAGCCCGCCCACTGCCACGCCCACAACTAGAGAACTTTCATAACTTCCGAAGTAAAAGGCGTAGAAGCTTCAAATTTGCAACATAGGTTTACCAAGGCGAATAAAAGGTGTAAGAAAAAAATTTTTGTGGCCCGCCCACTGCCACGCCCACAAATGAAGATTTTTCGTAACTTCTGAAGTAAAAGTCGTAGAAGCTTCAAATTCGCAACATAGGTTCACCAAGGCGAATGAAAGGTGTAGGTAAAAATTTTTTGTGTCTCGCCCACTGCCACGCCCCCAAATGAAGATTTTTCGTAACTTCCGAAGTAAAAGGCGTAGAAGCTTCAAATTCGCAACATAGGTTCACCACGGCGAATGAAAGGTGTAGGGAAATAATTTATGTTGCCCTCCCACTGCCACGCCCACAAATAGAGAAGCAAAACATTGTTCGCTCATAATGTCGGGACGCTGGGTATTTCAAAGTCGGACTTGACCGACTTTAGCTTTCTTACTTGTTTTTTACAGCAAATACTGTAAGCAAGATAGTTTAATAATTTTTAAATGAAGTTTAAATGAAGTTCGAATTACAATTTCCCCTCTTATTCTATCACGAAAGAAACAGCTAGGTGTGTGAACACCTCTACTGCTTCCCCGCCCAGTACTACGACGAAGTACAGTTCGCCCAGTTCGTAGTGGGGCTCGTTCACCTCCACTGCCTCTCCTCCGAACATGACTACAAAGGAGCCGCTTAGCTCCTGCCATGCTTCCCGTCTCTCTCTCTGCCTTCGTTGGCGCTCGCTTCTTGCTTCTCTGGCCTCTGCGACCATATCGTGGGCCCTCCACTGTTCTTTGGCGCCCCATGGGTACCAACCGTTCAGTGCTGCGGCTGCGGGGCAACCACCTACAGCGTTTCGTCCGTGGTTCGCGTTGTAGTTTCGACAGTACTAGTCCGACGCGTCCATGTGTCCTTATTCTTGTACATTTGTCCGATTTAGAAATTTTGGAGAACAGTAGTCGTGAAGCATTTGCTTTAAAGCTTGTCCCTTCGTTATACCCTACTAAATTCCGTCTTAAATTCCGTCTTAGCTCCCCTACGTAATGGGTATGACCCTCATCCCCCTCGCCGAATTATACGAGCGTATGCCATTCCCTTAAGCTCACCTCTAGTATGCCGCCCAGGAATTGGGTGACCTCCCTTCGGTCCTCGACCTTGACCCGGTCATAGATCTCGGACCCCCCTAGATATTCGTTGATGAGGTGGCTCCCCCAATACGACATACGCTTGTATTGTGCGTGACTTTCTAAACGGTCATTTACGCACTTTCCGCACGTTCGGCAGCGATAAGGGCCGCCCCGAAAATTTACTGTCACCTTGCGTCCGCGGAGTTTGTACGATCTGTCCGGCTGTAGGTGGTCGTGGAGGACCGCCAGACGCTCGAGAGCCTGGTTTCGTCGCGTTGTGTTGCTTAGAAGCGGTGTAGCGGCTCCCGCTACGCGCAATGCCTTTGCGCCCAATTTCAGATATGTTTTTTTCTAAACGAGATGTAAAAGGACGAAATGTAAACGACTGTCTTTATACTTTCTAACTACTATAATATTTACTTTTTCTAGTGTGCCACCACCTTCTAAACTACTTTTAGGTATATATAATATGTATATAAGGAATGGTTTACACTGACCATTCTGGTGTTGTTCTAATCGTGCAGGCTGGCATACCTTTTGTATAATGAGATATAATTCAAAAAAAATTTACAAAAAAAATTTTATATAAAAATTTACACACGAAAGTCGACAGTTGCAATGTGAAATGAACACCAATGTTTCTTACACATTTTGCAGTCGCTTCTTGGGTGCGTCTACGCTCCCTTTAAAGTTTCGTGATCTCACGACAAATTTTTTCACCGAATTTACGTGGTACGTTTTGTCTCGCCCCCGGATTCGTACCGTAACGTTAACCGGGCCGGTTATTCCGGTAATTACAAAAGGACCATCCCATAGTGGGGATAGTTTGTTTTTTCGCGCGTGATTCTTAATCAGAACGTGTTCCCCTGACTTGTACGTATTCTGTCGTACTTTCTTATCGTATTGTTTTTTCGATCAAACCTTCGCTTCGTCTAGGGCTTCTCTCGCTAACTCATGTGACCTCTGAATTTGGTACTTCATGAGTGACGGAAAGTCCTCTGTGTTATAAATCGGGTCGAATTTTCTTAGTAAATTTGTAGGCATGTCCACCTC
The DNA here is from genome assembly GCA_020466095.1 of Chlorops oryzae. Taxonomy (NCBI): domain Eukaryota; kingdom Metazoa; phylum Arthropoda; class Insecta; order Diptera; family Chloropidae; genus Chlorops; species Chlorops oryzae. The sequence goes on along the minus strand of CM035806.1, from coordinate 58,876,338 downwards.
AAAACCGAAAAAAATTTTTGTTGGCGTTTGTCTGGTGGCGGCATGTGGGGTGTGGTTGTGCACGTACATCGCGTGACCCAACCATTGGTCCCAATTTGTACCGTCCTCTTTAGCGAAGTTTCGCAGGTACTCTGCGAGAGGCCGGTGGCTTCTTTCTAGCGCACCGTTGGCCTGTGGATGATACGGACTTGTGTGAAGCTTTTTAATACCAAGCATCTTACACACACTTTTGAATAGATTGGACACGAAATTTGTGTCGTTATCTGTGACCAATTTTAACGGAATCCCATATCGGGCTATAATTTCCGAAAAGAAAACCTGCGCTATGGTGGACGCTTCCGTGTCCACCAGCGGTATGCATGTCATGTATTTTGACACATCGTCTTGAAAGGTTAATATATACCTATTCCCATTACAAGTTACTGGTAATGGACCCACTATGTCCATGTATACCTTCTCAAACGGACGTGAAGCTGTGTCTGTAATCTGCTTGGGGGCCTTATTTATTCTCCCTGCCTTATTTTTCTGACACTGTGCACACGCTGCAATGTATTCGCGGATCTCGCCCCGCATCTTTGGCCAGCTGAATTGTCGCTTTATTCGACGGGTTGTACTAGTGACACCCCTGTTCCCTCCTAGAGGCGAGTCGTGGAACTGGTAAAGGATTTCCCTGATCTGGTCCTGGTCGTTCAGGACTTGGACCTTTTCAGGTCGACTTGGGGGTTTTTCGGCGGTTTTCTTGCCCCCGGTTTCCCCTTAATTTGAATTATTTTTAGCTTGGGTCTGAGCCCTGGTGACTACGTTTGTATTTGCGTCGTCTGGACCCTGCGGAATCCTACTCAAGGCATCCGCATTAGCATTGTCCTTTCCAGGTTTATATGTGATTTCAAAATCGAATTCTGATAATTTGTGCCGGAATCTCGCCAAACGTGATGTTTGGTCCATGAGGTTGGCTATTCCTTTGAGTGGCTTGTGGTCTGTAACTACTGTGAAACTTCTGCCCAGCAGGTATGGTCTGAATACCTTGGTGGCCCACACAATGGCCAAAAATTCCCTCTCAATAGTGGAATAGCGGAGCTCCGCTTCATTTAATCCCCTGCTGGCGAAATATAGCGGAAATTCTTCTCCCTCTTCCTCTTGAGACAATACTGCTCCTAACGCACCCCCACTAGCATCAGTAGTCAATTGGATTGGTTTCGAAAAATCTACGTACCGGAGTACTGGTGGATTTAGTATAATCGTTTTCAAACAGTCAAGTGCGTCTTGGCACTTCACCGTCCACTTGAAACTCTCGCCCTTCCGTAGTAATTTTGTCATGGGCAGCATGATTTTCGCGGCATTTGGAATGAATGTGCGATAATAGTTAATGAAACCTAACACCCCTTGGAGCTCCTTTACATTTCGCGGAGCGGGCATGTTCTTAACACATTCCACCCATCCCGGATCTGGGGACACACCCTTTTCGGAACAATGGTGTCCGAGATATACCACTTCCTTTCGTAGAAATTGGCATTTCTCGGTTTTTAGTTTCAGTTGACTCCTTTCTTAAAGCTTCCAACACTCTGGACAGCCTTTCTTCGTGTTGCTTTAAATTTTTGCCATACACGACGATGTCGTCTAAATACACGAAACAATCTATTCCCTGCAAACCTGTTAGTACGCTATTCATAATGCGTTGGAAAGTTGCGGGAGCGCCGGTTAAGCCGAAAGGCATACGCTTAAATTCGTAGTGGCCTGTGCCTGTGCTAAAAGCTTTTTTTTCCCTATCTTTCACGTCAACCAGTACCTGATGGTACCCACTGGCCAAATCTAGGGTGGAGAAATAGCTACTCTGTCCAAGCTGGTCTAAGATTTCGTCAATTCTAGGGATGGGAAACACGGTTTTCAATGTAACTTCAGTAAGCTGTCTAAAATCTATTACAAGTCTCCACTTTTTAACAGTGCTGTCGCCTGATTTTTTAGGTACCAAAATTATTGGCGAATTCCAGGGCGACTTGCTTGGAACGATGATGTCCTGCTTTAGCATTTCTTGAACCTGTTTGTTAATCTCCTCTCTGTGAGCCTCCGGAAGTCGGTATTGCCGTTTGTTAATAGGCGCCACCCCGAGCAGAGTAGGGATTTCATGTGTCAATACGTCCGTATACGTAAGTGGTTCTCCGTCTAACTGGAAAAGATCACTCAATGTCCTTACGATTTTTTCTACGGAACTCCTTTCTTCGTGTGACAAATTGGGATCTAGTTTTAGTACTTTAATTATCTCTGTAATCCTATTTTCTGATTGATTATTTGGGTTTTGGGGTAAAATTTCTTGATAACCGTCCGAGCTGGTGCAAAGGATTCTAGTTGGTTTAATGGATACTTCGCGATCCTGGGCATTGAGAATAGGTACATAAGCTATACCATTATTTACTCTCGTCAAGCTTTCTCCTATAAAGACGTTACTTTCGATCTCTTGTTTATTAATGATTATGTCTCCGTTCGCCGCTGCGACATGCACCCTCACTGCCATTTTTGTACGTGCTGGCATTTTTATCTGTTCTAATGTTCCTATCAGGTTTGTGCGATGGCCCTTTGTGAGAGCAAATCCTACTCTGTCTCCTGTGGGTGAATCGAGTACTAACTCACTACGCCTGGTATCTATAACGGATCCTTGCCACAAAATATCTCTTCCTAACAGTCCATCTGCGTGAATTCCGGCGGTTACGTTGACTACGTGTAACTCCATTTCTAAAGGACAGTGGCGATATTTAATATCGACAACCCCCATCGTTTCAATTTCTCCTCCAAACGCACCGGTAAGTCGTTTTCTCCTACCCTCGTCTATTCTCACATAAGAATTTAATGCCTGTCCTTTCACTTAACTCGTATCCGCCCCGGTGGTCCACTAACAAACACAATTCTCCTCTTTTCGCTTGCTCGCATGGTATTCTAACATAAACGTTATCTGTCGAGTTCGCCGTTTTCACTGAAGCGACATGCCCAGTTTCTTGTTCTATAATTTTTTCTTTTCTTCTGATTTTTTCTGCATAAACAGCTGATACTCCGACAAATTTTCTACCTCTTTTCCGTACCTCCATATCCTTTGCCATCTCTTTTATGTACCGGCTAACTATAAAAACCTCTATTTCCTCTCTGAATCTAACCCTTTTTCCCCCCTTCTCCTTCGTATTTCGAAATGTTGTAATTTTTTGTTTTGCCAAATTTTGGGGACCCCAGCCTATTGGGCTAAGCTGGGCCCTTTCGCGTTTCCCGCTTGTGCAGCTAAGGGACACATCCTCGCCCAATGGCCGGGCTGATTGCACCTCACACATGTATTACGCCTATCGCTAGGTCGTTCGGTCCCCCTTTGTACTGTCTGTTCTTTTATTTGTCCGCGACAGAACCGGTTCTGTTCATGTCCTGCTGTTTGACAACGTTCGCAAAACAAACTTCTCAACCGATTGAAACATTTCTCTACAGTGTGTCCCTCTCGTTTGCAGAATGAGCACTGTAGCCTGTTCACCGCCTGTTCTACAGCTCGCGGAGCGGATGCCCCTTCTGGCCTATTATTGTGGCAATCGTTCGACTCTTCATGCCCATAAGTTTTACACTGTTTACAATACGGTGTATTCATGCGTTCCTCACAGTTTTCGTAAAAATGTCCCTGATTTTTACAAAATTTACATGGCTTTTGGGCCGGTTCCTGTACTCTGGTCGTGCCAACTATTGTCATCTCGGGACAGCGTCGCGCTCCGTGTCCCGTTGCCTTACAAATAGGGCACAATTCAACTTGTTCGGCAGCCCCTTGCGTCGTGAAATTAATATTCGGACTATTTTCTCCTAGTAAGACCATGGAATTCTGAACCAGCTTCACTAACTGACATAAACTGACACTGCTCTCTCTGTGTCCCTTTCTCTCAATTCGCTTTTTAAAAATTTACATCCGCTAATAAATTTGGAAACATCTGCGCGCAATTCTGGGCTCGGAGCTCCTGAAAATAGTGGCACAAACGTTTCCACCAGTTTCATTATAGCCGCCCCTGTCATGCCTTCTACTTCCTCCTGGCGGACCGATTGGTGACCAAAGATCGTTCGTTCTTGATATTTGTCCGTTGTTGTTTGTACGTCCGACTGTCACTTCATGTGCTTCCTCTTCTTCCCTTCTCCCAGAAAATATTCCTTCCAACTGTTCTCGCATTGATTGCAGGACCCCTACGCTCCTATTTGCTCCTGACGAGTTTAATGGTGGAGGTGGTGGTGGTGGAACCAACGTGTGTCCCCCGCTCCCTTTTCCTACTAGGGGTGATGAATGGTTTGACATACCCTCTTCCCTCTATATTCTCTTACGTGTTCCTTGGCCTCACAGTCACTGAACTCCCGGGTGCGAGACTCCTCTTGTTTTCTCTACCGCTTTCGCTATTTTCACTAGGTGTGTCTTGCACCTCACTGAGACTAGTGCTCGCTGCTTTAAAATTTGTAATCCTATCTATTTCCTTTCTGCTCGCACGTAGCTGTTCCCTTAAAATTTCTACTTCCTCCTTGTAATTTTTCACTGCGTTTTGGCTGTCCACTAGAAGTTGTAATTGTTCTTCTGAAAACCTCTTCCTCAGGGCTTGTCTTAATTGTTCGTTTTCCTCTTCTAATTCGACTAAACAATCATCTGATTTTCGCAATGCGTCCCTCAATCTATTCTCATGTGTTTTCAAGCTATCGTTTAGTTTTCAAAATTTCTCTAATTCCGCTTCGGAATGTACACGGTCCTGGCATTCACTCAATTCTGCTAATACCTCAATAAGGACCTCGAACTCCCTAAAAACTGACTCACCACGTGCCTGGCTATCTCTAAGCCTACTTTTAGTCAGTTCTAAGAATTCCTTGTTATTGTCCTTCTGTACAATTAAGTCCCACAATAGCTCCTTTAACTTTCCTACGTCCTCTGAAAAACTTTTCGCTTCTCCAATTATTGACTCTACGTAGGTCTTACTTTCCTCCATTAAAATAAATCTGTCGTACCCATTAGTCCGTATGTTTAATATAAAGGAAATATTTTTCAAAATTACATAATAAAGAAGTTCTGTTTTTTTTTTTTTTTTTTTTTTTTTCAAAAAAAAAAGAAATATTTTCCACATGAAAAAGATGGAGGAAAACCCAAAAAAAATTTTTTTGAAACAGAAATGTTTAAATTTTGATAAAAAAATGATTTAATTATTACAAAAGAGGTTAGATTTAAAAAATTATTTGTTAAAACAAAGACATTAAAAGATTTACATGCGCTTCAATATGGTTTTGGTGGCTTTCACTATCCGAATGCATTTGTACTTTGATTTGCTTTTCATTTCATGTCCCTTTACTAATGGAAATTTTCTTCCACAATACGAAGAAACGAAAAAATTTCAAAGGTTCGGCAACTGTTGGTCCCTGAAAGGCCTATTTTGTTAGTTCTGCATCAATATTCGCGAAAAGAAACATCTTCCTTTGCAACATTTTTTAAAGCCAAAAGTCTTTATTCTCTTTTTTCTTAAACAATTTAAAAACAATTTTTTAAATTGGAAATTTTCAAAACTTTTTTCAAAAAAATAAAAGCAATTTAAGAAAAAAAAAAAGGATTTCTTTCAACTTATACGAAATATTTCAATTTTAATAAACCGTTCGTTTTTTTTTTTTAAAACAATTATTTTTAAAGATGAACCCCAAAAAATTTTTGAACGATGTTTAATTTTGATAAAAAAATTTGTTTAATTTTTTGCTCAGTTATTTAAAATTGTTAAAAACGCTTAAAAATTAAATCGCTAATGAGTTTTTGCGGCTTTTCTGAAGTTTGGAATAATTTACTGTTTGCTTCACAGTCCCTTTACTATTGGTAAAATCCCGATAAGACAAAAAAAAAAAAAAAATTTCGGAACTGGTTGTCCAAGGGAATGTCTTCAAAAGCGCTCAAAAAAAAAAATTTTTCTCGGAAAAAACTTTATAAAGAAAAATGGCCAAATTCCTCTTCCAAATTTACTTTTTTGATTTTCAATTGTTTTTGCGGAGAATTGCAATTTTTGAGTTCGGTTTTTCGGTTTTTGTTTACCAATTTTTTAAAAACCGGAAGGTTCCGCTTCCTGATCTTTTATTTTTTCGCACGCATTCAAAAATTTTCAGGATAACTTTTTATAAAACTTTGACCTTTTTCCATATGAAGGGTCTTATCTTTAATTTAATCGCGCAATTTTTTCGAAAGTTTAAAACAAGGAAATTTATCAAATATAGCATCACCGCTAAGTTCATATTTAAAAAAAAACTTTCAACTAGCCAGCTGCACAAAGTTAAAAAAATTTAATAAGTAACTTTTTCAAGAAAAATGCGAAAATTTTCAAACTTTTAAATTTTTTTTTTTTATTTTTTATGGTTTTTCTTGGAAGGATTTTTATTTTTTTTTTCTTTTTTGGTTTACCAAATTTTTTGGGAGTCCCGCTTTCACGGAGGCTCCAAATTTTCCGCAAGCGCCCAATTTTCTATTTTTATAGGCGGGAAGCCTTTTCACCGGAGGCTTAATTTTTTTTTTTTTTTAATTTTTATAAGTTTTAAAGAACGGAGAATTTTCAAAATATATGATATCCGACTTCAGATTTCTTAGCGCTGGTTGTTGGTTTACTCTCGCTTTTCCAAGTCGTTTAACTGTGGTTAAATCCAATTTAAATGAGAATCTTCTTGCAAATTTGCAAACTGTCACGCAACAATTTTTTCACTTTTCGGTAGATAATTGTTAATATTGCTTTTCTTTTTTTTTATTAGAATCCTTTTTTTCTCTGTATTAATTTTGCTTATATATATTTTTTTGAAATCCTTTTTTTTCTTTACTATGTGTCACTGCACTGTGTCCTTTTTTTATATTTTATGGAAACTTTTTTTTTATTTCTTTTTCGCGGAAAACTCTTTTTTTTTCTTTTTCTCGGGCGCCAAATTTTTGTAATACCACTTCTAGAGTCTAAAAGGAGTATTAATTTATACTGATTTAAAGTCTCGTTGTGAATTGTTCTACCGGTTTATTACAACTGAATATTATATTACAACTTCAAAATTAAAATCAACTTAAAAATATTCTTAAAATTACTTAAAACTAGGTTCGCTGACGCGAACTCTGCTGCAGTCGTACTCCCCTACTGCCGTCTTGTCCCTTTAGTTTCCGCTGACGTCTTCATCTTGCGCAACTTTCTTTCGCTTCTTTCGCATTCTGGTTCTTCAATATTCTGCTAGAATGCATTCTTTGCCTTGCACTCAAATGCCCCAGTTTAGACTTTTTAGGCCGTTGGTGCTTATTGTTGTTTTCTTTCTTTCGCAATTCAACACAGTGTGCTCCCGATGTTTGTGCCATGATCACAACAATGTGTTCGCAAAATCATATCTCTGTCGGATATGCTCCAGTTCTTGTGCGATAGCCAATGCATGGGGTAAATCCTTTGGGCGGACCGAAAAAAGAGTGTCACATAATGGTCGCTTGAGTCCTGAAATAAAAACTCGTAAACCGTTTTCCCTAGCTAGCATTCCCTAGCATTTCCGCTATAAATCATCATATTTTTATTCAATATCAAGGTCAATTGTTTATCCACAACGTCGTAGTACTCACTTATTGACAAACGGCCCTGTCGTAAGGTATTAAGTTCATTTTCCAATATATGTAATGGTCGCTTATCAGAATAAATTTGATCGAGCCTTGAAATGATTGCTTTAAAAGTCAAGGAGGTATTGAAGGAGCTCAAGTTTTTGTTAGCGGAGCCTGTGATTTTATTTCTTAGGATACCCATGGCAATATAATAGGTTTCTGGATCCTCTGTATAATAGCCAATGGGAAACTTTGTTGCCTCTCGCCAAGCAGGGTATTCTGTGTGACTTCCTCTAAATTCTGGAAGAGATTTTATAAGGCTGAAATCTGTTCTACGATTCAATACGCCTGGAGTTATAGTAACGGGAACAAAAGTCTCAACTGATGGAGTTTTTAAGTTTTGAACAATCTGTGTCAACCCACGAATTTGATCTCTTAATTCATCTCTAGTGACGTCCAGCGAGGCTTCAATTAGACTTGTAATTTGTGACCTATCCATTATGACTTAATCAACCAACACCGCCTGCCGGAATAAAGCGATCCACTCTCAAAAATAAACTTTTGTTTTCAAGAACACAATTTGAGAAAGCCTCATTCACAAATTATTTTTATTTCTATATATAATTATATATTTATATTTATATAATTATTATTTTTGAATAACGAAAAAAAAACTAAAATGCTTGCTTACAATAATTCAAATAAAAAACATTTTACTATCCGGGATCTTTCTGTTCCTCTCAGATGACGAAACCACTGTAATTGTTGCTGTCGTTTTGCTTCGATGAATGAACCACTGTAATGGTTGCCGTTGTTTTGCCTCGGCGAAGGAACCACTGTATTTGCAGTGTGGCGTTTTTTCTCTTTTGGGCACAGACAAAGTTTCTTGCTTTTATGTGTTTTAGTTTCAAGTTGTTTTTTTTAAGAATTTTGTTGGCGAAAAGTCAATCAAAATATTTTATTATTGCCGTATTTTTGGTTTATTTGTTTAGTTGTTTTTTTTACCTTTAAGATGTTTTCGTAGAAGGTTTTTTTTTTTTGATTTAGTTACGAAGAGTCACTCAGATATTTTCTTTTGTTTGTTTGTTTTTTTTTACTTTTAATGTTTCTTGTTGTAGTTGTTTGCCAGTTATGCAAATTGAACAACCCTATGTGTTTAAATTTACAATATTTATTCTAACACTATGTGTTAGTTTTTTTTTTTTAAAAGGTTGTCAACACTATGTGTTTTCAAAAAAAAAAATTAACACTTTGCTTTAATACTATGTGTTAGTCCTTATTTTATTATTAAGCGAATAAAGGGTTTTCAACACTATGTGTTTTTAAAAATGTAAACGCTAAAACGCATTTTGTTCTCTTGTTGAGTTTCACTTCCAAACTGAACATTCTTACATTTTAAATTCATATCTTAGCCTCGGCAGCTTATTTTATTGAAGCAGCTAGGGTTTTAAGGAGGGTTCGGATATCAGTGCAATGCAAGAAGTAAGAACAGAGGTCAGTAGTGGGAAACTGCAATGCAGCAAAATTCCGGGGGACAGTCACGTTATCTCAAAGCATAATTCACAGACGGACAAATATGTTGGCGGTCACGTTAACTTATATTCAAGACTCCGATGATAACTTCAAAAAAATTCGAAAATTGGGCGTGGCAAAGGGGCGGTTTTCATAAAGAAATTTAAAAAAATGTCGGTTATGGGGCTTCTTATGGCCTTAAACACCGCTTGATATGAAAAAATTTTTAAACATGTGTGTCGTGTCGGGTATTGTATTGTCAGGTTCGCCTGACTAAAACACCCTTTTTTATTTGATGATCTCTTTAAAACTATTAAGTTTTAAACAAAAAATTTTTCTTAATGCTGCATTCCTAGCGTAAACGATTCTTTGTCTCATTGTATGAACATTAATTTAGGAATTTAGAAAAAATTTTTTTTTTTCAATTGCCGAAAAATTGACATTTCATAACAGGGGGTACTCATGTTGGTTGAATGACCCATATATATAATTTATAATTAATAAATATTTTTAAATACAATTAATAAACCCGTTGTTAGGTTGAGGCTGTTGTGATTTTACGCAAGTAATATGTTCATGTGAACATAATGCTTTAAATACTTTGTGATTTCAAAAGGACACAAGATTTACTCGTTATTATATCTTTATGTAATTCCTTATATACTCCAGAATATCGTTTACGCTCTCTCTTGACATAAACTCTAGACTACTGTTGGGATATGGGGATTAAAAAGTTATGACGCCGTGGCACTTGGGTTAGAACGCTCGTCATACAATCCTATATTCCTTTTAAATAAAAGACAAGATTGACAATGTTCAATCCTTTTATTAATAAAATGATATCCTTATGTCCAACAGAAAAATATGTGAACCCTAGCTCCTGACAATTACTTGAAACTTCCCTATTCTAGATCTAAGTGTCGTGGCTTCGTGTTAGTACGTGCGCTTAGACGAGACTTCTGATGGAACGGTCACAATCAGTCTCCTTTTCCGTTGATCGAGACTGTGCTTATATGCAGTGAAAGTGCTGACCTGGCTCTGTCGCAATAGAACTTCGATGTGATGCAACTTATTTCTTGTCGTTATTGTTTTTCCGCTGTGATATTGCCATCGAACAATTGACCCAGTTATATGTGTTGAATTGCAATTCCGCGTTGCTGGTGTCGTTGCCTTTTATTGTTCTTTCTTTATGTCTGTCTTTTTGCCAAGTTGATCGCTCATCGTTGGTCGCTGACATGGTACTTGTTTTTGTTATTGTTGCGTATCTAAATTCACGCCCGGTCGATGTGCTGACGCTTTTGGTTCTTGTTATTTCAACCGCTTCTATGAGTTCGCAGAGGTGGGACAGGAGGGGACATTAATGTTAGAGTCAAGGCGTGCCTCCCAACACTACCCTATTTCCCTAAACTCCAAGGCCACGCTCTAGTCGCTGTTGCCACTGGTGAGTACATACGATTCGAGCTGAGACTGTCCCAAACAAGTCTTCCACAAAGAGTGAGTCTCTCCATTTCGATCTTCGGTGTTTGCGAGGATTTTCCGGAATCCTTCACTCGCCTATCGGACCGGATTTTCTAAAGGAAAACGCTTTTTTATAATTTATAACGATTTATTAATCGAAATCGATCTTAACTGTAAGAATAACAGTAACTATTATTGTAAAACGACTATCAGCAACTGTTAGCAACTATCTCTTAGTATTAAAATGCACAGCTTATATACTGATTATTCTTAACCTAGGTCTGCGCTCTGCAGACGCTGGTGTGTTCTTCGGGTACGGTGTCATGGGCCTGCTGACGCATGCTGACCTGTGCAGATGTACTTCCGGGTATCTTGGTCGTTTTGTGCCATGACCAATATCCGATTCAGCATAATCGGTGATTCTGCTTCAGTCACCTATGACGCAACGTTGTACTTGGCATGCTTGTACGATGTTGCGAAATGCCAGCTTGCGTTTTTGGCCGTCTGCTGTCGCTAGCGGTATTGCGTAAGTTACAAGATGAGCTGCTCTGCTGTTTGACTCATAACATCCCTCCCCCCCTTTGAAGACGATGCCACGTTTTGGCATTCAAATTAACGGTGGAAGGTAAGGGAATGTTTGTCATTGCTCAAATGGGAGTGCCTCGTAACAGCGTAATGGGTAAGCAGACGACCAGAAAACAAGAGGTTCGTGGTTCAAACCCAGCGGGTAGATTTAAAAACTATGTTATATGCAGTGGAGCCGTTTTTGTATTTCGAGCCATCGGTTATAAGAGGATTGGCGACAGGAAAAACTTGTTGATTTGGTCCCGAAATTTAACATGATTTTGACGTTTTCTTGTTTTTGGTTCTCTGTTTCTGGTAGATGATGACCTTACGCCATATATGATCGTGGTTGCGATGTGTTGTTGCGTGCATCCATCAGCATGGTCAGCATCCCAACGATGTCATCTCTTGTGTCATACCATAGCTTCGTATGAGACAGTTGGGGTGTATATTTTTATTTATTATAATTTTTTTTTCTCATACTAGTTCTTTTTAATCTTTTTTTTTTTTGTGTATATATATTTTTTAATTGTGGATTTCTCATGTTTATTTTTTTTATTTATTATTATGTATATATTTTTTTCTTTTTTTCTTTGCTTCCAACTGTCTCCCACCTGTAATTTACAAAAATCTGGACTTACAGAATTATCATAAAAGTCTATTTTTAGTTTTACTTTTACTTACTCAAAATTTATTTTTTTTTTTTTTTTTTTTTGTCATTAGAAGTTCAATTTAATTCTTTTTTTTGTGAACTTATCTTTCGTTATTTTAGAAATCTTTGCGTTTTTTTCTTTAATATTCTACAAATCAACTAAAGTGCTCAAAAGATATTTATTCTACCATTATTTAATAGCTATATTTTGTTTCTTTATAAGTGTTATTCTATCAATTTGTTTTAATTTTTTTTTTTTTTTCAGTAGGCAAAATATATAAATTCAGATACATATATTTTACTTTTTTTTATAATTCTTTTAAAATTCTTTTTTCTTTTTAATTGTGAAGTGCAGAAAATTTCTTTTTTTAATTTTTTTGCTAATGTGAAGTGGAATTTTTAATGTAAGAATTTTTATTTTTTTTATTTTTTTTTTATTCAATTTTTCTCTTTTTAATTTTTTTTTTTCTTACCAATCACTCTTCCCCTTTTCTTAGTTTGGAATCTAAATTGAACTTAGGAATTTCAACACTTTCAATTGAGTTTCCAAATTTAGAAGAGAAATTTTACGTCTGGTATTCATCGTTAAACCTTATTGGTCTTCCTGAAAAGAAAAAGAAAACATGAAAATATTTCCCTACCTGTGCTACAACTATTCTCGTGTCCCTGCCTTTATTTCGGCTGTTCAAATTGAACTTGACATTTTTAATTTTTGCATTACTACTTTTGAACTTGGCCTATTTCCCTTTCGACTGTCTTTTGTTTGTTTGAGTTCAATTATTTTTCTTATTTTTTCCAATATTGCAATTTCAAGTGCACTATATTAAAAAAAAAATTGTGTTTGCCTCAAATATTTACTTTGCGGCTAGCTTCTACTGTTCAGAAATTTAAAAAAAATTAATTTTGCTTATATTGTGTCTTCGCTCGTTTTGATATGCGAACAGAAAATTGTTAATTTTTTTTATTTATTTTTAAGATATGTCGCGTGGTGGAGCTTAATTTCTGGTAGTGCCAGTTTGAAGCAAAGAATGAATTTATTCTATAATTTTATCATTTAGTACGTTAAGGGCCTGGTAACAAAATATGTATTGTGTGACATTTAAAATTGCTTGCGCCCTTTGTGTTCGTATTTTGTTTACTATTTCCCGTACCTTCATGTTCTTTTTATTTTCTTTCAAATAAATATTAAAAAAAAAATCTTGTCCTGAAAATCAAAGTTATTTAAATCTTAACGGCATATGCTTTTGCTAATTTTTTATTTTTTTTTATATTTTATTTAGAAAATACTCTAAGGTACAAAGAAATTGTGCGCAAATACTTTCCCTAGAATTGAAGTATAAAAATTGCATGCGCTTATGTAAGATCTAATTTTGTGTTGGACCTCATTCCATTCAAAAATTTTGCCGCTCAGAAAATCTCTATAGATGTCGTGTTTCCTATAATGTGTTTTATTCAGATCACTCTTCTTTTTTGCATTCTTACAGACTCCTATTTCCATATTTATATTTACGGTTTTTTTCTGCTCGAGTAGCCCGTTGTCGTTCGGGATTACTCTCGTCTCAGAGGGTGGAAGTGTTACAGTCTTTTCTGTACGAATCCTGTGCCCTCGTCCTAATAATTTAACTCGGTTTCCGTCAATTCTATCGGTAAACCTATTGCACTGCTCATTTAATACTTTCTTTAAAAATTTTATAGGCTTGGCGGCGTCCGCCATACCTTCAAACAAAAACGTTTCTGCTCCTGAATCAATCAAATGAAATACAATGTTACCATCGATAGCCTTATTGCAGGGTAATTCAATCCACACACATCTGTAATTGCATTCTCTGCTGCACTAACGTCAAACTTGTCCTTTATTAAGTTCTTCTGCAATGTTATTTCAATGACTTTTGAAGTTCTAGCGTTTATAGTAATTGACTCAACTACGCATATCCTTCTAGTCGCTTGCTCTGAACAAAGTGGTAATTTTGCGATTTCCTTGCTATTTGCCAAAAAATGAAATCGTCTTATTTACTCCATTCGTAACCGAACGGGTCCACAGTTCATCTCTACCCAAAAGTCCGTCTGCTGGTATTTTGATACCAAATGGAAGAACGTGCATATTAAAATTTAAATGCTTTGTTATCTTGGTGAGATATCCTTACAGCTCCCTCTGTACTAATACTATTACCAAATGCTCCCCCTTATTGCTTATCCTCTGACCTGTCAACTTCAACTTCTTCTTTTAAGACTTCAGATTTGAGCCAAACTAGTGTCTGCCCCTGTATCGATAAGCAGTGTTAATTTATCATTTTTAGCTTGTCCAACGGAAATACTATAAATGCATCATCTGATCGACATCCCTCATCTATGGTTTAAAGAATTTGTTGAACTGTCAAAGTGCTTTTGTTTTGGGTCTTTGAGCAGCCTTTTCTTCTTAATTGACCCTGACTTGCTCAATTTTCTATTTAAATGTAATGTGCAAGTTCCTACTTTGCCTGAACTTCAATAAATTTTCTTTTTTACTCTCAATATTCTTTAATTTATTTACAAACTCTAAGTTAATTTTATCTTCGATTCGAAAATCTTTCTTAATTTTCAACAAATTTTTCCTTTTTACTTTCTATATTTTTTACTCTATTATATATCCCGGGCCTATCTAAATCTTCAAAGAAGATCTTACCCCTGTTTACATTCTTAAGGAATGGCATTTTTTTATTTTTTATTAGTTCGACTTGAAAATATTTAAGTTAGTGCTGATATTGATATGAAAAGTGGCTTTTCGCTTCGAACTACATTTTGACTGTGATTGCAAAAGCGTTTTTTAAATTTATGCCGTTTATTTTTAAAGTTCCTCATTTTTTCTGAAATATGTGTAAACAACTGAGCAATTATTATTGTGATTTTCGGACGTGAATATACAATATCCAAGTGCATCTAACCAAAATATTAACACTCATCGCTAACAGTAAGGACTGTGGGCGGAGGAAAAAAAAATTGTTTTTGTTTTGTTTTTAAACTCACCATATTTTCTTTGCGTATCTGATGTTATATCTACCCTTTTTTTTCTGCTTGCTCTGAGTTTTCTTCAATCTTCAGCTCCATCATGCCTGTGCTAATAGAATTCTAAATCCAATACGGCGGCTTTGATGAATAAAAAGTTTGTTTCGCGGATAAATTTTCTCGGATTACTTTTTCGCGACGAAAAGTACGTTTTACTCGATAAACCAGAAACACCAAAGTCCCTTAAATAGATTAATTCCCAAGGATTCTTTATTATACAAACAGGGAAAACCATGCGCTCTATAAAAACAGCAATACCCTCGGTGCCTGAACACAATTCCCGGGTCTGTTAGCAGTGCCTCAACACACATCCAACAGTTAGCAACATTCAATAGTGCAACAAGGCTTATTCTTGCAGAAGAATTCTGATTGAATACCAAGGACTATTTCTCTTTTTTAATGTCCCTAAAGGTGCAATAATTCGCGGACACGATGTTGTACACGTAGGACGGCTGCGCCAATAATGTTGTGAGGATTTTTCCGGAATCCTTCACTCGCCTATCGGACCGAATTTTCTAAAGGAAAACGCTTTTTATAATTTATAACGATTTATTAATCGAAATCGATCTTAACTGTAAGAACTACACGTAACTACTTATTGTAAAATGGCTATCAGCAACTGTTAGCAACTATCTCTTAGTATTAAAATGCACAGCTTATATACTTTTATTCTTAACCTAGGTCTGCGCTCTGCAGACGCTGGTGTGTTCTTCGGGAACGGTGTCATGGGCATGCTGACGCATGCTGACCTGTACAGATGTACTTCCGGGTATCTTGGTCGTTTTGTGCCATGACCAATATCCGATTCAGCATAATCGGTGATTCTGCTTCAGTCACCTATGACGCAACGTTGTACTTGGCACGCTTGTACGATGGTGCGAAATGCCAGCTTGCGTTTTTGGCCGTCTGCTGTCGCTAGCGGTATTGCGTAAGTTACAAGATGAGCTGCTCTGCTGTTTGACTCATAACAGGTGGTTATATAAAAAGAAAATGGTGATGCCGCATCGTCCATTTCCCAATTGCTGCCAGTTGAATTCTTCTGGAACTGCTGTGTGAGTTCAACGTTGACTGCATGTTCGATTTCCCAATCGATGCCTATCGCAATACTTGGACGTTGCCCTGCGCTTGTTGATTTGATTTACCTGACTTGCATTTCGAGCCCAACCGATATCATAATCGCCGCATTAGCACTTTCGGGCCAGGTGTCGTCGGAGTTCGCTTATCATGTATTACCGTTCGCTGTTCTTGTCGCGTGCCAATGTTGATCAGATTTAAATAACCGTATTTAAGCTCGGTTTGATTGTTGCTGTTTTTTGTTTCATTTGGGTCTATTGACTGCCCATGCCTGCTGGATCGTTTAGCGCAGAAGTAGATTTCGTTCTTTGAAATATTTCTGTGCTTTTAAAGGTAACCATCATGCATAATAAATAAATTATCGTGAGTCGACTGTTAACTCACAACATCCCTCCCCCTTTGAAGGATTCTTAAGCATCGTGACTGCAAAATGTCGGTTTGTTTTATAAAAAAAACTGTTGCACGACAACCCTTCCCCTTTTAAATGAGTTTTTGGCCAGATAGAAATGACTTGCTTTGCACAAAATTGATAAGCTTAAGATTGCTGCTTGCTGTAGTTATCATTGTTGCTCTGCCCGCAACCGTGTATTAGAGGCATGGTAGTGAACACTGTAAACCTTTGTCTGTGGGCGATATTTCCGCATTCGAAATCAGCTAAGTTCTTTATGTACTGCTACTTGTGTAGCTGATTCGCCTGCTGATGCGTTTTGGAGTTCGTTGGCATTTTCGCTTATGTATAATGCTCTTTTCGCTACTTCGATATCAAAAATATTCTTGCTTTAACAAATTGTTATACTTCTAATTGTTTATTGTTATTATTTATGTTATATTATTATGTTCTCGATTGAATGGCAGAATCGATTAATTTTACTCCTAAAATTTTAACTTTTGAAATTCTCAAATTCTATCAGCACATCATCACCTTAATTATTATTGTTTTTGACATTTCTTACTTGATTATAAGTTATTGACAATTTAAATTTATAAGTTTCTATTTCTTTGAGGTTTTGTTTTTGTTATAAGTTATTTTAATGATGGTTGTTTTACTTATAATTTTGCAAAATTGTTGAAATACATTTACTTTATGTAAAGTTTGTGTGGAAAATTGTGTTTTTTTTATATAATCGTTTTCCCATACTTTCCTAATTATTATAATTGGACTTCTTATTCAAATAGGTATCACCCAAATAAACGTAATTTACCCTGAACGTTGTTCATTTTTGATATTTTGATTTGGTATACGTTTTCAATTCTAGTTTCAAAGTTTCTTTTTTCTTTCTCTATAATTAAACAAATCCTTTTTTTATATATATATATATATATTTTCTTTTTACTATTTATATACCACCACCAATTTCTAATTTCCTTTAGGGAGCGTCCACAAATGATGTCACGCATTTTTGCGATTTTTAGACCCCCCCCCCCCCTTTGTCACAAACCTGTTACAATGAGCTAACCCCCTCCCCCCCCTGTGTCACGTCACAATTAATATGAAAAAACAGTATAGACCAATTCACAATTAATGCTAATTTAAGGTTTAAATATGCTAACATGTTTTTTATATGGAGTTTGACATCTCACGCCTACTTTAACACTTTAAACTTAAATTAGCTTGCACTTTGTGGCACATATCACTAATTTATAAATATGATGCTATTTTTCATAAAAAAAAATTAATGTAACAAATCTTTATTTTATATTTTGTTTGTAGTAACAACGGTAACAACGTTTTCTTCCTTAGTAACAGTTTTATTTTTAAGAGCAAAAAATAATTTTTGTCACTTAAAATGGAACCTCTGCGGATGAATTTAATTTACATGAAAAACTATGAATTTGTGCAAAAAACTAATTAATTAATTTATAAATGTAATACTATTTTCATACATTTTTAAAATAATAAATTAGTTTTTTGCACAAATTCATAATGTTTTTCATGTAAACTAAATTCATCCGAGGAGTCTCAAAATAGGTGTTAAAATTTTTTTTCCCCTATATTGAATATTATCGGATCGTATAAAGATATGCCTTTTCCAATTGATTTTAGACCCTTAAATGGCTTATAAATTTCAATTTCATAGAAGATTCGTACGAATAAGGATAGATTTCGGTGAACATATTGAAATTTATGTAGCCTATTTTATGGATGGACTTAGATTTATGGATAGAATATAAACAAGTATCGCTCTAATCACTTTCCCAGTTGTCTAAAAAGTGTGTTTCGAATTCAATAATGGAGTTTTATCATCTGACTCTGCCAAAGGATCAACATTTTGTCCTTCTAAATCAAGGTCTTCCTGGTCGACCCATTCAATAGCATCATTTTCCAATTGCGTCAGAATCCTCGTTGCCTACGATATATAAACGAACCGGACGAAGCTTTGTAGCCAAAGGTTGTTTGTTTGTGGAGTTGCTTGTGCTTGTTAAGCATAACAAGATGCAAAGTAAATTCCACACTTAGCGCAAACTCGTCGATTTAACTCACCGTACAAAGAAGGGCAATATAAGTCGTACGGTAGGATAGCGAAGGCTTTCGTTGTTCCGGCAATAAATTTTCGAAGCGCAAGCTTCGGCAAGTGAATAAAGATGGATACGCTGCATGTGCTGCTTTTTCATACCAATTTTTGTCAAAATGTGGTATTTTTTAGTCCGTCTTCAGTCTGCTGAATTGGTATTGGAGGATTTACGAATCTGACGAATAAAATAAAATTAATTAATTATAAGAAATTGTTTCAATAACAAAACGAATTTAACCTGTCAGTCCAATGTTGAACAATGAGCTTCTCGGCTTAGAGCAGCAGTCATCATCGCCACATTTAACAATTTGTGTAAAATACTGACTGCTTCGGATATGTTTTGCAGTCCATATGGCATTTTTTTTCCACCAATTTTTTCGGATCGACTTCGGAAGCTTCGGGTTCAACGTATTGGGCGATTGTTTCGAATCCATCTATGACCACGTTACTCCACACTTCGGCAAGAGTACGTCCACAGTGATCAAAATTTTTTCGTTCCAAATCTTTGTCGATGGTTTTCCCGTTACAATCAAGATGGCTACCGTAAGTTTCGTGGGGAAGAATAAGCCCTGATAGCTCCTTACTCAGCGGTGCCTTCTTCTCTCAACGCGGTTAAAAGCACTCCGACCAGGAGCATTAGTGGCGATAAAAATTGCATCCAAATTGTATTTCATAAAATGATCTACTGCAACGTTGATAACTTTTTGGTAACGCGGATTTTCATCGGGCCCTCCATCAACTGTAATTATCACTACAGGTTTTGGTTCTGAATTAAACTTTGTAAACTGTTCAAATTCTTCTAATTCATAGAGTTTTTGAAAATCAAGAGCATGAGAGTAAGCCGTCGAAGATGAATGCTTGCCGGAACGGATAGCTATATAAGTTGGACCAGAGTATCCCACTACTTTAGGGTCTCCAAAGCCGTTCTTATGAATTTGAATTGCTTTATCGAGTGTATATGTATATTTAACGAAAAATTAAATCATGACTTTAAGTATATGTAATTATTTACCTGCATAAACGGAAGGTATCAACTTATGTCTAGGGGCCACTACCCAATCGTGGTCTGGAAGAACGACTCGGTATTCGACGTGCATAATCATTGGTGATTGAATATTTGCTGCAGCCAAGCCTATGGGCACTCTTGACTTATCGTCTTGGCTCAAAAAAAAAAACTTCATTTGGGCCTAGAATAGATGCAATTTCTTCCAGATGATTGATAGTGGTTTTACAGAACTTGCCATCAATGTGTTCCATATGAGCGTCCTTTTGAGCTCTCATCAATTTCACAGGGACAGTCTTGAATGGCGTTTGCCTTCAGTAGAGCTGCTGCACTTAGGAAGAAGGCGAAGATAAAGGCCACTTCGACTTAAACAAAACCCTGCTTTGACAACTCTTCTTGCATTTCAGACAATGTTTTTACACTTCTTAGTATATCTTCTTTTCGACGTTTATGTGAAGCGATCCATGTGTTGCAATTTTAACAATACTTCCAGCAATTTAGACTGTTCTGTTTCAAGCCGAGGGCGACCAACGACCTTTCTTTTCAAAATGTTTTCAAATTCTGGATTTTTAGAACACAAGTCAGCCAATGCCTTCCTTTTTTTGGCTCGGTACCTTTTTTGGCGCTCTTGATCAGAAATTTTTTCCTTCAATTGTTTTTCAAGCTCGTCCTTTTGTTTTTTCAGTTGCTCCAGCGTTTTTTCTTGTTGATCACTAAGCAACCCATGTTCCTTTCTTGTACTCAATCCAAGAATGTCACTATTTACAACATCAATTTTTGATTTCAACTGATCTTGAATGATCGTTGCCTCTTTTTATGATTTGTATGAGCAGACGAATGGGACGTCCCAATATTTTCTTTTTGGCCGGTGATATTGGTTGAAGGATTTCGCAGCTGGGTCTGGCTTTTTTGCTACGTTTGACCAGTACTGCAAAAGCGTGCCTTTTTTTTTAAGAATAATGCTCGTTTTTCTCAATTAAAAAATTTACTTTCTCGGATAAATTTTCTGAGTTCTTCATCCCACTCCATTGCTTTATTGTTTCATTTTGCACGATGCTTTTTGACTTATTAGAGCATTTAACGTTGGATTAAAAAGCGACTGAAAAAGTTTATTTTTGTCCATTTTGCACAATATGTATGCCGCACTATTGTTCGATTCATTTCAAATTAAAATAAAACAGCTGATTTTTTGTCGATACATACTGTCTCAATTAAGGCTATGCAATGTTTACACAGCGATTGCCTTACACTTAGTTCATAGTACAAAAATTAACGCATTTTTTTTAAACAAATTTTACTATGAAAGTGTGACAAACATGCTTGGGACCCCCCCTTGGGAACTCCACCCTATGTCACAAAACTGTCACAGATGAGCTGACCCCCTCCCCCCCCCACCAAACGTGACATCATTTATGACGCTCCCTTAACAGAATACAGAATTTGATTCATTATTTGAATTTAATTATTGTTATCTTTTTATTTCTAATTGCTTTGAAATCCCTATGTTCGATCTGAAGGATTTACTATTTCACTGGGTTATCTTCCTTTTTTTACATTTGTGTTGCTTTTTATTTTTTAGTACCTTCATCGTTTTTGTTAATATTTGCCTTTCTTCTGCTCTTATATCCGGCTTATCTGTTTTTCGACTCCAATCCTTTATTAATTTAGCTGAAAACATCGTGTTATTTTCCTGGTCCCTACCTCTGACATAATTTCATCTTTAGAAAATTCTGTGTTTGCTTCCAAATTTGTGCAAAAAGAATCTGCAAATTGTAAAATTAATATCCCATAGTCTATAAGATTTTTTTTTTGTGGACTTTGTGAAAAGATAAAACGCTCTGGTATTAATATATTGGTTTTTGAAAAATTTGCGATGTTTGTTAAAAAATTTGCAGTGTTTGATGCTTTCTCAATGTAATGTAATTGTGGGTTGAAGAGAATCTAATACATGAATTATCTTATTCTGCACAATGACCAACATCCAGTGGTTGTTTACACATACTGGCAACAACCAAATTTTTTTTCCACCCATATCAATGTTTCTCATGATTGCTTTTACTCGTAATTCCGTTATATTTTCTGTTGACTTTAAATCTGCTTCAATTCCCGCGTACGCGAA
>CM035806.1:58838326-58854737 GCA_020466095.1 Chlorops oryzae | reverse complement strand
TTGTTCAATGTGTAAAGAACCACTATGTTTCGAATGTTTCGGTTCATTCCAAAATAAAAGAAATATGTTCTAAAATAAAAAAGTATTGTTCTGTCCTTTTCAAATAACCATAGCCGATGGGATATTTGATCCCAAAAATTCATTCCGCTAAAACCCAATGGGACATTAAATCCCAGGATATAAATCCTTTCCCAGGCATGCAGGATTTTTTTTTTTTTTTTTCAACATGAAAAAAACAAAAACAAGTAAGAAAGCTAAAGGTCAAGCCCGACTTTGAAATACCCAGCGTCCCGACGTTATGAGCGCACTATGTTTTGCTTCTCTATTTATGGGCGTGGCAGTGGGAGGGCCACATAAATTATTTCCCTACACCTTTCATTCGCCTTGGTGAACCCATGTTGCGAATTTGAAGCTTCTACGCCTTTTACTTCGGAAATTACGAAAAATCTTCATTTGTGGGCGTGGAAGTGGGCGGGCCACATAACATTTTTTCCTACACCTTTCATTCGCCTTGCTGAACCTATGTTGCGAATTTGAAGCTTCTACGTCTTTTACTTCGGAAGTTACGAAAAATCTTCATTTGTGGGCGTGGGCAGCGGGCAGGCAAGTTAAATTTTTTCCCTACACCTTTCGTTTGGCTTGGTCAACCTATGTTGCGAATTTGAAGCGTCTACGCCTATTAATTCGGAAGTTACGAAAAATCTCCATTTGTGGGCGTGGAAGTGGGCGGGCCATATAAATTTTTTTCTTATACCTTTCATTCGCTTGGTCAACCTATGTTGCGAATTTGAACCTTCTACGCCCTTTTACTTCACAAGTTACGATAAGCCCTTATTTGTGGGCTTATTTGTGGGCGTGGCTCACGGAGAGAGGCGTCCATTTTTTGCCAGGATATGTCCCTTTTCGTAGTTTACCAGTACACCAAATATCAATGGAATTTGTTGAGTGGTTCGCAAGATACAAAACAATTTACTGAAAACACATTATATTCATTTGTGGGCGTGGCAGTGGGCGGATGTCTCCCATTTTTACTTAGGATCATACTCGGATCTCGATATACCTGTGTGCAAAATTTCGATTTGATTGGTCCAGCCGTTTCGGAGGAGATCCAACCACGGACGGACGGACAGACGGACAGACGGACGGACAGACGGACATGTCTAAATCGATTCAGTTTTTGATCCTGATCATTTCTATATATATATGTCTATATCTCCGGAGCTTAGTTCTCCCTGTTACAAGATTCGCACAAAACTAATATACCCCGCTTACGCTGGGTATAAAAATACTCTAAATATGTGCAGATCTTTTGCTTCATATTCGGTAGTGAAAGGGTTAAAGCAATAAAATATCCACGATGCAGTAGCAAATATGTTTTTCAAAACGATATATATGGGGCATTCCAGCTAAGCGGATAGTGATTTTAGCACTCGATCTCTCCGATTTCGATGAAAGTAGTTTTCGGTTGTAATAATGCATTGACCATATGTAAAACTGTATATGGGGCATTCCAGCTAAGCGGATAGTGATTTTAGCACTCGATCTCTCCGATTTAGATAAAATTTGGTGAGGGGGGAGGCGGTCATGATAAAAGCTCAACCCCAAAGTTTGAGCTTCCTTGGAGCTTTTTTGTGGATTTTACAGGGTGATAAAGAAATTTTTGCCATTTTCTTCAGTTTTAAATATCTCAAAAACGGTTAAAGCCAAGTTTTTGAAATTTTGCACCAATATTAAGCATAAATATTTCTTTACAAAAATTTTTTTTGCAAAAAAAAATTCCGGAAAATTTTGGGAAAAAATGAACTTTTTCCTAAAAACTTCACCTAGCAAAAAAGACACATCCTTCGATTTTTTTTGAAAAAAATACATGTTCAAG
This sequence comes from Chlorops oryzae, assembly GCA_020466095.1. Classification (NCBI taxonomy): domain Eukaryota; kingdom Metazoa; phylum Arthropoda; class Insecta; order Diptera; family Chloropidae; genus Chlorops; species Chlorops oryzae. The sequence goes on along the minus strand of CM035806.1, from coordinate 58,852,861 downwards.
CTGAATCTGTTGCGAACATTTTGCCTGGCTTGCGAAATCGATCGGGCAAAAATTATGGAAGTTATGGCCATTTGTTTGACGCAACCCACATGAAAAAAGCATTATGAACGCAAAGTTTTGATCGCTGACTGCAATTTCTCTTTTACCGCAGCTTCATACTAAAGCATCGATCGTCGTTAGACGCTGTAATGGAAAGATTAGTAGAAGAAAAAAAATACGTTACTGCAGTAGGATTCTCTCTCCGCTCTCAATTTATTAGCGGATTGAGATTAAAACAATATGCATGCTTCCCCTTAACACTTGAAAGACCAAGGCGACGAAATGACCGCAATGACCGAATTTTCAAAAAAATATTGGGTTGTTTGAAAATCAAAAAAGTTTTTTTTTAAAAAGCAAATATACTTTGAAAAGTATAAAAAAAACCTTTTTGATTACACTGTGGTAGTCGAAAAAATGTTCATCGTGCAAACCGGCGCAGTCGGGTCCGGCTCGGTCCCCCGAGTACAACAGTACCAAGCACTAGTCTAGGTTAGCTCGAGTTTGCGAAATATTCAACATTTTTTGCCAACATTTCACTGTTAATTTTTCAGTTATATTTTTTCAATTTTAAAGGCTTTGGACGCTCTTTTAAAGTTTGTTAACTGCGCCAGACTGAAACACAAGTATCATTTAACTCAATTAATTCAATTTACTCAATCAAAGGCACGTTCTATTGGTCTTTTTTTTGTTGAAATTTTTACGAATTTCCTAAGTGTATGCTATAAATTTATATTAAAGTCGAAATATTCAAATGTTAAAATCATAAAATTAAATGTTCCTGATTTCGTTTGATTTCTGTAAAAATTTTGAAAAGCATACTTTTGTGATGACAATTGAAATTTTTGCCAAAATGGCCTTAGATGTCGCATTTGATTGGTGTTTTTAGACTGCAATTGTATTATATGTGTATCTACAATAAATTAATGTGAGAATATTGCCTGTAGCCATTATAATTGAAAAAATACGATTTAAAATTCGATAGTGCTAAAGGTGGCCGAAAATGGTGAATATTTTGCAATCTAGAGCCAACTTCTATATCGGCTATTACCGTTGTACTCTGGGGTGTCAGCCCGACCCGAATGCACCAATTTGCATGATGAACAATGTTTTCTTCTCGATGAACAAGCGCTTCGTCTTTGAAACTACACAGTTCGATTGCATTGCTTTTTTCACAATGTTGCCATTTTAATTGTTTGGCTTTCCTGATATATCGATTCATAAAAAAGGTGATTTGTTATGGTAAGTTAACCATTGTGCTTTTTTTGAAAATTAATGCAAAACCATATTTACAAAACAGAACTTCATTTACCTTCAAACAAATATACCATTGAGACCAATAGAACGTGCCTTTGATTGAGTAAATTGATTTAATTGAGTTAAATGATACTTGTTTTCAGTCTGGCTTAGTTAACAAACTTTAAAAGAGCGTCCAAAGCCTTTAAAATTGAAAAAATATAACTGAAAAAATTAACGTGAAATGTTGGCAAAAAATTTTGAATATTTTCGCAAAAACTCGAGCTAACCTAGACTAGTGCTTGGTACTGTTGTACTCGGGGGACCGAGCCGGACCCGACTGCGCCGGTTTGCACGATGAACAATTTTTTTTGTCCAAAAAACTACACAGTGTTATTATAGGTGATATATTGTCGGCCTTTGGGGTTAATCGATCTAGAGCCCCAGTGTGAAGAGTTCAGGGGATAACAGGTCAGCCGTGTAAAACAGGTATAGCAGAGCCCTAGGACACTACCTTGAGGTACACCTGCTGAAATGTCAAATTCATTTGTCGTGTGTTCCATATTTAATTTTTAACTCCCTTTCAGAGAGGTAGGATTGTAGGACTTTGTGCGTGTTTTCGGGAAGGGTATGTTATTATGTATTTTAAACATTAAACCAGAGTGCCAACTTTATCAAAGGCCTGCGATATATCCAAAATATGGCGAAACAGTATTTCTTTTTTTTAAATGCGTTGTGATTTCGGTGGTAACTGTGTTTACCTGTTCAATAGTGCCATGGCTTTTACGAAAAACAAACTGGTGCTCGGGAATAACTCCAGAGTTTTGCAAGGGTGGTAAAGTTTTTGCTAAGAGACATTTTTCAAAGACTTTTAAAGTACTGGCAGCAAGCTAATAGGCCGATATGATGATGGGAGTGATAGATCTTTTCCTGGCTTAGAGACCATAATTATGTTCGAAAATTTCCAGGGTGTAGGGTAATATACTAGTCTCAATATTGCGCTGAATATGAAGAGGATTAACCTTGTTGCTACAGTGGGGAGTTGTTGCACCATCTGTGGGGTTATAAGATCAAAGCCTGCAGCCTTTTTTGTGTTTAGCTCGCCAATGATAGTATTGATCTCCCTGTTTTAAAATTCGCCTATATTTTCGATTGAACGAGGGTTTCTTTTGGGCAATTGAAAAGCGTTAGTGCGTGGGTTGGGCTTAAAAAACGTTTTCGACATACCTAGCAAATACATGAGCTTTTTTTCGTGCTTTCTAGCCTAGCTTCCAGTGTTAGTACACAGTGGTGCTTAGTTTGTTTTGGGTGCTTTCATCGTCTTATAAGCTTTCCAAAGAGAGTTATTTGATTCTGCTGTCGGGCTAAAATTTCTAGTGTAATTTTCTAAATTAGTTTTCAGGTCATTATCAAGAGCTTCTCTCAGACGCTTAGTCGCTTGGACTAAGTTTACTTTCGCGGTGGGTGATCGTAGTCGCTGCCATTCCCTTCGTAGGCGTCTTTTTTCTCGTACAAGAGTTTCGATCTCGCTTGAAGTATATCTTCGAGGTTCTTTTGGGTTGCTGATTATTTTTGGGTTGCATGAACTGCTGCCGATATCATGATATTGTTTACCTCTGTTCGGGATCATCAATATCACATTGGCTTCGGAGTATAGAGTTCTCGTTCAAACGCGATCTAATATATTGTTTTTATTTAAGCCAGTGGGTTTTATTTGTTACAATTCTACCGGGTTTTGCGGTTAGTGGTGGCAAACATATCATTGTAATTATAACAGGGGAATGGTCGGATGAAATATCGAAGTTGGGTTCAGCATGTACTTCGCTACGATCGAAGTTTTTGCTGATCGCAAAATCAATGAGGTCGGGTTTTTTTTTTTTGTAAATCGGACGACCAGTAGGTAGGTTGACCTGTTGATATACAGTCAAAATATTGATAACTGTTTTAATTAGTGAATATAACTGTCGCCCTTTGGGGTTTATCAATCTTAAACCCAGTGTGGGTGCTTGGCATTATAGTCCCCAGCTGCTATGAATTTGTTTCCAAGCGTTTTGAAGTACTCCATGAATTGAGTTTCAGTAACTGAGTACCTGAGAGGGCAATATACTGCACTTAAGGCAACAATGCTGTTACCATATTGCAGTGAAATAAGAGGTTGCTTGCACATGGTTTTTGGATAATTCCTCGATGAGGTTGTGTTTAATTCGGCTTTTTATCAATACACCAGTTCCGCCGTGTGCCTTTCATCTGGGTGATGAGTGCCATAAAACGTATAATTTTGAATAGTTAAATTATTTTTGCTTGTGAGGTGGGTTTCACTGACGAGCATTACGTCAATTGAATGTAATTCAAGAAATTTTTGAATTTCAAGCTTGTGTTGTCGAATGCCGTTAGCATTCCAATGACAAAATTTAAGACACTCATTTCTTTGCAATTAGAATTTGCATGAGTTGGCTTTGCGCCGGCATCATCTTTTGCAGCATTGATCGCACAGTTGAAGTGAACTGTATCATGCAGTTAGTCAAAATCGAGATCATTGATTAACAAATTTGATATGGCACCTTGAGGGTGCACCGCAGTGTTTGCCCTGACAGCGTCAGCGTACGAAATTGTCATAGGAGTACCACCCGGATGTGCTGCTGTCGCAAGATATGCTTGAGCTTGGGTCGCAGTGTTAAACTTTACTGTGTCAGCATATGAAAATGCTTTGGGAGGAAGAGCAGCTAGTGCTGGCCCTTGCTGGCTCGTAAAGAAGTTCGGAACTTCTTGATGAGTTTTCCGCTTGGGTTGGTATTTTTTTTATTTCCATGTAGATTAGGCATCCACGATAACTCGCTTTGTGGCTACCCCACAGTTGCTGCATTTTTTAACATCAGGGTTCTCTTGACCAACTTGACATCTCCACATGTAGCGCACACGGGGTGCAATATGCAATAGTTTTGGGTGTGACCAAATTCTTGGCAATTAGAACATTGAACCGGTCCTTTCCGTTTATAAGGCTCTTCGACCGTAATTTTGCAGTGTAGCAAAAATTGCAGATTGTATATTGGGTGGACCTCGTTCGTTTTAGTTTTTGGGAGTTAGCTGAAGGATCAAGCTCAATTCGAAATAGGGGTTGCGGAATATTTTTTGTTTGTTTTTAATATTATAAACGGTTTTCGTTGGAAAACCGCAGCTTGCAGAGCGCCTTTGCTCTCGCTGGGTCAACTAAGGGCTCGATGCCTTTTATTACTACCACTAAACCTTTGCTTGCTTTAAGCTGGTTGGTATAGTAGCTTTTTTTGAGTGCATCAAAGTGATTAACCAGGGTACGACAGTGGGTTTCCGTATAAATTTGTATTTTAGTTTCTTTCACTTACCCCTTTTAATGGAAACAACGTGAAAGTTGCTGCTGCCAATGGAACGAGCAATAGTTGCTACTAGAGCGTTTGAACAGTCCTCACGCAAGTAGATTGGCGGAGGCATAATTTTTTTGGCGGGGTTAGAGTTAGATGGTTCTTGATCATCGCTGATAGCGAGGAGCGCAAACCTATTTTGGCTTGGGCTAGGAGAAATATTTGTTGTTGTGTTCGGTTTTAGTTGTTTTTGAGCCTTCTGTCCTTGCAGTTTTTGTGGGCTCAGTTTTCGCTTTATGTTCACGTAGCGATCCATGCCTGTCTGCACTGCCGATCCTTTTTGTTTTTCGTGGACGCAAATGTTTTTCGCAATAGCGGCAGCGGCGCTAGAATTTGCTTGGGCAGAGCGCGAAGCTGAGCTCTGAGTGCTGTTTGAGCGCTAATTTCGGCTTCGTTGTTTCTGTTTTCTTCTCCTATGCTAGCTTTGGTGCTTGTTTGTGTGTTGCTGGATTGCTCTTCTGTTGGTAGTGTTGAGGTCAGGCTTGCAATAAGAGCCGTGACCGTTGATGTTGATGCTGTTGCTGTATGTTTAGGAAGAGCATAAGTAGAAGTTAGCGTACTTACTGTGGTGCAGGGAGCAAGAGTGTTTGTAGGCGGTAGGGGCAATGTATTTGCTGCTTCGTTCTGCTGCGATGTGCGGGATAGCTTGCCTAGAGGCACCGAGTGAAGGCTCGTCATGACATTTTGTTGTTCGATAGCATCCGACACGCTATACGAGCGACACTTATTTTCGTAGCTTTGGTTTTACTTAGTTTTTATTTAATTTTTTTTTTGCACAAAGTGTTGTTTTGTATATATATGTGGCAACCTATCGTCAATGCAGCACTTATTTTAGTTTTAAGACTGAGTACCTTTTTCTTGTACCAAGTACTTGTTAAATTTAAATAGCACTAGAAGACGGACACTTCCTTCTTCTCCAAAATTTAATAAAAGGAAACATAAATTTATCGACGAGAATCTCCTTTTTTGATTAGGACGATTTAGCCTTAACGTCTAACGAGGCTCCTAAAGTGGTGACCCGTTTTCAATTGAACAATTGTTGTGCAAGTAACGATGGAGGAAGAAGCGACAAGTTTTTTACGATCCTGTTGAAGGGAAGACCAACGAGAATATCAATTGACCGCCTCAAGCCAGCATATTCACTTAACGAAGACACTCTGCCACCAGAAAACCAGATAAATAAGGACCAACCAATATCAACTAGGTTGAGACCCCGGAGAGTGCAATTCAATTAATTCCAACCAGTCTAAGGGGGGTACTGTGGCAACCTATCGTCAGTGCAGCACTTATTTTAGTTTTAAGACTGAGTACCTTTTTCTTGTACCAAGTACTTGTTAAATTTAAATAGCACTAGAAGACGGACACTTCCTTCTTCTCCAAAATTTAAAAAAGAGAGAACATAAATTTATCGACGAGAATCTCCTTTTTTTGATTAGGACGATTTAGCCTTAACGTCTAACGAGGCTCCTAAATATATATGAATTATATATGAAATATATAAAAGTTAACACGAAGCACATTTACACTCATTACAAACATAAGTTAACACGGAACATGCTTACATCATAACAAACAACAGAGCTCTAATTACAAACATACGGACGACGACACATTTTGCAAGTTCACACACAAGATATTTACACTCACTACAAACATACAATCGACACAGTTGGTACACCGCGCTTGCTTGCGCAACTCAATTCTCTTCTCAGAACACGATCATAGAGTTCAATTCTTTTGTGAAATTTTCCTGCTTTTCCACCTACCTTGTACTTTTCGATCAACCTATTTCGTTCTTTCACCTTTTCCAAGCAGTTTCGCAACTTGCGTGTCCAAATCAATTGTGGTGAATGCCGGCGATGTTGCTATGCGATAACATGCGCAACTTTGTATAAACTCTCAAAGCCATCATCTGCAACATTGTATAAATTCTTAATACTAACAAATTCGTGGGAAGCAATTCGTTGAGTGAAATACGCTGACCTAGCGTCTGAAATGCTTCCGTTCAAGTCTTGCAATTTGAAGCCACACAGGCATGGGCTTGAAGTACTGGCTTATCGCGGGCTACACTCGTTGGCACCGCCACAGCTCCGCAATATGTTTACGTTAACAATTTGTGTTTGTTTCATGGGTACAGTAAGCAATTCCAAACAATTCCAAATGTTTAGCTTTAAGTATATAAATGTAAGCTCAATCAAATAAAGAGGGGGCATTCCTGTTTGTGACTTAAAGCCGTGCACTTCGTCTTATTAATTGGTTTGAACAACACATGGCGATCGTGTTGAGATCGAACCATGACGGAATCGAGAAATTTCTTCAAGACCAATAAGGACTAATTAAGCTGCTCGACATCCAACTCATGCATCCAGTGGACTAAACAAAATTATTAACATTGAGAACGCAAAAAGAGGAACAATTCAAGGAAGCTTTAACATTGAGAATGCAAAAAGAAGAACAATTCAAGGAAGCTCTAAAAGACCCAAAGGCCGGGCCAAGGCCTATTACTATTGAAGAATACAGAGCCAGGCAAATCTCTGTAAAAAGGGAAAAAGCTAAGCAAGCCCGTAAGGATGACGAATTAACTAAAATCCCGATCGTGCCAAATAAAAGGAAAAGAGGCGGCAAAACCAACAGGAATCTCAAAAGACGTGCTCACATAACAAAGGAACTGAAGAAAAACTTGGACTCCAACAACCAGAGAGCATTGTGGAAGGAACTATTGGCCATAGAAGCAGATCTAACACTCCGAAAGAAGAAAAAGGGTGCTGCATAAGCACTCCATCGATTTTTTTGTGACCAGTGCGATTACGCAGATCACACATTCATTATTGTAAAAAAAAAAAAAAAAAAAAAAAAAAAAAAGTATAATTTAAAATGACTTTTAAATGAAATCAAAAAATTTATTGTCAAGCAAAGTGATTTCTATTTAAAAACAAATGTCCCTCACAAAAAAAAAAAAAATACAAAAAATGTATTATTGACCAAAATCAATTAAAGCAAGTGAAATGAAATTAAATCTTTTGAGCTAGTTAGCTTTCACTTTATTCAAATTCATGAACTCTAATAAAAATTTTACCTAAAAAAAAAAAAAAAATTTTTTAAATTTAATTTAATTCAATGTTTAATTTCAATTTGCAAAAACCAAAAATAAAAACCAAAAAAAATAATAATAAAAACAACAACAAAAATTAATTACCAGCTATAGATATAAGCATTAATTGTAAACTGTAAAATCACACGGAAATTTTACGCTTAAAATTGAGATAAAACTCAAAAATCGAATTTAAATTTTAAAACTTTCAATTTAAAATTTCTTGAATTTTCTTCAATATAGCAAAATGGAAAAATGAAAATTTCATAATTTATTCTATATTAAACCTCTCATAAAATTGTCAAAAAGAGGAAGGCAACACTTAAAACTTTAATTCCTGATAATATTTCAATCTGTGCCCAAATATTGGAAGCCACTTTTATTCCTTTTATGAATCACGCCATATTAATTTTGTCCGAAATGTTTGACACTAACAAAAAGACAGAAAACCAGGCCGAAATAGTCAATGAAATCAAAATCCTGCCGACCTCAGTTGAAAATATAGACATTCAAATCTGCATGTACATATGTACAATCATTTTAATAATCAGATTCTTATACTCTTTTTACAAGCTTTTCCATAAAAACTTGAAAAAGAAATATGCATTAGCAAATTCTGTTTAAGGCGATGCCAGCAAAATGGGAAAAAATTATTAAAGAACTGCGAATAATCAAAAAAGAATTCGAAAAATCTTATAAATGCCTCAATAAAACAAATCTGCCATTAGAAAAAACCAGAAATAAACATATAAAAATTTTAATTGAACAGCACAATAGGACAGCCTCATTTATTCGCCCCTTCATTTCTGTTTTGACACCTCAACATAAAAAGATTGTAGAATCTTTACTAAAAAATTTGAAAACAAAACTACACGTCTTATTTAGCAGACTAGAACTAAAAATTTCAATATCACCAGGTATCACTAGCCTAATAAAGACGGATCAAAAACCAGAAACTAGTGACGAAGATTCTAGCCTTGAAACGCCCCTAGCCACATCTTTGACAAAACTTGGTCCACCAATGCAGGATCAAGCCTCAACCTCTCAGAATATACAAGCCAACATTTTAATCAAAATGCCATCCACAGTTACAGAATTTTTAAATAACGCCACAAAACTCCTTCCAGAGTTTGATGGTAAGTCTGAAAATTTGAGAAGTTTTCTAGATGCAATAGAATTGCTGAAATTAGTGACCGAAAGCCACGAGAGCATAGCAGTCACTCTAATAAAGTCCAAATTAAAAGGTACAGCTAGAAATTTAATTTCTAATGAAAATTCAATAAATGAAATTGTAAGAAAATTAAAATCATCAGTAAAAGGTGAAACGGTCGAAGTATTAACGGCCAAAATAATGAATATCAAACAGCATGGTAAAGCTGCCAATGCATATGCTAAAGAAATTGAGGAATTGACTCAAGCATTGGAAAACGCCTACATTAATGACGGCCTAACTTCCGAGCTAGCAGGCAAATATTCCACTCAAACCGCAGTTAAAGCTATAACAAAAAATTGCGGTAATGACAGAGTCAAAGTAATTATGGAAGCAGGTTCGTTCGGCAATATGAACGAAGCTGTTTGCAAATTTGTTAACAGTTGCACCGAAGTAACAGGGCAACAAAACTCAATTTTACACTATAATAGAAGATCTAATTATAACTCTCGAAATTGGAGAGGTAGCACCTGGAGAGGTCGCTACCGTGGTCGTGGTGGTTATAACAACCAGTACTAAAGAAATAACTACCAAAATTCGAGAAACAATTTTAGAAACAACCGAGGCTACAGCCGAGGAAACTATGCTAACAATCAAGCAAGCAACATTCGTTTGGCGCAAGCCACAGAACCCAATTCGGAAAACTCCCAAGAACCCCTAAGACGGTAAAAGAAAACCATAATATATATACTCTCAATCTCAATCTTAGCATTTACATTAGAATATTGGAACCAATTAGCAACAAAATTTTAACAATCCTAGTAGATACGGGAGCAGAAATATCGCTACTCAAAAACAGAAACTTTACAGAAAACAAAACATTTAATGACCACGAAACATCTGAAATAAGTGGCATCGGACAGGGAACAATAACCTCAATAGGAACCATAAACGTTGATTTACAAATAGAAGATATTATAATTCCTTTTAAATACCACATCGTAGAAGAAGAATTCCCGATACCATGCGATGGTATCTGGGGAATTGATTTTTTGAAAACCTTTAATTGTGCACTAGATTTCCTCAACGGTAAAGATTGGCTTATCATAAGACCAAATAATTATAAAGATATTGGAATACCTATATATACCGGCCATGCAGAAAGAACATTGAATATACCTGCAAGGTCAGAGGTCATTAGAAAAATTGACCTGGAAATCACAGATGACATCTTGATTCCAAATCAGGAGATCCAGTCCGGAATTTTTATAGGAAACACAATCATTAATTCAGAAAACCCTTTTGTTCGAATCCTAAACACTAATAATAAAATTTGTACCTTGTCCAATCCATAATTAAATAAGAAAAATTTTAGTAGAAATAATTGATTTTAAATGTTTAAACAGTAGACAAAAAGAAGTCCTAGATACACTTTCTAAAAATTTCCCATCCCAACAATATGAACAACTTACAGACCTTTGTACAAAATACAGCGATATTTTTGGTCTCGAAAACGAGGCAATCTCAAAAAATAATTTCTATAAACAAAAATTAAAAGTCATTGATTCAGAACCCAGTTATATCAAGAATTATAGAATCCCACACTCGCATAAAGAGGAGGTCGAGAGACAAGTTCAAAAGCTGGTTCAAGACAAAATAGTAGAACCTTCTGTGTCAGCCTATAACAGCCCACTCCTATTAGTGCCGAAGAAATCGACAGCTCACACTAAAGAAAAACGTTGGCGCTTAGTTGTTGATTACCGCCAAATCAATAAAAAGCTATTGGCGGATAAGTTCCCGTTGCCAAGAATTGACGACATACTAGACCAGCTCGGCAGGGCAAAATACTTCTCATGCCTTGATTTAATGTCGGGTTTCCACCAGATTGAACTGGATCAACAGTCAAGGGATATCACATCCTTTTCCACTAATAGTGGATCTTATCGTTTTACGCGACTACCATATGGACTAAAGATCGCACCAAGCTCTTTTCAGCGCATGATGACTATTGCATTCGCCGGCCTAGCGCCTTCACAAGCATTTCTCTATATGGACGACATAATTGTCTTGGGTTGTTCAGAGAAACATATGCTCAAAAATCTCACTGATGTCTTCACAATGTGCAAAAAGCACAATTTAAAGTTAAACCCCCACAAATGTACATTTTTTATGCGCGAAGTAACCTTCCTTGGTCATAGGTGTACCGATAAAGGCATTCTTCCTGATGATAGTAAATTTCAAATTATTCAGAACTATCCTATACCCAAAAATGCCGATGAAGCAAAACGATTCGTAGCGTTCTGTAATTACTACAGAAAATTTATAAAGAACTTCGCAGATTATTCTAGACATATAACACGACTCTGCAAGAAAAATGTACAATTCGAATGGAATCCTGAATGCGAAAAAGCCTTCGAATATCTCAAAAATTCATTGATATCACCAACCTTGTTACAATACCCAGACTTCTCAAAGAAATTTTTGGTAACAACAGATGCTAGCAAAAATGCCTGTGGAGCTGTGCTCAGCCAAGAACACAACGGCGAGCAACTCCCAGTAGCATATGCATCGAAATCCTTTACACCAGGAGAGCGAAATAAATCAACAATAGAACAGGAACTGACTGCAATTCATTGGGCAATTGTACACTTTAGACCTTACCTGTATGGTACTAAATTTTTAGTAAGAACCGATCACAGGCCGCTGACTTATTTGTTCTCAATGAAAAACCCATCGTCAAAATTGACTAGAATCCGACTTGAGCTTGAAGAGTATGACTTCGATGTCGAATATCTTAGGGGTAAAGAAAATTTTGTAGCGGACGCACTGTCCAGAATAAGTTTAAATGAATTAAAGGAAATTAACAATACAGCAAGTAACATCTTAAAAGTTACTACTCGATCAGAACAAAACAAAAATGCCAGATCTAATAACAAAAAAGAAGTCACCACTAAAACTGCAATTACAGTGCCCAACGTGTACGATGCCATAGGTTTCCCAACAAATAAGAAAGCGATACAACTCAAATTTGTTAAGAATAATTGCTATTTGAAAAAGGGGAAGCAAACGGTAACTCGCATACAGATTGACGACCTTTATGTTAATGAGGAGATCGACTTAGAACGATTCTTCTCAAGGCTTGAAACCCAAGCCGGCATGTTGGGAATCAATTTAATTTTTATGTCACCGAGAGAAAGATATATTTAATAAAATAAAAACTCATGAGTTCAAAGAAAAGGGCAACAAAAATTTGAAAAATGTACAAATAGCGCTATTACCTCGAGTGACCCATTTAAGTGGTACAGACTATAAACAAATTGACGAAATTCTCAAAAGGTTCCATGATGATCCAATATTTGGTGGCCACAGTGGAACATCAAGAACTATTTCAAAAATCAGAAGATACTACTATTGGAAATATATGACAAAAGACATTACAAAGTATATTAAAAAATGTGACAAATGTCAAAAAGCAAAAGTGTTAACACACAATAAACCACCCTCAATCATTACACCAACACCTCAAACAGCATTCGACATAATGCTAGTAGATACGATAGGACCATTACCAAAAACCGAAAACGGTAATGAATATGCGGTTACTCTTGTTTGCGATCTGACCAAGTATTTAGTTACTATACCAATAGAAAATAAAAATGCTAAAACCGTAGCAAAGGCAATTGTTAACTCATTTATTCTGATTTATGGTCCCATGAAAACACTGATTTCCGACATGGGAACAGAGTATAAAAATGAACTATTGACGGAAATATGTAAACTATTAAATATTCAGAAATTGACCTCCACAGCGTACCATCACCAGACTTTAGGTACAATAGAAAGAAACCATAGAACACTTAATCAATACCTACGTTCCTATCTTTCGATTGAAAAAACAGACTGGGATGAATGCATAAAGTACTACACGTACTGCTACAACACCACCCCATCCGCTGTACACAATTTTTGTCCATTTGAAATAGTCTATGGAAAAACGCCAACTTTGTTCGAAAATATGGATCACATAGACCCAGTTTATAACATAGAAGACTATTCAAAGGAACTGAAATACAGACTTCAATCAGCCTATAATAGAGCAAGACTACTGATTGAAAAATATAAAACTCAACGCAATCACTGTAAAAACGAAATTGTAATACAAAACTTAGACATAAAAATAGGTGACAAAATCCTAATTACAAACGAAACAGGCCATAAGCTAGATAATAGGTATTTAGGCCCATATGTAGTGATGGATCTAGACAATAGGAACAACTTGACTGTTAGAGACTCTAATAACAAAACATTGAAAGTACATAGGGATAGAATAAAAAAGTTTAATGAATAAAAGGAGCGCTCCAATATTCAACTGCACTAATATTCAAATAATTTAACAATTAATATTCAAAAATCTAATATTCTAATAATTAATATTCAAAAATTTAATATTCTAATAATTAATATTCAAATAGTTTAAGTTTCATATACTTTAATATTCCTTTTTCAAATATTCCATTATCATAGGTAATTTAATAGTTAATATAGCATATTCATTATAGTTAATTATACTTTATTACAAATTAAGCAAAATAAAACATTTACATAAGCATGATCGTTTGACCTACAGATCAACGACCAAGCTTTAAAAGAAGGGAGGTGTGGTGAATGCCGGCGATGTTGCTATGCGATAACATGCGCAACTTTGTATAAACTCTCAAAGCCATCATCTGCAACATTGTATAAATTCTTAATACTAACAAATTCGTGGGAAGCAATTCGTTGAGTGAAATACGCTGACCTAGCGTCTGAAATGCTTCCGTTCAAGTCTTGCAATTTGAAGCCACACAGGCATGGGCTTGAAGTACTGGCTTATCGCGGGCTACACTCGTTGGCACCGCCACAGCTCCGCAATATTTTACGTTAACAATTTGTGTTTGTTTCATGGGTACAGTAAGCAATTCCAAACAATTCCAAATGTTTAGCTTTAAGTATATAAATGTAAGCTCAATCAAATAAAGAGGGGCATTCCTGTTTGTGACTTAAAGCCGTGCACTTCGTCTTATTAATTGGTTTGAACAACACACAATAAAGCAAATTTGTTTACGTAGCGTTTGGTTTAAACAAGAGCAACAACGACATCCCTTAGCATTTTTGTCAAAATTATTATAAGCTGAGTGTTAAGTATAGAAAAAGTTGAATTGAATTTTATCTTTTGAATAAAGCGGTCGTGCCCGCTCGAAAGTGTCATAAATAAAGGTGTCATGAATAAATGCAACTAAGGTCAAGCATGCATAAATGCAACTAAACTCAAAACACAATAAAAAGGGTCAAGTATGCAATGCAAGCGTAGCGAATCACTGTTTTTTTTAGTTCTTATCATTTCTCTTTTACCGCGTGTACGCCTGAAGTCAGCAATCTAACCCGCTGGTCGATGTTTTGCTCGATGCATGTTAAGAACAACATATGTGCGCTTGGCACTTAAGATCAAATGACCGTTGCATTCTTTGAAGGTCACCATGTGTAGAAACATATGTTACATTCGGTATAAATACGGGAAATAAATTGTAAGAAAAGACAGTCAATGATATGGACTCCTCTAGTTGGCACCACCAGTGTTAACCAACATA
>CM035806.1:58810249-58838226 GCA_020466095.1 Chlorops oryzae | reverse complement strand
TTGATATTACAAATCGTTTGTTGAAATATTTCATTTACCGTTACTATCGGAAATTCTAACTGAATTTAAAAGCACGCGGGCTTGATGTTAAAATTGAATTTGCCAATCAGTGCCTCGAAATACACTTTTCAAATCTGCCTTCGACTCTGTATTCCTACTGTTGAACAAATCAAATAAATCATTTTAAAAAAAGTGCGAACGATGCCGTGTTTGGCATCGTTCGCGCTTCGGAACTTGGAAGCGTTCCTGAACTATATAATACATTTAAACCCGAACCAACTTTGTCACTTAGCACTTGCGTTGCTAAGTAGACGCGTTGCTTCGTGAAATTATCTCATTTTAAATGTTTGAGAGTTAAACTGTGCGCAATTTTATAAAAAGACTGAGTTCAAAAAGAAGTTGTTTGTTACTCCAGTTTTCCTCTCCACCATTAAAATGTACAATGTTTGTGCTATAAATACACTTTTTAATAAGTGAGGTGAATCAAAATATACATAAATTTTTGAAGACCCTACATTGAAAAAAGGTCTGAACTCACTCACTCCAAGATCCTTAATAAGTTCGTAAAAGTTACTGCCCTGATCAGAAACAAAGTGAACTGGTTTGAAATGAATAGAAATAAGTTGTTCAATTAATTCTAAAAGGTATTTACGAACTACTTGTTTGTTAACTGGCCTATTTGAGAAAAAAATAGGCCAACGGCTGCCACCAAAAAACACCTCCAACACTTTGGGCCATAAAAACTAAAACATGATCACAATTTAGAAAAGTTCGGCTTTCATCACCGAAATCCTCTAAACCGTAAATTTGGTCTTGCACTTGGGTCATACTGGAGAAACGTGCAAAGAAACATTTAATCGCAACAGGTGGAAACGTATCGTTGCTCTGCAGTGAGCCCACTAGCTCGATCTTGGACGGCCATTGAAAAATATTTTTGAGAAATCTATATGCTACTGATGACAAAAAGAAAATTTGAGGAGCAATGAGTTTAATGTCATCACCAGATCTACGTTCTCAAGGAGTTTTGTTTACGTTACGTATGCTGTGCCGAATAATAATTGCTTCCTGAGGAGACAGCCCACTTAAAATTTCATTCAATAAATCTTCTTTCTTTTGGATGGTCTTTTCCCGTAAAGAAGCGATTTCTTGTGATTCGGAGTCATTATCTAATCATAGTCGCTTACGACCTTCTTCGGATATTTGAAGTTTCCGCTTCAATTCCGCAACTTCGTTGCGGAGACGAATGTTTTCGTCCACCACATTGAAGCTACCAATATCTTACGAATTTTGTGAGGGCTGTGAATTGAAAACTTGTTCATCAATGGAGGGTCCCCTTACATATTTATAATTTACTAATTCTAAATCGGGTATGGCTTTCCTCTTCAGCCTTTCGCCGCCCCTCTGCTTTTCCTAGCAATGCCTGCCGCGCGCGAACACATTTTCGGGTTTCCAACTCTTGATCCCGAAAGACTCCTGTTTTTCCCGTTGAGAAATTTAGGAAAAAAAATACAAGAAGCTGTATAATTTAAATGCAAGACACTTTATCCTTTTTTTTTATTTGTCTTTATACAACTTAATCACTTTACAAAGCTTCTGTTAATTTAATACAAGAATTTAATGCAAGAACAAAGGAAAACTGTGTTGTCGGCGAGAGCGGGTATAGCACGGAACGGGTTGGCTGTTGTCGAACGAGTGAGCCAAATGCAGTCCAATGCACTCGGCCGTTGCCGCGTGGAAGGGTGCTTTGGAATGAGCCTGGAAAGTTCTCTGTCGCCGTTTCCCTTGGATTAAAGCGAGGCTTTAAGATCGCTGTTGGCGCGTACCTTTCGATGCGTTTAGGACAATGTTGGTCGCACGGCAATCGACAGGTGTATGCACATATGGAGAATCTATGTCGCAAGGTATTCGACGGGTATAGGTCGAACCAACAGTAATCTTAAACAACTCCAACCCAGCTTTACGTCTATACAAACATGCAAAATTCCAAATCAGCTCATAAAAGAATTAATTGACACAAACACACAACTGCCTCATCCATAAATGTTAAATAATGAAATTAGCTTCAATATTTTTAACTGTGTGTTTTCATTACATGAAAACCATTCGTGACGCATTTAAATTTCATAAATTTAACAAGAAAAACTTTCCGCCTGCTCATATATCAATTTTAAATTTAAACTTTAAATAAAATTCAAAAATTCCATACTAGAATTAAATTTCATCTGAATTTAAAATGTGTTTATGAATAAGGGGGTTTATCTGTTTTATATGAATAAGGGCTGATTTGTAAAAAGGCAGTGGCAATGGCAGTGACAATTTTATAAACTTTAGATAGCAATACGTATTGTAATTTGTTGCATATCATATGAGCTTCTCTAAAATCTGAAAAACTGCTACTGCCACTGCCATATTGTAAACCAGCCTTAAGGCTGTAAAAATCAATCTACACAATTTTTTGGTTAAGTGTATTTATTTTAGAAATTTATTGAAAATGAAATGAAGCAAAAATCAAATTATTTTATGACTATTTTAAATTTTTGATTCATTTTTATCAACATACATTTCAAATACACTTAACATACACATACACATACACTTAACATAATGTACTATGCTGAATATCTATGAACAATAAATAATAATAAAAATAATAATAAGTTTCATTTTAACTTTTAAGTACAAAGAAAATTTAAAAAATTTTTTTCGGTAACTAAATATGATAAACATATATTTAACGTATATAGAAAAAAAAATTTCTATATCGGCAAATCGGTTGAAAAATAAAGAAATCATAAGAGATTTTCCACATTTACTCATAGACGTCGGAGTACTAAAATCAACCGGGCCTACTTCAACGTCACTGAAAGCAATAATCAAATTTTTACATAACATAAGGGCACTAAAATTTGAGTAAATGTGGAAAATCTCTTATAATTTCCCTATTTTTCAACCGATTTGGAAGAAGTTTTTTGTATACGCTAAATATATGTTTATCATTTTTAGTTACCGAAAAAAATTTAAAATTGTTTTCTAGTACTTAAAGGTTAAAATGAAATTTTTTAAGTTTAAAAAAACCCAAAAAAGTCAACTTTTTGTAAGTTCAAATGCCTATAGCTCAAAAACTAAGAAATCTATTGTAACAAATAATATATCGTTGCAAAGGGGAAAGTTTTCTGCTTCATATCAATAAAATTTTTATTTTATTTTATTTAGGCGAGCTGTTTTTGTTATATTGAACACCGAAGGCATCAACACTTGACAAAACCGATGTTTGAATTTTTTGTTATATTGACAAAACTTTTGTTTGAAATTTTTGAAAGTGCATATAAATATTTTTCTAAAATTCTCATAAGCCTTATGCAGTGTTGTAACAGTTCCTTTTTTTTTGTACCTAGGTACAGGTACAGTTCCTTTCAAAAAAAAGGAACTAGTTCCAGGTACAGGTACACAAAATTAAAAGTAACTAGGTACAAGGTACAGGTACAAAAAAGGTACTCTTCAAAATTCACTTAGTATAATTAAACTGCAGAATTTTGTGCCGAATTCGATATGCGCCAGACAAACGTAATCTAAGTTATTGCATGTCCTCACTATAGCCCAAATCAAGTAATTTCAGCGTTTTCGTAATTTCGCTTGAAATTAGGGAGAAGTTGCGTCATTTCGCCATACTGAAATCTGTCAAATGAAATAACCTTCCTATCGTCATTTCAACGAAATTATTCACCAAATTAGTATGAAACCGGATAGAACCCTGATTTTTTAGTACATTTTGCTTGAATCCTCTGTAAATGCATCCCTGGAACTTTGAATGAAATTTCGTTCATTTGAAATCTTGTTAACGGAAAGAAAATGAAATTACGATTACCGAAATTAGGACTATGTGGACGGGTTTGAGGTTGAAATTACGAAAACACCGAAATTACTTAATTTGGGCTATAGTGAGGACAAGCTATTACGCAATTTCAGAACAAAATTCAAATTGCCTCAATTTCATATGTCAAATTTGTTCTGATATTTTCTGAAATTGTGCTATTTCGATCTACGTGTGTCGCACGCATAAAGCTGTTAAAATAAAATTTAAATAAGCTTTTTTTTAAGAAACAATTTTAGTTTTAACGTTTTCATTTCGTTCTACGCTTGGAAAGCATATAAGACAATTTCAGAAGAGTTTAAATGCAGTTCCTGTTTTTTTTTCTGTTTAATCTTTGATTTAAATTTTTAATTGAAGATTTTTTTATTCTTTTATTTAATATATAGAATATATGAATAAAAAGTATGAACAACAATTTTATTTTATTTTAAATGTTTTAAAGTCAGTTTTGAGTGCATCGAACTATTTTTCGGTTTCTCGTAACATCAACAATGTTTCGAATAAATCGTCGCTAAGCCTGTTTCGCCTTGGCGTACAAATTTGACCCGCTGTGCTGAAAAGCCTTTCCACAGGAGCCGAAGAAGGCAATATTATTATTATAAAAGTATATATAATCATTAGTTAAGAGCCATATTTAAATTAATATAATTTAAAATTCCCTTTTTCCATTAAGTGTTTAACCGCGATGTTGTTGAATTGAGCGCTCAATTTTTCTCTACCTCCCCGCACTTTCTCTCTCCTATAAAGTGAGAATTGACGGTCAATATTGGCCAAGGTAGGAGCTGAGAATTTGTTATTGTGTGCGTTCCTTACGCTACGACAATCGTTTTTGTGTTGCAAAATGCATTAAGCATTGAATAATAATGGCGAAAATCCGTTTTAAAGATTTCAATTTTTTTTTTCACATGTGAACTTGAAACTAGGCCTTTAGGGCAACTCTTCAGTTTGATCGGAAATCAAAAACTCTACATATTAAAAGCTTAAGAAATCATTCATTTACTCTTTGCGAACGCGTTTCAACGTAAAAATATTTATTAGGCAAATTCTTCCACGGACGTTTTTTTCGACGTCTCAAAGCAAAAAACAAAATCAAATCGTATTGTGAGCGAAAAACACCGATTCTGAAATTTTTTAAACAAATTTCTAAACAAATCAAAAAAATTTTGCTAATATATATTTATTCGTGGAAATCGCGACTTAGAAAAGTACCTTTTTTAAGTACCTTTTTCGATGAAAAAGGTACAAAGGTACAGGTACTAGGTACAATTTTAAAAAGTAACTAGGTACAGGTACAAGGTACTGAAAGTTGTACCTAGGTACGGTACCTAGGTACTTGTACCTAGGTACATTACAACACTGGCCTTATGTGGACTTACATACAAGAGACAAAATAATCAAAAATTAGCTCACATATGTGTATGATGTTATAATGTATAATTATCTTCCGTAAACTGACTTTGCAGACTCAAATTGTTATTATGGAATATGTAGATGAGGCATTTTTCTTTTTTAATTTATTTAAAATAATTGGTTGATTTTTACACCTTTGGTTGTTGATATTACAAATCGTTTGTTGAAATATTTCATTGAGTGTTAATACTTTTGGTTGTTGATATTACAATTCTTTGTTTGGAAATGTTTATTGAGTGTTAATACTTCGAGTAATTGTCCCAATTAAACGATTTGCTAATATCATAAAATGTATGATAGGCTGAGTTTTAACAACGAATTTGTTATATTGATTAAAAAATTGGTTGTATTTAGGCACAAAAATCTTTCTGTGCAGCTAGAATTTAAAATGCTATTCAATTCCGATTCAAGGCTGGCAAAGTATTTTAAAAGCTCCTCTGGTGGTCAAAACACGGATTTTGTCTTTCTTCGCAGACGGACTGAACACTGGTTGCGCACTGGTGAAGTTTACGAACCTTCGAATAAAACCAGCCTGCAACGTAGGCATGGGTATTTTTGTCTAAAAATTCCGTGGCTTCATTAAACCGAAATTCATAACGTTGCATAAACGTTCTTGCGGGAGATTGAATAGCTTGAAAGCTTTCCCAATCTAAATGCTTTTCGGTTTGGAATTGTTGATTTCTCTTATAATTACAAAACGGACCATCTTGAATGTCTTCTACGTTACAATTACCTTCAATAAATGCTTGAGTCTAATCTAAACCCCATCGTTTCTGATAAGACTTAGAAAACATATAAGCACTTACTTTGCCACCTTGATCAGTACGGTTGCGGATTTCTGAAAAGAAGTGATCCAACCCATCTTGGCAGAGCTTTCTCGTTGCCAAGTATTCAAAGCCTTCTTTTCTTAAATCCTTCCACAAATCAAGGAGGCTGCAAACGTTAAGCAACCAACCTTTAATCCAACAAAAATCTGATGTTTTGTCTTTACCGTTACTATCGGAAATTCTAACTGAATTAAAAAGCACGCGGGCTTGATGTAAAAATTGAATTTGCCGATCAGTGCCTCGAAATACACTTTTCAAATCTGCCTTCGACTCTGTATTCCTACTGTTGAACAAATCCAATAAATCATTTTAAAAAGAATTTAAACCTTTTAAAGCGCGGTGAAATCAAACACAAAGTGAATTCGGCGACTGCGTTTTATTCTCTTAATATGTTAGGAAGCTCTCTCTTTTATACAATTTCTTTCGTTCAATAAATGCAGGAGTGTATGTTTTTAAAGTTATACAATTAAAAACAGTAAGTTAACAATGCAAGAGTGTATGTTTTTAGAGTTATACAATTAAAACAGTGTGTTAACAATGCAAAGAGTAATTTAAGAGTTCAAATCGAAAGAAGATGAGTTTAAAGTGCAAATGTAAATGTAAGGAAATTTAAGTACAGAAATAGATGAGTTTACGGGTTCAAAGTAAAGAAAGAGAGAGAGAGAGAGAATAGATAGAGCGCGTTCATCCCGCCGGCCTTGCAGTTACTGCAATTTTTTGCGCAGCATGTTGATACCGTTTATGATTTCACCTAGTAGTGACGATGAAGCGGCTTTGACGTCGGCGTCCTCCGCGTTGTGGTCCCGGGTTTACCTTAGGCGAGCTTGGGCCCCTGCCGTTCGTTTGAGGAGAGTATGTCCAGGTACCTCCTTTCGGGCCTCGATAATGGCCCGTGCGTCGTGCGCCCGGGAATAAGCATAGCTGCCTTTGGGTTTTGCGGTGGCCGTGGCTGTTGGGGTCGCCTTGGGTGTTGGGGTCGTCTTGGGTGTTGGAGTCGCCTTGGGTGTTTTGGTAGCCTTGGCTGGTGCGGTCTCCGTATGGAGTAGTGTATAGAGTGGTGCCTGGCAGACGAGGCACCGTCCCTTGGACCTGCATTCGTCCAGCCTGTGTGAGCGTGCCAGGCAATTTAAACAAAATCGCAGTCTGTTGGCGGTCCTCTTCCTCATACCAACAGGTTGGCTCCGAAATTTGGGCAGTGCCGCAGGGCATGTGCCGCCTGACACATCGGACAAGAGTGGGGGCTGAAATGAAACCGTCGAAAAGGTGGCATTAGTTGTGCATTCAAACAAATGAATATTTGTAAAGTGGCTGAAACTTAGAGTATGCATCAATATAATATGAGTGTACATCTATCGTAAATGTATATGCATAAATAAATAAATAGTAGTGGTCGACGGTTCGAATTGGCTTGGACTTAATAGCATAAAAAAAGAGGGGGCGTGGTCACTGGGGTAGGACTACTAATTTGGTATTAGGTCGCGTTAAGTTTCCGTTGCTCGTGCGGACAGTTGCTATGCGTACATATCCATCACGGCCGGGATGAAGCTCGGTGATTCGACCGCTTCTCCATTCAGTCGGAGGAAGCAAGTCGTCTCGTATGAGTACAAAATCGCCTATGTTTATATTGGCTTGAGGCGACTTCCATTTGTGTCGTTTTTGAAGCTCTCTTAAGTATTCTTCTTTCCAGCGTCGGCTGAATTGATGATGAAGAACCTTGAGTTTTTCCCATCTGTTGATTAGCGATAAATTTTGCTTATCAGGTTCTGGAATGCCCAGAATGGGAGCGCCTCTAAGGAAATGCCCTGGAGTTAATGGCAACGGATCTGAAGGATCAGTACTTAAAGGCGAGATGGGACGTGAATTGAGAACAGCTTCAATTCGAGCTAAAAGAGTGGCAAATTCTTCAAAAGTAAACTTATGAGCACCAGCAGTCTTCTTAGAATGCATCTTGAAGCTTTTTACTGCTGCTTCCCATAAGCCGCCCACATGAGGAGCGTTTGGTGGAATGAATGACCACTTTATTCCTTGATTAAGGTATTTGGGAACGACTTCCGCCGAAGTAGCTTTCAGAAAACCTGAGAACTCCTTTTGTAGGGCTCGATCAGCACCAACAAAGTTGCGCCCGTTATCGGAAAATACTTTCTTAGGGAGTCCTCGTCTTCCTACAAATCTTGCAAAAGTCGCTTCGAAGGCTTGGGTGCTCAAATCTGAGCATAATTCGAGATGTATGGCTTTTGTTGTGAAGCATACGAAGACGCATACATAGCCCTTTGTGGAGGGCGCCTTTCGCAAAGACGAGGTTTTCAACTGAAAAGGGCCTGCAAAATCCACTCCGACAACAGTAAAAGCTACTGAGTAGTCAACTCTTTCGGGTGGCAATGCAGCCATAATCTGTTGTCGCGTACGCTGTTTGTAAATAACGCACGGCTTACACTGACGTAAGCAGAGCTTCACTTGATCTTTTAGTCGAGGAATATAAAATTCTTGTCGAATCATTCTCAACATTAATAAGTGTTCGGCGTGAATAAGTAATTTATGCGTGAAGCGAATTAATAGAGTACAAAATGAAGAATTTGACGGAATGATTATAGGGTGTCTCTCGTTATAAGTTAGGGTGGCGTAAGCCAAACGACCGTTAACTCGCATAACGTGTTGTCGATCTAGAAATGGGTTTAACGAAAGTACAGCGCTTTTTCGCGAAATGGGTTGAGAGTTAAGTAGTACAGCATATTCTTGTGAATAGTGTTTTTGTTGTGTAACGATGATGAGCAACGTTTTTGCGTGTGCTATTTCCTCTTGGGTTAACTCTCCTAGCGTACGATCTTTCCGCTTACAGTTTTTGCAGAATCGCAGAATAAATGCGGTCACTCGAAGAGCGCGCGAAAAACATGAGAAACGAGATAGAAAATCTTCGTTTTCAGCGTCAGTGTGGAAGGTTTCCACTTTTCTCATTTCAGGTGGAGAAACCGTGGATTGGGTTTTCTTTGGCCAGTGTTCATCAGTATTTTTCAGCCAGTGCGGTCCTTCCCACCACAACAAGCTGACCGACAAATCACTTAAATTGAGGCCTCGGGTGCCTAAATCGGCTGGATTCTCAGCTGTGGGTACATTTCTCCATGTAGAATTACCAACGTTGTTGATAATTTGTGAGATCCAATTGGCAACATATGTTTCCCAATGATGGGGTGGTTTTTCCAGCCAAGCCAAGACTATAGAAGAGTCTGATAGAAGATCGTCTTTGACCGCTTTCAGTAATTTTGAAAGTAGAACAGCAGCGCACAATTCCAATCGCGGCAAACTGATAGTTTGCAACGGAGCGACTTTACTTTTTGCCACTAAAAGATGCGTAGCAAAGTCGTTGTTCGATCGCTTAGACCGAATATACAGAGTAGCGCAATTTTTCGGATGCATCGCAGAATCCATGAATTTCCACTTCATTTTCAGGATGTGTTTCAATCCATCTTGGAATTTTAAGGGTGTCAATAGTTGACAAATTTGCAATGAAAGAATTCCACCTCATCAGAGATAGTGGCTTAACACAAGTATCCCAATCATCCCCTTCGAGTAGATATGGGTTTGACTGTATAGTGAAACGAGTCAGAAATTGCATTCCACCTGATACCTAGGGTTTTAGTTTGACTTGTTGATTCTAATTTTAAGAAATTTTCATCGAATAAGTCTTGAGTTGGCAGATTGGCAAGCAAATCAGTATGATTTGCAGTAATTTTCCGTAAAGGAAAACCAGCTGACATTAGGGTGCTTTGAAGTTGTTCCAAAGCTGCTTGTGCTAGCTTGAGATCATGACTGCCTGACACAATGTCATCAACATAAGTCTCATTTCTCAGAATCGCGGCTGCTACAGGGTTAAGGGTTTCTTCGTCTTCTGCTAATTGTTGTAGCGTTCGAAGAGCCAAGAAAGGCGCGCAGTTCACACCAAACGTGACTGTTTTTAATTGAAAATCTTCAATTGAGCTGTTAGGGTGCGCCCTGAAAACAAATTTTTGATAAGGTCGATCTTTGTGGTGTACATATATTTTTCTGTACATTTTCTCTATGTCTCCGTTGAAGACATATTTATGAGTTCTCCATTTCAAGAGAATGGTCACTAGATCTTTTTGTAAAATAGGACCTGTGTGTAGTATATCGTTAAGAGATATACCACTTTGAGTGCGCTTAGACGCATTGAAGACAACTCTAACTTTAGTAGTTGTGCTTTCGGGTTTTAATACTGCATGATGCGGTAAATAAAAAGAAAAGTATTTTCCATCTTCTACGAGCTCTGTTCGAGAGCACCGTTCAGCATGGTTAAGGGTTAAATATTCTGATAAGACTTCAAAATATTTAGTGTGCAGATCGGGTTTTTTATTTAGAGTTTGCTCTATGCGTTCAAACTGTTTAGTGGCCACATAGCGTGAGGGTCCAAGCGAAATTTTACTTGGATATTCGTCTTTAAAAGGAAGACGAACTAAATATTTACCATCAGATAAACGAGTTGTGGTCTTTTTATAAAAATCTTCACAAAAGCGATCTGAATCAGACAAGGGGTGTTTTTCTGGGACTTCTTCGAGCTCCCAAAATTTTTTGAGTTGATAACTCAAATTAGGGGTCTCCTCAACACTGACTCCAGTCGAAAAATTGGCTATGTTGGGAGTGATCGTTCCGCTTAAGAACCATCCAAAAACTGTTTTTTGGGCTAACAATGTGCCACTAGAATTTTTTCTCACACCTTCCAGCATAATAAGGGGGATGACGTCGCTTCCAATCACCATATCTAACAGGTTGGCTGATAAGTCCCCGGTCTAACAAAGAAAACACATTTTTTTGTCAAAATTCGTTTTTATACCCAGCGTAAGCGGGGTATATTAGTTTTGTGCAAATCTTGTAACAGGGAGAATTAAGCTCCGGAGATATAGAAAAATATATATAGAAATGATCAGGATCAAAAACTGAATCGATTTAGACATGTCCGTCTGTCCGTCTGTCCGTCTGACCGTCTGTCCGTCCGCCCGTGGTCGGATCTCCTCCGAAACGGCTGAACCAATGAAGTCGAAATTTGGCACACATGTATATCGGTGTCCGAGTATGATCCTAAGTAAAAATGGGAGACATCCGCCCACTGCCACGCCCACAAATGAATTTATTGTGTTTTCAATAAAATGCTTGTAACTTGCGAACCACTCAACACATTCCATTGATATTTGGTGTACTGGTAAACTACGAAAAGGGACATATCCTGGAAAAAAATGGACGCCGCCCTCCGTGAGCCACGCCCACAAATAAGCCCACAAATAGGGGCTTATCGTAACTTTTGAAGTAAAAGGCGTAGAAGCTTCAAATTCGCAACATAGGTTGACCAAGGCGAAGGAAAGGTGTAGGAAAAAAAATTTATATGGCCCGCCCACTGCCACGCCCACAAATAAAGGTTTTTCGTAACTTCCGAATTAATAGGCGTAGACGCTTCAAATTCGCAACATAGGTTGACCAAGGCAAACGATAGGTGTATTTTTTTTATGGCCCGCCCACTGCCACGCCCACAAATGAAGTTTTCGTAACTTCCGAAGTAAAAGGCGTAGAAGCTTCGAATTCGCAACATAGGTTCACCAAGGCGAATGAAAGGTGTATGAAAAAATTTTTTGTGGCCCGCCCACTGCCACGCCCACAAATAAAGATTTTTCGTAACTTCAGAAGTAAAAGGCGTAGAAGCTTCAAATTCGCAACATAGGTTCACCAAGGCGAATGAAAGGTGTAGGAAAAAATTTAATGCGGCCCGCCCACTGCCACGCCCACAAATAAAGATTTTTCGTAACTTCAGAAGTAAAAGGCGTAGAAGCTTCAAATTCGCAACATAGGTTCACCAAGGCGAATGAAAGGTGTAGGGAAATAATTTATGTTGCCCTCCCACTGCCACGCCCACAAATAAAGATTTTTCGTAACTTCCGAAGTAAAAGGCGTAGAATCTTCAAATTCGCAACATAAGTACACCAAGGCGAATGAAAGGTGTAGGGAAATAATTTATGTTGCCCTCCCACTGCCACGCCCACAAATAGAGAAGAAAAACATAGTGCGCTCATAATGTCGGGACGCTGGGTATTTCAAAGTCGGGCTTGACCGACTTTAGCTTTCTTACTTGTTATTATTCAACATATGGGCATTTCCAGGTAATCGTACGCGGAATTCGTACGCAAATAGAGTTGAATAGATTTTACAAAAATTGGAGTGACTCCAAGAAAATGGTGTCGATATGTTCCACTCAGAGAGTTTATCATTTGAAAAAAAAAATTAAGTAGATTTGAAATGTTTGAGTCGGAAAAATCGAGTGAAATAGGGCTATATCGTACGTGACCAAAAACGGAAGTACTTTTGAGGTACTTGTAAAAATGTGCAAAACTCTGCGAATTAATGGAGTTTATTTTTTTGTTTCTAATTTCTTGCACTTAGTGAAACATTTCTCCTTTTAAATTCGTTATGTTTAAATTAAAAAAATCTTTAGTTGATTTTATAGAGAACAAAGTTCATATATCTTACGTGACATATCGTACGTGACATAATTTCCCCCACTATTATTCTTCATTAATGACCAATAAAAAATATTTTTTCGATTCAAAAAACAATATATTTATAACAAACAAAGACAGTCCCGGTTAAATTTATTGTTTTTACGGAATTATTCGGCGTTAAGTTTTCGCTGCCACCCAACCCTGTCATATACTTATTTAACTCTTATTTTTCCCTTGAATGAATACCCAGCTCATTTGTTGCCCATTCTAAGCTCATCTCTTGTTGCCTCGTAATAAATTTTAGACATATGATAAAAAAAAAAAAAAAAAAAAAAAAATTCAATTGGGCTCTCAACAAATCGTACCATTTTTATACCCAGCGTAAGCGGGGTATATTAGTTTTGTGCAAATCTTGTAACAGGGAGAATTAAGCTCCGGAGATATAGAAAAATATATATAGAAATGATCAGGATCAAAAACTGAATCGATTTAGACATGTCCGTCTGTCCGTCTGTCCGTCTGACCGTCTGTCCGTCTGTCCGTCCACCCGTGGTCGGATCTCCTCCGAAACGGCTGAACCAATGAAGTCGAAATTTGGCACACATGTATATCGGTGTCCGAGTATGATCCTAAGTAAAAATGGGAGACATCCGCCCACTGCCACGCCCACAAATGAATTTATTGTGTTTTCAATAAAATGCTTGTAACTTGCGAACCACTCAACACATTCCATTGATATTTGGTGTGCTGGTAAACTACGAAAAGGGACATATCCTGGCAAAAAATGGACGCCGCCCTCCTCAAGCCACGCCCACAAATAAGCCCAAAAATAAGGGCTTATCGTAACTTGTGAAGTAAAAGGCGTAGAAGCTACAAATTCGCAGCATAAGTTGTCCAAGGCAAATGAAAGGTGTAGGAACAAAAATTTGTATAGCCCGCCCACTGCCACGCCCACAAATAGAGAATTTTCATAACTTCCGAAGTAAAAGGCGTTGAAGCTTCAAATTCGCAACATAGGTTCACCAAGGCGAATGAAAGGTGTATGAAAAAATTTTTTGTGGCCCGCCCACTGCCACGCCCACAAATAAAGATTTTTCGTAACTTCAGAAGTAAAAGGCGTAGAAGCTTCAAATTCGCAACATAGGTTCACCAAGGCGAATGAAAGGTGTAGGAAAAAATTTAATGCGGCCCGCCCACTGCCACGCCCACAAATAAAGATTTTTCGTAACTTCAGAAGTAAAAGGCGTAGAAGCTTCAAATTCGCAACATAGGTTCACCAAGGCGAATGAAAGGTGTAGGGAAATAATTTATGTTTCCCTCCCACTGCCACGCCCACAAATAAAGATTTTTCGTAACTTCCGAAGTAAAAGGCGTCGAAGCTTCAAATTCGCAACATAGGTTCACCAAGGCGAATGAAAGGTGTAGGAAAAATTTTTATATGGCCCGCCCACTGCCACGCCCACAAATGAAGATGTTTCGTAACTTCCGAAGTAAAAGGCGTAGAATCTTCAAATTCGCAACATAAGTACACCAAGGCGAATGAAAGGTGTAGGGAAATAATTTATGTTGCCCTCCCACTGCCACGCCCACAAATAGAGAAGAAAAACATAGTGCGCTCATAATGTCGGGACGCTGGGTATTTCAAAGTCGGGCTTGACCGACTTTAGCTTTCTTACTTGTTAGTACTTACGATATCGTACGTGACCAACTTGCTTGGCTTATAAATTTTTTGTTGTACGAAATTAAAATAAAATTTTTTAAAATCTATTACTTGCCCGATGGCCTTGATTTGGAAATTAATTTTCGTTCGCCTACGACCGACAAATAACAAATGAGGAAGAAAAACAATGTTTTTGGTCATCGTACGTGACATTAGAATAGCATCCAAGGAAAATAAAAAAAAACACCGCTAATCGAACTCCTTATTTTCTCTTTGCTCATGAATCTACTTAATTGTTGTTGTAACAATAATTTGAGAGTAGAAATGCAATGTTACAAATAGCTGAAGTGAGTCGTTTGAAGAGAGGAAGTAGTCGATCAAAACTGCTTAAAATGAATCAACGAGACAATTGACTTTAAGCCGTTATTTTTTTTCTTTCAAATTTTAATAGGCTGGAAATGCTTCCAGATAATTAAATTTTAGTATTTTTGCCTTCCATAGCCAGTGTTGGAAAAAAATTTCGAGCACTTTTATTTTTTCAGCCGTGGTTGACATATTCATGGAAATGCCCATATGTTAGTTCCCTTCAAGAGCGATACAACGATTATAACGACCTTCCAATTTTTTGATACCGTTCTGGTAGTACTCCTTCGGTTTTGCCTCAAAATAGGCCTCAGTTTCGGCGATCACCTCTTCATTGCAGCCAAATTTTTTCCCTTCGAGCATCCTTTTGAGGTCTGAGAACAAGAAAAAGTCGCTGGGGGCCAGATCTGGAGAATACGGTGGGTGGGGAAGCAATTCGAAGCCTAATTCATGAATTTTTGCCATCGTTCTCAATGACTTGTGGCACGGTGCGTTGTCTTGGTGGAACATCACTTTTTTCTTCTTCATATGGGGCCGTTTTGTCGCGATTTCGACCTTCAAACGCTCCAATAACGACATATAATAGTCACTATTGATGGTTTTTCCCTTCTCAAGATAATCGATAAAAATTATTCCATGCCCATCCCAAAAAACAGAGGCCATTACTTTGCCAGCGGACTTTTGAGTCTTTCCACGCTTCGGAGACGGTTCACCGATCGCTGTCCACTCAGCCGACTGTCTATTGGACTCAGGAGTGTAGTGATAGAGCCATGTTTTATCCATTGTCACATATCGACGCAAAAACTCGGGTGAATTGCGAGTTAACAGCTGCAAACACCGCTCAGAATCATCAACACGTTGTTGTTTTTGGTCAAATGTGAGCTCGCGCGGCACCCATTTTGCACAGAGTTTTTTCATATCCAAATATTGATGAATGATATGACCAACACGTTCCTTTGATAACTTTAAGGCCTCTGCTATCTCGATCAACTTCATTTTACGGTCATTCAAAATCATTTTGTGAATTTTTTTGATGTTTTCGTCGGTTACCACCTCTTTCGGGCGTCCACTGCGTTCACCGTCCTCCGTGCTCATTTCACCACGCTTGAATTTTGCATACCAATCAATTATTGTTGATTTTCCTGGGGCAGAGTCCGGAAACTCATTATCAAGCCAAGTTTTTGCTTCCACTGTATTTTTTCCCTTCAGAAAACAGTATTTTATCAAAACACGAAATTCCTTTTTTTCCATTTTTTTCACAATAACAAAAGTTGCTTCACAAAAGACGCTCTATCTCACAAACTAATTGACTTACAGAGTCAAATTTTGACACGAATCATTTGAAGGTTGCCACTATATAAAAATAATATGCATTTAATACTAGCGACGCCATCTATGTGTCAGACCGGGGACTTATCAGCCAACCTAATATTGGGGCTGGCCTATTGAAGTTGGGGTCGGCAAGGGTTAAACCGAAAAATTCGGATAGGTCAGGCAGCTCAAAAGAGTTTGATGGCAAGAAGTTTGTCAATTTGGGAAGGATTATAGGTTTTACTGGAATTTTCAGGCTGTGAGATGGTGATGCAAGGGTTAATGCACAAGCTTTTGTAACATTTTTGAACGAGTTTCCTCCCATTACCGAAATCGTGGCATTTATGGGTTCGCAAGGCAGTCTTAAGCGTTTCTGAATACGCTCAGAAACGAAAGTGCGCTGTGAACCTTGATCGATCAAGGCACGCACTGTGAACAATTCACCTGATTGGAGAATTGTTACCAATGCCGTTGGGAGTATGACGTTACCTTGGTTTGAAGCGTGCATAGTACTTACATCAGCGGTTCTAGGAATGTTGTTAGATCAAGAGGGGGTTTCAGGATTTGAGACGGTAGGAACTTCAGTATGAAGAGTCGAAGAAGGTCTCGAATTTTGCTGATTGGGTGCAGCTAGCTGTATGTGCAACATCGAATGATGCGGTTTTTTGCAATGCATGCATGTAAATTTGCTCTTGCAATCCTTTTTTACATGAGACAGAGCTAAACAGTTTGGGTATATTTTATGTGCTGTTACAAACTTTGTTCTGTCGTGAACAGACATATTTTTGAATGTAGCGCACACTCGAATGAGATGCTGCTCCTTGCATAAAGGACAGCTCCATTTGGGGTTTTTGTTTTCTTGCGCATGGAAAGATTGTGCTCTTGAATTGGGTTTAGAAGTCGTGTTCGACTGTGCGGGGCCTTGCTGTCGCGTTGAAGCATTTGGATAACGGGTCTGTGGGGGATTGGAGGTTGAAGGTTGTCTATAATTGTTAACCGTTTCAACAATTTGAGCTCTGGAAATGAGGAAAGCTTCCATTTCTTTCCAAGAGGGTAAGTCTTTATGAGACGTCAAAGATTGTTCCCACAACGAAAGAGTAAATTTCGGTAGTTTCATTGCACATAAATGAACTACGAAAGAGTCCCAATTATCCACACTGATTCCTTGTGACGTCAGTGTCGCAAGACAGTCACTAATAGTGACTTGAATTTTTTGAATCGCTTCACAACTTTCGGTAGTTGCTGAAGGCAAATTCAATAAAAGATTCAATTGATTTGAAAGAAGAACACGCTTATTATCATAGCGAACACGAAGAGCTTCCTATGCTAAAACAAAATTTTCTGCACTGAGTGGGTAATGTTGGACAATTTTTCCTGCATTACCTTTTGTCTTTTGCCTTAAATAATATAATCTTTGTATCGGGTTAAGGCGTGGGTTCTCTATATAAATAGCAGTGAAAAAGTCTCTAAACGCTGGCCAAGTTTCGTAGGAGCCTTCGAAGGGCTCTGTGTCACAAGGTGGAAGGTTTATGCTAGTGTGCAAAGGGGCGTGGTCAAGGCAAATAGATGTTTCGTTAATTGTAGAATGGGTGCCAACTTTGGCAGCAGTACTAAAAGTCTGCACCATCTCGTATATCTTTGCCTTGCAAGAGTGAAATGCTTCGGTGCATTTATCAAATTTCGCACTAGCAGATTTTTTAAATTTATCAGTGCTTGTTTCTTCATAAGAGACCATAGCGTCTTCGTAGGCGGTAGCCAAGATGTTCCATCTACGGTCTAGATCAGCTTTTTTAGACTCAAGAACGCCTTGGGTTAAGTCTTCTAATGGAGTTTGATCGAGTTTTGAACAAAATTTAATTAGGTCATCGGACCTAAAAATGAAAATCGAAGCAAGTTTCACCTTCGCAGAGTTTACGGCCTCGTTTTCGCTTTGAGACATTTTGAAAAAAGAGAGATGGAATAAATAAGAGTTTTAATCAATAAAAAACTGCAAGAGTCTGATTTTTCGACAAATGACCTATAGAATTCGAGAAAGAGTAAAGAAAAAAAATTTTTTTTTCCTATATTTGAGGTTCCAAAAATTCTTGTTTACACCGACTGTAGGGTGTAAGACTTTTTCTCTTCAACGTGAGTTTGAACAAAAAAGAAAAATAATTTTTTTTTTTATTTTAATTTTATTTAGTATTTTGAGGTTAAAGAAAATTTGATCTTTTTTTTCCGTGAGGGTATTTAATTCGGTTTTCCTAATTAAATAATTGCAAATAAGAAAGCTGAAAAAGAGTTTATATGAATGTAATATAATATTTGCAATATAAATGTCGCAAGCCAACCGCCTATCGCCGACCGTAGGGTGCACTGTTCGATCGCAAATCAAAGTGCTTTGCCTATGCACAATTTGACTGCACCA
This sequence comes from Chlorops oryzae, assembly GCA_020466095.1. Taxonomy (NCBI): domain Eukaryota; kingdom Metazoa; phylum Arthropoda; class Insecta; order Diptera; family Chloropidae; genus Chlorops; species Chlorops oryzae. Next base: position 58,819,880 of record CM035806.1, on the reverse strand, counting down.
AATGCAAAAGTAGAAAAAACAACCAAAAACAAATTTGATGTGTACCAAATGGTATAAGCGTTATATACGAATTCAACAAAAAAAAAAAGAGAGAAAGAACAAAAAGCCAAATTTTTTTTTTTTCTTCGGGTGCTGCTAAATTTGCGTATTACAGCAAAGAATTGATCTTTCTATATGATTTTAGGTTTGCTTTTTCTTCTTTTATGCGTGTACTAATTTTCAGTAAAGAGAGCGTGGGACAACAAAAAAAAACCGTTTGTAATATGAGCTGTACTTACTGCTATTCAGCAGTGCTAAGTACAGGTGCACTGTAAGTATGTATATAGACACAAAGTGCAACGACCGTTGTTCCTCTCGTTATATGTATAATAGAGTTGGCGCGTTTTTAAGCGTTGGTCGCAACTCTAACATATATATTAAGCTCTATATATGTATGTATGTGTGAAAGGATGTTCCGCTATTTTCTCACTGAGTTCCCTTTTAATAATTTGTAAAATTTTATAAAAATTTAATATTGGGAAAGAAAGAAGAAGAAAACATTTTTTTTTCCTTTTTTTTTTATTTTTCTTATTTTTTGTTTCTTAGTGGACTGTAATTTAAATATTTAGGTGTTCTACATGGACCGAGAAATTAACGGAATATAAGAAATAATTGGGAAAAATATGTGTGGTTTTTTTTTTTTTTTTTTTTAGAACGAAGTTCTTTATGAAACGATAGCGACAGGGTACCTAGTCGAGAAAAAGTTAAAAACCGCTATAAAATCCGTGTTACCTAAATTGAAGTTCGCAAAGAAGGGTATAATAACCTTTGCAAAAAGAAAGAAATATACATATATTTACGTAAAAAGACTTCCTGATGCGGCCGAGATATTATACTTTTTTAGGCGACACTTATTTCCGACGATATCCCGAAAAAACAATTAATTATTAAATTCAGAAACTACACAGACACATACAAGCATAAATGCATTCAAACAAAACAAAACAATATGTGGTGCTGCCAGACTGAACGTTTTCAGAATAACTCCGATTAGTAGGTTTTTGCAAATATATAAGGGCATTTTAGGTAGCTTATAATTATTTTGCGCTATCAAAGTATACGTCAATTCGTACATAATTAAAACATATTTAAAATCATCGTCTGTACTCCGGGGGCTGCGGATGTAATATCGGTGTGAAAAATATCGATACTTTAAAACATCTTTATGTATGAAAATTCGCATTTTCGAGACTATCTCATTTGCGATGGAAAACCCTTTACACGTATGCTTTTTCAGTTCCAGTATATTCTGCTTATCTAACTTAGCACTTTGAGGGCTCAACGCTGTTAAAGTAAATTGAAAGGAAGTAACGAACTCACTATTTTGAAGAAAGGAAATCAGAGTTGAAATTTCGATGACAGGTTGACAGAAATATAGGAAATGTGTGACTAAATGCAACCCTGTGAGTCCGATTACTTGTATTAAGCGTATGCGTTCAAGTAGCGAAAGTAAGTTAAAGTACTTATTTGTTTTTATACCCAGCGTAAGCAACGTATATTACGGTATCTTGTAACAGCCAGAATAACGCTCCGTAGATATAGACATATATATATATATTCTTGATCAGGATCAAAAATTCGATTTAGACATGTCCGTCTGTCCGTCCGTCCGTGTCCGGATCTTCTCCGAAACGGCTGGACCAATCAAGTCGAAATGTGGCACACAGGTATATCGGGGTCCGAGTATGATCCTAACTAAAAATGGAAGACATCCGCTCACTGCCACGCCCACAAATGAATTTAATGTGTTTTCAGTAAAATGCTTGTAACTTGAACCACTCAACACATTTCATTAATATTTATTGTACTGGTAAACTACGAAAAGGGACATATCCTGGGAAAAAATGGACGCCGTCCTCCTCGAGCCACGCCCACAAATAAGGGTTTATCGTAACTTATGAAGTAAAAGGCGTAGAAACTTCAAATTCGCAACATAGGTTCACCAAAGCGAATGAAAGGTGTAGGAAAAAAATGTATGTGGCCCGCCCACTGCCACGCCCACAAATGAAGATTTTTGGTAACTTCCGAAGTAAAAGGCGTATAAGCTTCAAATTCGCAACATAGGTTGACCAAGGTGAACGATAGGTGCAGGAAAAAAAGTTATGTAGCCCGCCCAATGCCACGCCCACAAATGGAGATTTTTCGTACCATAGTGCGCCAATAATGTCGGGACGCTGGGTATTTCAAAGTCGCGCTTGGCCGACTTTAGCTTTCTTACTTGGTTCCACATGTGTTTGGTATAGGAAATTTACTTGCTGCTTTAGAGCGTAGAGCCCTTTAGCGCACATGTAAGTTACATACCTGTACAAAAATATTCTACGGCAGCATTTTTGTCTGTATTTGTATGAAAATTTCTCTTTTAGCTGCATTCAACTTTGGTGCACATTCGCTTTAACAGCATCCTGTTTTTAGTTTTTGAAATAAAATTTCATGGTAAAATGTTCCTTTAACAGCCCTTTTGGAAACTTATCTTTTGAATTTCAAACGCTTTCCTATCGACCTAAAATGCCTTTGCTTTATTAGAATTTTTCAAAAATGTTGATACAAAATTAATAAACATGGCTTTAACTCTCATAGCGACCATCATTTGAAAGTTTAAACTAACAAAGTTTTCGGCTAGGCTGAAGAGTATATGAAGAGTTTTTTTTTTTTTTTTTTTTATTTGTAGTCAGTTATGAAAGAATTTTCCTTTTATTACAAAAGTTAAATATGTTTTTTGTTAATAAAATTAATATTTGGACGGCGTTCTTTTAAGAATTCAAGTGTTGTTAAAGACATTCTGATATGTTACTTAAAAATACAGCAAAAAATTTCGGGTAGGTGCGTTTTTCGCGTAAGTGCATAAAATTGTCTGGAAAATAATTGAATGCAGCTAAGCAGAATATACTGTATCGCATTTTCGCTTGTAAAAAACAGTTGAAAACAACAAACAGCCGTCTTGTATACATATATTTTTCGATTAATAAAAACAATTGAGTTTTGCGAAAAACCTTGCTGCGAAATATGTTTACTAACATTTATAAATACCATAATGAACTTCGTTCTTATCTGGTGTCCTATGACACAACTCAACTTGTTTAATGTATATATATATATATATATATAATATATGACCTGTGATGACCTTCAACTTTAATATAAGTTAAAATTAGGTACAGTACCTGGTCGTCTTGGGCATACTACCAATTTTTTCTCTATTTCTCGGGAGAATGGGCAAGGGGTGTTCTTCACAATTATAGCAGCAACAACAGCAACAGTACCAACAGCAACAACAGCAACTTCCAATGAGGACGCCTGGTTGAAGATTTTTCCTGCTGGGATTGGTCTTTTTATTTTGCGCGCCGCGTTTGCGGTTTTTCTTGAAATATTTAGATTTAAAATTTTTTTCCACAGTTTTCTTTTCTTAGAGCTTTAATTGTTTTTTTTTATGAAAGGGGTTTGGAATTTTTTTTTTTTTTTTTTTTTTAAGGGGTTTGGGTTTTTTTTTCCAAAAACCACAACTTTTTTCCAATAAAACAGTTTTTAAACTTTGTCTATTTTTTTCACTTGTCTATTTTTTTTCACTTTACTTAAAAAAGATTAAAATTTTAATTTTTTTTTTTTTTCAGAGGGACCGGTTTAAATTTTAGGCTCGAAGGACCATGAAAAGAATTTAAACCTTTTAAAGCGCGGTGAAATCAAACACAAAGTGAATTCGGGTTAAGAAGTTGGCGACTGCGATTTATTCTCTTATTATGTTAGGAAGCTCTCTCTTTTATACAATTTCTTTCGTTCAATAAATGCAGGAGTGTATGTTTTTAAACTTATACAATTAAAAACAGTAAGTTAACAATGCAAGAGTGTATGTTTTTAGAGTTATACAATTAAAACAGTGTGTTAACAATGCAAAGAGTAATTTAAGAGTTCAAATCGAAAGAAGATGAGTTTAAAGTGCAAATGTAAATGTAAGGAAATTTAAGTACAGAAATAGATGAGTTTACGAGTTCAAAGTAAAGAAAGAGAGAGAGAGAGAATAGATTGAGCGCGTTTACATTTAAAAAAAAGTGCGAACGATGCCGTGTTTGGCATCGTTCACGCTTCGGAACTTGGAAGCGTTCCTGAACTATATAATACATTTAAACCCGAACCAACTTTGTCGCTTAGCACTTGCGTTGCTAAGTAGACGCGTTGCTTCGTGAAATTATCTAATTTTAAATGTTTGAGAGTTAAACTGTGCGCAACTTTATAAAAAGACTGAGTTCAAAAAGAAGTTGTATGTCACTCCAGTTTTCCTCTCCACCATTAAAGTGTACAATGTTTCTGCTATAAATACAATTCCTCGCACTTTTTAATAAGTGCGGTGAATCAAAATATACATAAATTTTTGAAGACCCTACATTGAAAAAAGGTCTCGACTCACTCACTCCAAGATCCTTTATAAGTCCGTCAAAGTTACTGCCCTGATCAGAAACAAAGTGAACTGGTTTGAAATGAATAGAAATAAGTTTTTCAATTAATTCTAAAAGGTATTTACGAACTACTTGTTTGGTAACTGGCCCATTTGAGAAAAAATAGGCCAACGGCTGCCGCCAAAAAACACCTCCAACACTTTGGGCCATAAAAACTAAAACATGATCACAATTTAGAGAAGTTCGGCTTTCATCACCGAAATCCTCTAAACCGTAATTTTGGTCTTGCACTTGGGTCATACTGGAGAAACGTGCAAAGAAACATTTAATCGCAACAGGTGGAAACGTATCGTTGCACTGCAGTGAGCCCACTAGCTCGATCTTGGACGGCCATTGAAAAATATTTTTGAGAAATCTATATGCTACTGATGACAAAAAGAAAATTTGAAGAGCAATGAGTTTAATGTCATCACCATATCTACGTTCTCGAGGAGTTTTGTTTACGTTACGTATGCTGTGCCGAAAAATATTTGCTTCCTGAGGAGACAGCCCACTTAAAATTTCATTCAATAAATCTTCTTTCTTTTGGATGGTCTTTTCCCGTAAAGAAGCGATTTCTTGTGATTCGGAGTCATTATCTAATCATAGTCGCTTACGACCTTCTTCGGATATTTGAAGTTTCCGCTTCAATTCCGCAACTTCTTACGAATTTTGTGAGGGCTGTGAATTGAAAACTTGTTCATCAATGGAGGGTCCCCTTACATATGTATTTATAATTTACTAATTCTAAATCGGGTATGGCTTTCCTCTTCAGCCTTTCCCCGCCCCTCTGCTTTTTCTAGAAATACCTGCCGCACGCGAACAAATTTTCGGGTTTCCAACTCTTGATCCCGAAAGACTCCAACCAAAGTTTACGTCTATACAAACATGCAAAATTCCAAATCAGCTCATAAAAGAATTAATTGACACAAACACACAACTGCCTCATCCATAAATGTTAAATAATGAAATTAGCTTCAATATTTTTAACTGTGTGTTTTCATTACATGAAAACCATTCGTGAAGCATTTAAATTTCATAAATTTAACAAGAAAAACTTTCCGCCTGCTCATATATCAATTTTAAATTTAAACTTTAAATAAAATTCAAAAATTCCATACTAGAATTAAATTTCATCTGAATTTAAAATGTGTTTATGAATAAGGGGGTTTATCTGTTTTATATGAATAAGGGCTCATTTATAAAAAGGCAGTGGCAATGGCAGTGACAATTTTATAAAATTTAGATAGCAATACGTATTGTAATTTGTTGCTTCTCTAAAATCTGAAAAACTGCTACTGCCACTGCCATATTGTAAATCAGCGTTAAGGCTGTAAAAATCAATCTACACAATTTTTTGGTTAAGTGTATTTATTTTAGAAATTTATTGAAAATGAAATGAAGCAAAAATCAAATTATTTTATGACTATTTTAAATTTTTGATTCATTTTTATCAACATACATTTCAAATACACTTAACATGATTTTCAAATCTCACTCCTTTGAAATATGAACCGACGCTACAGCTCTTCGCACATATAACGCTCTTAGCATAAACTGCTAAAATTAAACCGGCGATTTTAAATAAGCGGTGTCTTAGTTTTAGAGTTATAGGCATTTGAACATGCAAAAAGTTGAATTTTTTGGGTTTTTTTTAAATTTTCAAAGTTTCATTTTAACTTTTAAGTACAAAGAAAATTTTTTAAATTTTTTTCGGTAACTAAAAATGATAAACATATATTTAACGTATATAGAAAATAAAATTTCTGTGTCGGCAAATCGGTTGAAAAATAAAGAAGTTATAAGAGATTTTCCACATTTACTCATAGACGTCGGAGTACTAAAATCAACCGGGCCTACTTCAACGTCACTGAAAGCAATAATCCAATTTTTACATAACATAAGGGCACTAAAATTATTATATTTTCTTTATATTTCAACCGATTTGGAAGAAGTTTTTTGTATACGCTAAATATATGTTTATCATTTTTAGTTACCGAAAAAAATTTAAAGTTTTTTTTAGTACTTAAAGGTTAAAATGATATTTTTAAAATTTAAAAAAACCCAAAAAAGTCAACTTTTTGCAAGTTCAAATGCCTATACATCAAAAACTAAGACACCTATTGTAACAAATAATATATCGTTGCAAAGGAGAAAGTTTTCTGCTTCATATCCAGTGATGCCAGATTTTATCGATAAAAAAACCCTCATATATTGTAGAAAAACCCACTTTTCCCCATTTTCAAAAACTATAAACCCACGAAAAACCCCAGAATGATTTTTTGAAAATATGGGCGAACCGATTTCAAAATTGAACATTGGATTTAAACACAATATTTTAATATTTTAATAAAAGTATCAAGAAAAAAAAAAAAAAAAAAAAAAAGTAACTTAAAATTGCAGTCTTATTCATAACTTAAAAAAAAACCAAGTTTCTTTACAACACTTAGGGAACACGCGACTAGATACAGCAAAAAGAGTCATGCATTGTACTGGAAGAGGGAAAACACGATTTTCATTCTCATAAGTAGTAAATATACCTTAAATGTAGTGCATAAATTGCGATATAAAATTACCCATACTTTTCCCCATGTCACGATATTTGATTAAAAATACCCACAATATGGGGAAAAACTCACAATCTGGCATCACTGTTTATATCAATAAAACTTTATTTTATTTAGGCGAGCTGTTTTGTTATATTGAACACCGAAGACATCAACACTTGACAAAACCGATGTTTGAATTTTTTGTTTTATTGAGAAAACTTTTGTTTGAAATTTTTGAAAGTGCATATAAATATTTTTCTAAAATTCTCATAAGCCTTATGTGGACTTACATACAAGAGACAAAATAATCAAAAATTAGCTCACATATGTGTATGATGTTATAATGTATAATTATCTTCCGCAAACTGACTTTGCAGACTCAAATTGTTATTATGGAATATGTAGATGAGGCATTTTTCTTTTTTAATTTATTTAAAATAATTGGTTGATTTTTACACCTTTGGTTGTTGATATTACAAATCGTTTGTTGAAATATTTCATTGAGTGTTAATACTTTTGGTTGTTGATATTACAATTCTTTGTTTGGAAATGTTTATTGAGTGTTAATACTTCGAGTAATTGTCCCAATTAAACGATTTGTTAATATCATAAAATGTGTGATAGGCTGAGTTTTAACAACGAATTTGTTATATTGATTAAAAAATTGGTTGTATTTAGGCACAAAAATCTTTCTGTGCAGCTAGAATTTAAAATGCTATTCAATTCCGATTCAAGGCTGGCAAAGTATTTTAAAAGCTCCTCTGGTGGTCAAAACACGGATTTTGTCTTTCTTCGCAGACGGACTGAGCAATGGTTGCGCACTGGTGAAGATTACGAAACTTCGAATAAAACCAGCCTGCAACGTAGGCCTGGGCATTTTGGTCAAAAAATTCCGTGGCTTCATTAAACCGAAATTCATAACGTTGCATAAACGTTCTTGCGGGAGATTGAATAGCTTGAAAGCTTTCCCAATCTAAATGCTTTTCGGTTTGGAATTTTTGATTTCTCTTATAATTACAAAACGGACCATCTTGAATGTCTTCTACGTTACAATTACCTTCAATAAATGCTTGAGCCTAATCTAAACCCCATCGTTTCTGATAAGACTTAGAAAACATATAAGCACTTACTTTGCCACCTTGATCAGTACGGTTGCGGATTTCTGAAAAGAAGTGATCCAACCCATCTTGGCAGAGCTTTCTCGTTGCCAAGTATTCAAAGCCTTCTTTTCTTAAATCCTTCCACAAATCAAGGAGGCTGCTAACGTTAAGCAACCAGCCTTTAATCCAACAAAAATTGGATGTTTTGTCTTTACCGTTACTATCGGAAATTCTAACTGAATTAAAAAGCACGCGGGCTTGATGTAAAAATTGAATTTGCCGATCAGTGCCTCGAAATACACTTTTCAAATCTGCCTTCGACTCTGTATTCCTACTGTTGAACAAATCAAATAAATCATTTAAAAACAAGTAAGAAAGCTAAAGTCGGTCAAGCCCGACTTTGAAATACCCAGCGTCCCGACATTATGAGCGCACTATGTTTTTCTTCTCTATTTGTGGGCGTGGCAGTGGGAGGGCAACATAAATTATTTCCCTACACCTTTCATTCGCCTTGGTGAACCTATGTTGCGAATTTGAAGCTTCTACGCCTTTTACTTCGGAAGTTACGAAAAATCTTTATTTGTGGGCGTGGCATTGGGCGGGCCACAAAAATTTTTTTCCTACACCTTTCATTCGCCTTGGTGAACCTATGTTGCGAATTCGAAGCTTCTACGCCTTTTACTTCTGAAGTTACGAAAAATCTTTATTTGTGGGCGTGGCAGTGGGCGGGTCACAAAAAATTTTTTCGTACACCTTTAATTCCCCTTGGTGAACCTATTTTGCGAATTCGAAGCTTCTACGCCTTTTACTTCGGAAGTTACGAAAACTCTTCATTTGTGGGCGTGGCAGTGGGTGGGCCATAAAAAAATTTTCCTACACCTTTCATTCGCCTTGGTGAACCTATGTTGCGAATTTGAAGCTTCTACGCCTTTTACTTCGGAAGTTATGAAAATTCTCTATTTGTGGGCGTGGCAGTGGGCGGGCTATACAAATTTTTGTTCATACACCTTTCATTTGCCTTGGACAACTTATGCTGCGAATTTGTAGCTTCTACGCCTTTTACTTCACAAGTTACGATAAGCCCTTATTTTTGGGCTTATTTGTGGGCGTGGCTTGAGGAGGGCGGCGTCCATTTTTTGCCAGGATATGTCCCTTTTCGTAGTTTACCAGCACACCAAATATCAATGGAATGTGTTGAGTGGTTCGCAAGTTACAAGCATTTTATTGAAAACACAATAAATTCATTTGTGGGCGTGGTAGTGGGCGGATGTCTCCCATTTTTACTTAGGATCATACTCGGACCCCGATATACATGTGTGCTAAATTTCGACTTCATTGGTTCAGCCGTTTCGGAGGAGATCCGACCACGGACGGACGGACAGACGGACAGACGGACAGACGGACGGACAGACGGACATGTCTAAATCGATTCAGTTTTTGATCCTGATCATTTCTATATATATATGTCTATATCTCCGGAGCTTAATTCTCCCTGTTACAAGATTTGCACAAAACT
>CM035806.1:58756337-58810149 GCA_020466095.1 Chlorops oryzae | reverse complement strand
GCGTCACCAGGAGATTCGATTTAGACATGTCCGTCCGTCTGTCCGTCTGTCCGTCTGTCTGTATACAGTTATCTTATCGAAGGAGTTGAGCTATCTTGACAAAATTTGGTATGCGTGCTCACGGGGACATGAGTAAGAACAAGTTCGAGAATGGACCCGATCGGACCATTTTTAGGGGTACCTCCAGTACTAGGGTCTGTTACGAAAATCATAAAATCTGCTCTAAAATCGAAGTTTTTCAAGATATTTTGATGAAACTTGGTATTTGAACATGTTAAAAGGCAAGTAAAATGATTTCAAAAAATTTGAAAAGTGGGCGTGGCACAAGGGCGTTTTCCGAAAATTGTCTCCTTCACCCTAAATACAAATGGGACTTGAACGAAAGTTGGGACGTATGCTTCCTTGATAGCTAGTAACGTCCTCCCCAAAAAAATTTTTCGATAGAACCATTATTAAGGGTACCTCTAGTACTAGGGTCTGTCACAAAAATCCCAAAAATGCCTCAGAAGCGGATTTTATTGAAACATTTCAATGAAACTTAGAATTTAAGCGTATATATAAGGGTCCGATTAGAATTTCAAAAAAATTGAAAAATTGGGCGTGGAAAATGGGCAGTTTTTATAAAGAAATTTAACAAAAGTCGCTATATGGGCCCAATATGTCCTTAAACACCTCTTGATATTAAAAATTATTCGAACATAAGTGTCTGTGTCGGGTATTCTATTGTCAGGCTCGCCTGACTATAACACCCTTACTTGTTTTTTTATATGATGCATAAACGCTTCGAAGTGCCTCCGCTGTATAAACGTGGTATGTGTCGCTTATTTTAATGTCAGGCTCGATTCGAATTCGTTCAATGCGATTCGCGCTGTACGAATTCGATTCGAATTCGACTCGTTTTTGTGTTTATTGGGAAAGACCACATTGATGATGCTAATACTGTATTGAAATCAATTTTAACGGCAGCGGCGGAGCAGTCAACGCCTCGACCTAAAAACTATAGTAAAAATTTCCCAGATAGCAATCAAGACATAGAAAGGCTTGTCATAGAAAAACGTAGGCTCAGGCGGGAGTGGCAGCAATGCAGGTCCCCTGTTGCAAGGCTGCGATATAAAGCTGCAACAAACGAATTAAAAAAGGCTTTCTTAAGACAGAGAAATCATGAGTGCAGGAGCTACGTCTCGAAATTATCACCACAGGCTATAGGAAAATATTCTTTATGAAAAGCAAGTAAATATATTAATTCGCCGAAAGTAGGAGAGTCCCCTATTAGAGACCCCCATGGAAATTGGGCACGGAGCGACGAAGATAAAGCTAACATATTTGCAAATCATTAAAAGTTGGGTTTTCAACCCAACACCGCTGTTGTAGGCTGTGAAATACCAACGACTCAATCAAACTCGAGCGATTTTCCGATCATCTTCCGCGCAAATGAGATAAAGAAAATAATCAGTGGTCATTTATCTTCCAAAATATCTCCTGGAGAGGACAAAATAACTCCAAAAATAATCATGGAGGTGCCACTAATTGCAATTAAGTTTATTGCGAAGCTTTTCAATGCTATCATGCGATTCAAATATTTTCCTATTATGTGGAAATCCTCTTTTATTAAAATAATCATAAAGCTGGGCAAGGACGCGACAATTGTGTCGCCCTGTAGACCAATTAGCCTTCTCCCATGCATTTCAAAACTTTTTGATAAAGCACTGCTCTTTAAATTGACTCCATTTATATCAGAAAATAATATTATTCCATATCACCAGTTCGGTTTCCGTAAAAATCATGGTACTATAGAGCAAGTTTATCGTATAACGAATGAAATACGAAAAGCTTTTGAATATAAAGAATACTGTTCTGCTGTATTTTTGGATGTAGCTCAGGCATTTGATAAGGTTTGGCACGAAGGACTTATTAATAAAGTAAAATCTCTCCCACCTCTTTCTGTTCACGGGATTCTAACGTGGTACTTAAGCAATAGAGTCTTTAAAGTTAAATTTAAAGACCACATTACCCAAAATATAGAAATTAGAGCAGGCGTGCCGCAAGGAGTGATCTTCGACCATTCCTATACTTACTGTACACAGCGGATTTCCCTGTAAACAGTAACCATACAATTTCTACTTTTGCCGACGACACAGCTATACTTAGCCGTCATAAAAGCGAGATTTCTTCCTCTCGAAATCTGCAATCACACTTAAAAGTAATCGAAAAATGGCTTGCGATATGGCGCGTCAAAATAAACGAACAAAAAGGTAAGAACTTGACATTTACTCTCAAAAGAGGCACATGCCCACCTATAACAATAAACAATATAGTAGTCCCTCAGACAGAAAACATGGTTTACCTAGGTATAGACCAATATGGTTATACGGAGTCGAATTGTGGGGAAATGTTAGTTTCTCCAGCATTGAAATCATGCAAAGAGTACAATCAAAAATTTTTTCGTGTAATTACAGGTGCGCCTTGGTATATACGAAATGCAAATATCCACTGAGACCTGGAAATACCGTTAGTAAGAGATGAAGTAGCAAGCCTGAAATCATCCGACACAGAGCGTCTGCATCATCATCCCAACGAAATGGCTAGGTCCTTAGCCTTAACTGATTCGAGTTCCAGACTACGAAGGATTGATCGTCCGACCGTTACGCTCTAAAGTATTACCGGGCCCGCATATGCATGCGGTCGATGCCAACCCGCGAAACCGATTACTTTGCGACAAACGATTGTCCAGCTGCGGCAATCGCCACCCGTCGAAAAGAACGCGTCAAGCGCGCATCGCCCTCACTCCGAGAGGCTAAAAACCCATCAGCAGCCCATCTCTTGAATTGAGGCCCGTCGTGTCGAAATACTACTTTATGCTTTATATGCGGTATAAGTAGCTAACATTTATTTAGAATTAAGATTTGAATACTTATTTTTAGTTCCTATTTAAAGGAAGATACAATAAATAATGGAAAATTTAAAAAAAAATAAAAAAAATTTCATCAAAATATCTTGAAAATCTCCGATTTTAAAGCAATTTTTGTGATTTTCAAAACAGACCCTAGTACTGGAGGTACCCCTTAAAATGGTCCGATCGGGTCCATTCTCGAACTTGTTCTTACTCATGTACCCGTGAGCACGCATACCAAATTTTGTCAATATAGCTCAACTCCTTCGATAAGATAACTGTATACAGACAGACAGACGGACAGACAGACGGAGGGACATGTCTAAATCGAATCTCCTGGTGAGGCTGATCATTCCAATATATATTTTGTATGGTCTATCTCGACTGGTTCTGGGTGTTACACACAACCACACAAACGCAATATACCCTCGACACAGAGTGTGTCGGGTATCAAAACACGTAAGGGTGTTATAGTCAGGCGAGCCTGACAATAAAATATCCGACACAGACACATGTTTAAATAGTATTTGATCCACGCCCAAAAACAGGAGCACTAAGTAAGAATATTCAAGAGGTGTTTAAGGCCATAAGGGGCCCCATATACCAACTTTTGTTAAATTTCTTTATGAAAACCGCCTCTCTTCCACGCCCAGTTTTCCACTTTTTTTGCAATTCTAATCGGAGGCTTAAATATTATAATATATACTCGAATTCTAAGCTTCATTGAAATATTTCGAGAAGGGCCGATTTTAAAGCAGTTTTGGGATTTTTGTGACATACCCTAGTACTGGAGGTACCCTTAAAGGACCGACCATTGAAATTTTTTTGGAGGATGTTTATGGCTACAAAGGAAGCATAAGTGCCAAATTTCGTTAAGTCCCATTTGATTTTCGGGCGTAGGAAGCCATTTTCGAAAACCGATCTTCTGACACGCCCACTTTTTCAACTTTTGGAAAAAATCCTTCAAAAAAATTTTCTTGATCGGTCTATTTTTAAGGGTACCTACAGTACTAGGGTCTGTCACAAAAATCTCAAAACTGCCCCAAAATCTGACTTTTTCCAAATATTTCAATGAAACTAAGAATTTGCGCGTATATTTAAGCCTCCGATAAGAATTCCGACAAATTGGAAAAGTGGGAGTGGCAAAGGGGTGGTTTGCATAAATAAATTAAACAAAATGCAGTATATGGGGCCCCTATGGCCTTAAACAACCACTGATATTAAAAATTATTTGAAGATGTGTGTCTGTGTCGGGTATTCTATTGTCAGGCTCGCCAAACTATAACACCATTACTTGTTTTTCCACCTCTATTTATGGCCAACCACCTCCAATTAAACGTCAGATTAAAATATATTGGTTATCAGGAACATAAAGCGCGTTTACTGTAATAATGTCTGACGCGCTCGAGTATTGCAATGTACCCATTTTTTTTTTACATTTTTGACCATTCTTACAGGCGCTCATCCCCATTAAAATGGAAAACTTTACGTAAACTTTTTTTGTTTAAGAACGTTATCTTCACAACTCAATAAGTTTCGATGACGCTTTAGTAACTGCAAATTTAGCATCTCGGGCTTCCCTACTTTGTGTCGGGCATTTTATTGTCAGGCTCGCCTGACTATAACACCCTTACTTGTTTTTTATTCCAATAGTTTTCTTCCTTCTAGGATATTTATGCATATAAAATTGATTTTGTAGCTGTTGTAATACATTTGTTGGATTTTTTACTTTTTTCATAATAAGTTGCTAGAAATTCTCAAATTGGTATGCTGAGAATGTTTGAGGATGTCCCACGTCACGGACGCATTGGGAAATCTATATATATAAAAATTAATGTTGTTGGCCGTAATACGACACTACTCCTCAGAAACCAGTGGACTGATTGAGCTGAAATTTTCAGGGAATGTTTGTGACGGCTTCCCGGATGTAACTGGCATAGTTGCAAAAAAAATTAATGGGTAGTACGCGAGTAATTTGCAAATTTTTAACCAATTATGCTAAAGTTATGAAATGGGTATCGTTGGAAAGGTCACAACGCACAGATATATGTTTGGTATAATGACATTACCACAAACCGCGAAAATTTCAATTTAAGAAGAGTAAATCAAAAAAAATTTGTGTAATGAGCTGAAGGTGTTACTGCTTCCTTGATTTAACTGGAATAGTGGAAAAAATTTAATGAGTAGTACGTGAGAAATTGGCAAGTTTTAAACCACTCTAAGTTTTTAATCAAAATCAACATATTTCAAAATTTTTTTTTAATTTCAAAATATGAAAAAACAATTTATGTTTTTGAAGCTTAAGTTTTTCTTTATAAAAAAAAAATGCCACGAAGAAAACGCTGAAATTTCGGAAGACAACATAGAGCAATAGAGCAGCAAAAAAATGCACGCTTAAATGAAAGCGAAGGGGAAAGGAACACACGAAGACAAATTGCAAGGGAAAGAGCATCAAGGGCGCGTGAAACTGAAACAGATGTACGGAGATCAAGAAGAACAGAAGAACAAAGAGAATTCCGACGGAAAACTGAATTAGCACGGCAAAGGAGAAACCGCGCGAATGAAACAGATAGCCAAAGGTCATTGAGACTGCAAAGAATATCGCAAGCTAGATCAAACACATTTATGATCCAGAGCATACAACAACACAACATAAATGAAGAAGAAAGGGGCTGCGTTAATATAAATTTAAACCGATGTGCATTCGAGTACAATCCGACATATCATTATAGTTCGATGAATGTTATTGTTATTGGTGCTATGGACGTAGTTTGCCCCTACTGTAATGCTTTAAAATTTAAAAACGAAGCACCAGGAATGTGTTGCGCGAATGGAAAAATAAAATTGGAAATTCTACAACCACCACCACAGCCATTATTGTCATTGATATCAGGTACACACATTGATAGCGCTCACTTCCTTAACAACATAAGAAACTACAACGGATGCTTCCAAATGACTTCGTTTTGAGCAACAAAAATACATCAATATAATTTTATGCCCACGTTTCGAATACAAGGACAAATATACCATCGGATTGGATCATTACTGCCAGAACCAAATGCAGAACACAAATTTTTACAGATATATTTCATGGGAGACTCAGCCAACGACAATCAAGTAAATCAGCGACTAAACAGTAATAGAAATACTAAACAACGTGTTGTTGCTGAATTGCAAGTAATGCTACATAATAACAATCAGTTAGTTAGATTGTTTAAATATTCGAAAGATAAATTACAAAATGCATCAGATGATCGAAGAATAGCAATTGACGCTGACAAAACACCAGTAGGAGAACACCCAGGTCGTTTCAATGCACCACTTATTAACGACGTGGCTATATTATTAGTGGGTGATCAAGCTGCTAATCGAGACATTGTAATTTATAAAAGAAGTGAGAACGAAAGACTGCAAAGAATATCGGAAACACATAGATCATACGATGCTCTTCAGTATCCCTTAATATTTCCGTACGGTGAAGACGGCTTTCATTTCAATCTTAGGCAAATAGATCCAGTAACAGGTGAATATGAAAATGCATAAATGAATAAACAACAAATAAAAAATTATAAGTTAAAAGTTTCGAGTAAGGCTAGCAATACACTGTGTGGAACAATCAATGTTCAATCATGAATTCATTGCCAGTTCCATACGTTCTAGCAACTATTTCGTGAAATCGTGCAATAGTGTATCACCTGTCTAAGAAATTCACTCGAAACTAATATTTCTAAAACTATATCAGTAGACCTACGTTGGGGGCTCTAACATAATGGTGTTCCTTATTCAACTTCGTAAAGGCCATTTAGTAAATTTTTTTGGAAACGGCCTTCGCGAAGTTGCATGAGGACCATTAACATTAATTTTAATTTGCAAATTTCAATCTTCATTAAAATTGTACAGGTCAAACAACAAATAAAAAAATAAGCAGTATGGATTTTTATGCGTATCGTTTAATGATAAGACAAAGCAACGAGAATTACATTTTAAATTTCCGTCAATTGTTTTACCAGTTCGTTGTTGACATGTATGCAAAGATTGAATCTGAACGACTTCTTTACATCAGACTTAATCAAAAAAAATTACGTGCAGAGAATTATATCCACTTACGTGACGCAATAATGACGTGGTCAACCAGTTATTCTACCAGCAACCTTCACTGGCAGCCCAAGACATATGCAGGAATATGCTCAGGATGCATTGGCATATGTGCGTTTATACGGACGACCAGATTTATTTATTACGTTCACTTGCAATCCAACTTGGACGGAAATTATAACTGCTTTGGCACCAGCACAAACACAAACTCATCGTCACGATATAACTGCTAGAGTATTTCGACAAAAGTTAAAATCTCTTATGGATTTTTTAGTTAAATCGAATGTATTTGGGGAGCCGTGTTGTTGGATGTATTCGGTGGAGTGGCGGAAGCGAGGGTTGCCTCATGCTCATATACTTGTTTGGTTAAAAGAGAGAATAACACCTGATCTTATCGATAACTTTATTTCAGCGGAAATTCCCGACCAAAACATAGACGCAGATCTGTACGACATTGTGAAAAAAAATATGATTCATGGACCATGCGGCGCTATTAATCTAAATTCACCATGCATGCACGAAGGAAAGTGTACGAATAGATATCCACGACAGTTGCAACAAGAAACTATTACGGACGTTGATGGATATCCTCTATACCGCAGAAGATCGGCAGCTGATGGAGGTCAAATGATTACTTTGAACATGCGCAATAACGTAACTGTTGATATTGATAATCGGTGGATTGTGCCATACTGTCCATTGCTCTCGAAAACATTTAAAGCGCATATTAATGTAGAATTTTGCAATTCGGTAAAGTCCATAAAATATATTTGCAAATATGTGACGACAGGATCGGATATGGCAATGTTTTCTGTGCAAAATGACAACGATGAAATAACAAACTATCAAATGGCGAGATATATCAGCAGCAATGAAGCAATATGGCGAATATTCGGTTTTCCAATACACGAACGTTATCCAGCAGTTGTCCATTTGACAGTACATTTCGAAAATGGGCAGCGCGTTTATTTCACGGAAGAAAACATGCACCAACGAGCACTATCTCCTCCTGGCGCATCAAGGAAATACAAACCACCAGTCTCATTTTGAATAGCTCTTTCAATCGGGATCATTTTTAACAATTTCTTATCTTTTTATTTAAAACAAAATAACCTGTAAACCAAATTACTTGGGCGGAACTAAAGTTCATAAAAAAATGAGCTGAAAAATTGCAAGCAGTTTTTAACCCACAGCAAAGCGTGGGCGGGTCAGCGAATGCAATTCCCAGTAAGAATTGCATTTGCGATGACTATAAATAAGGCGCAAGGGCAATCACTTCAATTTTGTGGAATAAATTTGACAAGTCCGTGCTTTTCACACGGGCAATTATATAATATGTTGCTTGCTCTTGAGTTGGAAACCCCAAGAACTTACATATTTATTTACGCACCGGATGGAAAAACTAAAAATGTTGTTTACACGCAAGTTTTGAGATAAGAAGAAAAAATAGCATGATAGATAAATTATTTAAAGAATATGGAAACAATTTTATTATTAACAATCAAAAAGCATTAAGATAGCTTTGAAATTTAAATCATACAATTTGTAAATCATAAAAACAAAGTAAGAAGAATATTAAATATTCAATATTTTTAAAAATTTCTTGAAAAGAAAGTTAATACAAAAAAAAAAATGGAAAAAGAAAATAAAAAACGCAAAAAAGGTCAGGTTAAACTATTTATGTTCCTAAAAACATTTTAATTTCATTCTTTTTGTGAATTTCTAATCCTTTTATTTAGATTCAAATTCAAATAAGGAGCTGGTAGAAAATGTGCCATTCAGAATTACCTGGACAAAACTAATTTTCATTTTCTCTAAGGAAAATGAGGTGACATATAAAGAGGATACAAAAGATTCGAACAAAAAAATGTAGCTGACCATTTTTGTAAAGAATGAATTAATAACAAGTAAGAAAGCTAAAGTCGGTCAAGCCCGACTTTGAAATACCCAGCGTCCCGACATTATGAGCGCACTATATTTTGCTTCTCTATTTGTGGGCGTGGCAGTGGAAGGGCAACATAATTATTTCCCTACACCTTTCATTCGCCTTGGTGAACTTATGTTGCAAATTTGAAGCTTCTACGCCTTTTACTTCGGAAGTTACGAAAAATCTTTATTTGTGGGCGTGGCAGTGGGCGGGCTACATAAATTTTTGTTCCTACACCTTTCATTTGCCTTGGTGAACCTATGTTGCGAATTTGAAGCTTCTACGCCTTTTACTTCGGAAGTTACGATAAATCTTCATTTGTAGGCGTGGCAGTGGGCGGGGCACATAAAATTTTTACCTACACCTTTCATTAGCCTTGGTGAACCTATGCTGCGAATTTGAAGCTTCGACGCCTTTTACTTCGGAAGTTACGAAAAATCTTTATTTGTGGGCGTGGCAGTGGGCGGGCTACATAAATTTTTGTTCCTACACCTTTCATTTGCCTTGGTGAACCTATGTTGCGAATTTGAAGCTTCGACGCCTTTTACTTCGGAAGTTACGAAAAATCTTTATTTGTGGGCGTGGCAGTGGGCGGGCCACAAAAAATTTTTTCCTACACCTTTCATTCGCCTTGGTGAACCTATGTTGCGAATTCGAAGCTTCTACGCCTTTTACTTCGGAAGTTACGAAAAATCTTTATTTGTGGGCGTGGCAGTGGGCGGGCCATAAAAAAAATTTTCCTACACCTTTCATTCGCCTTGGTTAACCTATGTTGCGAATTTGAAGCTTCTACGCCTTTTATTTCGGAAGTTATGAAAATTCTCTATTTGTGGGCGTGGCAGTGGGCGGGCTACATAAATTTTTGTTCCTACACCTTTCATTTGCCTTGGTCAACCTATGCTGCGAATTTGAACCTTCTACGCCTTTTACTTCACAAGTTACGATAAGCCCTTATTTGTGGGCTTATTTGTGGGCGTGGCTCACGGAGGGCGGCGTCCATTTTTTGCCAGGATATGTCCCTTTTCGTAGTTTACCAGCACACCAAATATCAATGGAATGTGTTGAGTGGTTCGCAAGTTACAAGCATTTTATTGAAAACACAATAAATTCATTTGTGGGCGTGGCAGTGGGCGGAGGTCTCCCATTTTTACTTAGGATCATACTCGGACCCCGATATACATGTGTGCCAAATTTCGACTTCATTGGTTCAGCCGTTTCGGAGGAGATCCGACCACGGACGGACGGACAGACGGACAGACGGACAGACGGTCAGACGGTCAGACGGACAGACGGCAGACGGTCAGACGGACAGACGGACATGTCTAAATCGATTCAGTTTTTGATCCTGATCATTTCTATATATAGTTTTCTATATCTCCGGAGCTTAATTCTCCCTGTTACAAGATTTGCACAAAACTAATATACCCCGCTTACGCTGGGTATAAAAATGAAAAGCAATCAGGATCATTTTTAACAATTTCTTATCTTTTTATTTAAAACAAAATAACCTGAAACCAAATTACTTGGGCGGAACTAAAGTTCATAAAAAAATGAGCTGAAAAATTGCAAGCAGTTTTTAACCCACAGCAAAGCGTGGGCGGGTCAGCTAGTATGCAATAAATTGTGAATGTTTTGAGTCAGTCCCTTTTCAGGATTTTAAATTTTAAATTAAATTTTCCCACAAAGTCTTGTAGCATGCTTTCCGAAACTTCGATTTCTCTCATAGGATTACCACATGATAACAGAAGTCTGTAGGCACAGTGGAGTAACAGCAAGTGGTAATAGTAATCACTGTTTAAAACGTCTCTTAAATAAATAATAGATGTGTATAAAATGAATTGCCTATATTCAATAGCTTTCTATCTTTGCAGCTCGTCCAAGCTTCTTGGCTTCCTAGCGAACTCGATGGGAACCGAAGAGTATAAAGAAACCAACTTCAGTGAGATCCAATTTACTTCATCCCTTCTAAGCTTATTGTGCAACGCCTCGCCGCGAACTAAGCAATTTAATAGCTTTTGTGTTAATCCAATGTCTATTAAATGCATCACGTCCAAAGGAAACTGAGTGACCATTTTTAAGTTGAGTTTTTCCAAAGCAATCTTTTCTTCTTTATATAAATCGATGTGAAATTCGAGATCTTTTCGGTTTGAAAAGTCTTCATCGGTTCTTAAAACATCAACATGGTCACTATAGACTGCAGCGTTGGAAAAACGGCTTCCAATTTGAGTGCATTTGGAACAGCCTTTAAATGCATTATGCCCAACCGTTCCGCATACAAATGATCGTGTGGGTGAGTCACATATAAATGCCCGTATATTGATTTTCACAGCAACGTCATTTATTCTAAAACCATTTTCTTTTTAATCCAATATTTCAAAACAGAAATCATGTAAAAATAGGTTAATGTCTCGCGGCTTTTTTTCGCCGAAATAAGATCCTATTAAAAACGCTTCAGAATCCTTCAGTTTGTGTATATGACCCATTATAGGCCACAAACATTTTCTTGAGCTTTTAAAAAATGGCAAACCATCAATGCCAACGTCTAAATGAAGTTTTTTGTAATCAATAGGGATCGGATTCTACATATTTAAAATATATTTTATTTTTTCAAATATTTTACATATTTAACAGATTTCAAATATGAAAAATTTTCTAAATATTTTTACATATTTTTGTTTTTTTTTAAATATGAGCGCAGTAGGCGTTTGCATTTAAAATACATTTCACGAACGTGGAAAAAAATTATTGTGGTTAGGTGAATCTATTAATAGTTTAAAATGCCTAAAACGCAAAACCTTATGCTGAAATGGCTGCGATTAATAAACTGCAAATATTTAGAAATTGCAAACGGCGAACAAGTGTACTGCCAGCTTTGTAAATGCATAGTAAGTTGTTGTTTTCTATTGTTGATTGTAGGAAAAAAATCTTACCTTTCGTTGCTCCAAAGGTTGGATGTAAACAAAAATCGATGTTGGAGCAACACATTAGAACTAAGGCTTACCAAAAACTAAATTCAGAGCAAAAGTCAACAATAGAAGAAAAAACTAATGAAGTTGGCGAAAATAATACCGATGGTGATTTTTACTATCATTTGTGCCGTGCCATGATCGCCATTAACGCTCCCTGGAATGTGTTAAACAACAACGTGTGGAAAACGTTTCTTCAAAAATATACACAGAGGCCAATTCCAGACGAATCTACAATTCGAAAAAATTATTTGCAAAAAGTGTACATGGACACGATTGAAATGATTCGGTCTGAAATAAGCAATAGCTACATTTGGATATCAGTCGACGAAACTACTGATAAGGTCGGCAGAAGCATTGCCAACTTCGTAGTTGGTAAAATGAGCAGCACCTCGCCCACAGCAACATATTTACTTTGCTACCAAGAACTAGAAAATGTCAATTTCTCCACAGTCGCGAGATTTGTGAATTCTAGCATTTTAAAATTGTGGCCGCATGGTGGAAATTCGGAAAAAGTGCTTCTTTTGGTGACAGATGCTGCAGCGTACATGGTGAAAGCTGCAGAGCACTTAACAGCAATTTATCCCAACTTAAAGCACTTGACATGCCTAGTACATGCAATTCATAGGGTTGCAGAAGAAATTAGGGACTCTCTCCCGTCAGTGGATAATTTCATTTCCGCTACAAAAAAAGTGTTTTTGAAGTCACCTGCTCGCATCTCAATGTACAAAGAAATAACCGGAAATGCACCTCTACCACCACGTCCTGTAATTACGCGGTGGGGCACATGGATTAATGCAGCACTATTTTATGCAGATAATTTTGCTAAAATTAAAGAGGTATATGTTTAGTGTAATGATTTCATAATAAACATGCCTCATATTTTTTCTACTTCTTGTAATACATAGGTGTAGGAATCACTTAATCCAAAAGACGCTAAGTGTATACGACAGGCCCAGAACGCATTAAAAGACGAAAACCTTTACACTCATCTCCATTTTATTCGCAACCATTTCTTTAATATACCAGCAACAATCACAAAACTTGAAGGCAAAGGCATATATTTGACTGAATCCACAGGCATAGTTCGAAATTTTATTCGTGACATTGGTACAGTGCCAGGTTTAATTGGCCAGATTGCGAAGAAAAAGCTCGATTTTGTCTTGAACAAAAACAAGACATGTCAAGAATTGTTGAAGCTGGCATCGATATTCGAAAACCCCACAGAAGAAGGTCCGTGAAGCTGCACCCCCCACTTCAGTACCCACACTAAAATTAGATGCCCGAATTATGTGCTAATTATGTGCTATTTTTGTACCAACTTAAAAAATTTTGTGCTCCTTTAGTTTAGATGAAAAAGGATAATCAATTTTGTATGGAGTGGGGGGTGTAGCTTCACACCGCAAGAATTGGCACTTAACGAAGTTTTCGAAAAATCATTTATAGGTGGGAATTATGTGCTATTTATGTGCTCTTATTCTATGGATAAAATAAATTTTTATTTCAAATCCTTAAAGGATTAAATAGACGAAAATTGATTTTGGCAAGTACATTTTACCCAAAAATACGGAGTAAAAAAGGTTTTTATCAGAATTAAAAATTTTTAGTAATATATTTACATTTTATTCCTTAAAAAAAAAATTTAAAAAAAAAATTTTAAAGATGTTAAAAAATTTTTATCATTCAACAAGGTTCGAACCTATACGCAAGAGTCAATGTAAGCTAGCTAGAACACGCGGATCCGTTAACAGTCCGATCGATTTAACAGAGGGAGAATTCGTGCTGTAACAGAGAATTAACATTGAAATGTTACAGAATCTGAGAGAAAAAGTGCTCTCGTCATTATGTCTGCAGCATTTATAGCGGGTATGACAGCATTTGACATGTCGGCAATCTAGCGTAGAGCATGTATGCTGGCCTCACAAGCGTGAAGCCTCCGGTTCGAAGCCCATGAAAGGTTATAATTTTTTTTTTTTTCAACTTTAATTTTGTTTTTTTATTTGTGAATATATTTCTTTTAATTTAATAGAATAGATAAAAATATTTTTCTAAAGAGCGCTAATAGAATTGTGGCAACGAAACGGTAAGGGAAAGGCCTATAGAAAAATTTATATATTTTCATTAGAGATGTTTGGTAACTGAGGGCTGTGCATATGAAAACCTGTGTATGTATGTTTGTTAACTAAGGCTTTGTTTGTATGAAAGCCTGTGTATGCTTATGTGTTAAAGAATCGAGTGCGCCCAAATTCTAAGTATTCTGGTTGGAATGAATAAGCGGGAAACCGAAAACAAAACCCACGAGGAAATCACATGAGTGATGAGTCAATTGAATGAACGATTTAAAATGACTTAGGGCCTCAGCATAACCATATTTAAGCATAAATCAGACTCCGATGCAAAGGAGCATAAGTTTGAAGTATACAGGCATAGTTCGTGAGTATAAAAAAATGTTATAGGGCCTCACTAGATCATCTCGCCCACTTCAAGATTAGTCCCAATCGCTTTTTGTGTTTGTTGCGATCTGCTGACGCTAAGTATTGGCTCAGTTCCATAGAAAGGTTTTGCGGCTCCCTCCTTCACATACAAATGGATCTGCTTAAAGTAGTTCCGAATAAGGCTAGTTTAGCCACTCTTGTTGCGTCCCATATATAAAAAGTAGGACGCAACTCTTAATTTGATAATTTACGTTGTTGGGTACGCTTTAACTAATAAAAGTTTTTGGTTTTTTTCTCAGAGTAGATATTATATCTTCGTAGACTCAGACTTGTCTGCAAAACTGATATGAGCAATTGGAGGGTCCCTGAAGTTTTTTAATTCACTCTCTTTATATTTCTCTGTACTGAATGCTCAAGTACTATCTTATTCCCTCCGAGAAGCGAGGAAATTTTCAATTCATTTTCTCTTTTAATGAACTTTAATAAACTCTTGAACATTTAAAAGAACTTTGATCTCATAAATAGATTGATAGACTGAGCTACGAAGCCTAAATAAACGGCCAGAGCAAATAGAACGTGTCTGCGCCACAAACTATGCAACTTATAGCGCAAACAAAAAAAATTACGCTTTATAAACTAATATCTGGGTTTCTACGAACGTGTTTGAACCAAAATAAACCTGCATAGCAATATAAACAAAAGTGTAGAACGTGCTGGGTCACAAATATGTAACAATAATATCGGCAATACAATTATCTGGTATTAACCCTTTTGTTAACGGCTCAGCACGATGACAAGGATAGAGCAGCAGAGCCAACGGGTGCGAGAGAGAGAGAGAGAGAGAAAGAGAGCGAGAGCGAAAATTGAAGCAACGTAGGTCGATGAAGGAAAGCTGAAGGCAAAGCGTGAGTGGAGTTGGCTGAGCTGAGCTTAGTTCCCTTGATTAAATGTGTCAAATCAGTTGCAATCGATTTCAGATCGATTGCTTGCTGGGGCATATGCAACATAAGATTGCAATCCCATTGGTCATTGAACGAGTTGATATAATTTTAGGTCGTCGACAACAAAATATATATACATATATATATATATATATTAGCCCGGTTCGATTTGTAGGAAGTGAAAAAATTCGACAATTTCCTATGATTTCCGTTTTCTATGGGTTATTTCAAGAAAAATTTGCCCAAGGAACCATACCTCTATCGTTAAAATCGAGTCCCCTGATTTTTGATTGAAGATTTTATTCCCAAATTGACGTTTGTTTGAAATTTTACCTACACGTTCACATCCATAACTCAAAAAACTATCGATCAGATCTAATCGCCACTAGGCGCGTTGGAAAGGTGAGCTCATTCTGATCAATTTACAACCAAAATCTCCAACATTGGTCCAACGGTTCAAAAGTTACGGGCATTTTTGTCAAAATTTTGGACTATTTTTCCATCTTTTTCATGATTTCGTCCAAGAATATTACTTTCATGGCCATATTTTAGGCTCAATCCACTATTTCATTCAATTTACAATTCAAAACGAAGAGTTTAAGCCCAAATTTATCGAATTCGGTTGATTATTTGATTTTTTTTTTTTTTATTTTTTTTCTACAAAAATTCAAATTAAGAGATATTAAAGTATTTATCAAACTATAATCAAAAAAAATCAATTTGAGTGTAGTAAAAGACAAAATGTGAAAAAAAACATTATTTTTTCTGAAAGTCTTGTTTGCTTTCAAGTCTGGGTGTTTTCGTACGGCTCTCTAATGTCGCCGCCATAGCGCCTTCTACATTCTTTCCTGAAACTCGTTTAGCAGTGGCAGCCAGCAATTGGACATGTCTTTCCGTTCCTTGGATGTGTAAAGGAATTTGTGGATCATCGAACGGTGGCACGTCGTAATTTAAATATCCCTCCAAATGTTCATACGAATAACTTTGTGTAAACGGTGGTTCGAATAAAATGGTATCGTCATTTAAATCAATCATATTTGTATATTCCGTACAATTAAAGTTTATTAGAGGTTTTTTATAAACCCTAAGTTCCGTTGGGTCGACAATATCTCTTCGGTAATGTAAAATCTTCTTTATAGCAATGTTTCGTTTTTCCATTCTATCATCAAACAACATAGATAGCAAGATATTTTCTGAGTGTGAAAAATATGCATTATCTTGAATTACTCTATCTACAACTTGAAGTAAATTCGGTGGTAAAAATCGTGTCCAAGTAATAAATTTAAAAAGTAATGTACTACCGTATACGGCAGAGCTATAATACTTAACATTGAAATACATTGGCGTGTATACTTTTATTATATAGTTAGCCAGAATTTTTAAATTTTGAGATGGATTATTAGTTGTCACATACAACCGCAATAGTCTATTGGCCTTGGTGAGCCAACGAGAATGTGCAATTCCTCCTGGTTTTTTGTTGGATAAATCCGCCGGAATCTCACCATTAGAAATCGCACGGGCCATTTGGTATAAGTATTTCGCATCGGTAGATAGTTCATTTACATTTATTTCACCAGGAGGCATATTTTCCAAAGCGATTTGCTCAAAATCGGTTACCACCTGAAAATAAAACATAAAAGCTAATAAATAGAATGGAAAATGGTATAGAATAAGCTATAAAAATTACATACCGCAAGCTTTTCACAATCAGCAATTTTTGAGCTCAACTTTCCGGTAGTTGATCGTGGTCCAGTGGTGGTTGATTTGTCTAAAGTGTCAAACAAATGTCTAAACGGAAGCTCGTTAAAGTGCAGAAGACACACAAACCAGTGCAGTGGTCTCTTTAACTGTTTTTCGAATAGTCGCAAAATTCCACCCTGTACGCCAGTATTTGTTGGTTCACCATCAGAGCATATGGCAATTAATGAATCGAGAGACAGTTGTTTTTCTTGGAAGAATTCGATCAATTTGTTGACTTTGCTTTCCGCAGTTTCACTTTCTACTTTTGTGTAGCCTATCAATTGAGAATTTGGTTCCCTCAAAACAACTAGATGAGGTTCTTTAACCATCCTTGGATGCAACTTCTCATCAATTTTTTCTAAAGTTAGAGCATCATTTTTCCTGCCGTCGAATGAAAATGATATCAAATTTGAGCCATCATACCGCTTACGAAGTGCGTCTTGTCTCCATTTTTCTCTTTCTCTACGAAGTTTACTTTTATCCATGATGACAAGATTGCCATGAGCATCTTTTATGCCCAGGTCTTCCATCAGAGCTGTTGCCAATGCTGATCCCATTCTATCATGCACACCAAATCTGTCACACATCATTGCATAGTTTTTAGTATTATATCTGGGTGTGTATGTTTGTGGTGGTAGAACTAATTCTGAACCTGCTCTCACATCAACTTCCATTTCGTCATAATCTGCTTCGTATGTTGGATCGTTGCTCACTGGGATTGTTGGTATAGTCGTCGGTATCGTCTCTTCACTTCCACTATCGTGTTCCGCTATCTTTTGTATTCTGTCATTATATTGATCGCGCATGAAATCTTTTAAGTTTTCTGGGATTAATCCACATGAGCAGTCGTTTTCTTTCAAGTTGCATTTACATTTTCCAATGTTGAATAATTCGTTTGTTGATTCTACGAATTTTTTGTATTGTGTTGCGTTTTTTACTCGTTGTTTATTTGCATTATAATATGCGTCAAGCAAATTATTCAATTTCCTAATGATGCTACCTTTGAGTATAAGTTCAATATTAAGTTGACTCCAAATTTGGAACAATCTGTCTGCTACTTGGGGAGTAAATGTTTTATACGAAAACATTTTGCTTTGGGCTTTTAAACGTTCGGCCAAGAAAAAATAATACTTCAATATATCTCGTTTAGTTGACAGATTAATTTCAGGTAATTCGCAAGCCACGCCAAAAGAAAAAACATCATGAGAGACCAAATGTTGCAAACTACTGCGTTGGGTATCTGTTGTATCTTGCGATGAACCAGGCTCTGAATCCATTTTTTAAACCGTCACTAAAAATAATTAAATTTGTTTTTCATAGAATAATAATATAACTATTAACTATAATAGTTAGTAATGTTTTTTACACTTACCTTTAAATCTTTTCTAAATTTCAAAATAGTTTGATTATTTGTTAGTTATTTCAAGTAACACTTCACTGAAATGACGCTCAAACAAAACTAGCATACACAGCAATATTATATGCTATTTTTCATATATGCACCAATACATACATTGTCACACACTGGCATCGTCTGAATGTATTGAGCACATTGTTGAGCGCGAAACTCACAAACATTAAACACAACAGAGACGATGCCAGTGTGTGTGACAATGTATGTATTGTTGCATATATGAAAAATACCCTGCAGGAAATCCGAGTAGTTAAACTATAGCGTTTTACTAGTGCCAACTCCACCAGTACTAGTTCTTTCTTATACCCCTGTCAATGCATTCCTCTGTAGAAAATTAACATTGCGTGATGACGGCAAATCACCAGTCGTAGTGCAGAACTACCGCTTTTCTAGTACTGTAAGAACCAATTGGGTATATTGGGTATAGTAAAACACTAGTTCTATTTATAGTATAAAAAGGCAATTTTTTGGTTTTTTTTTTATTTATTTTAAAAAGGAAAATTATTTGTAAAACAAAACTTTTTTATTTGTAAAACATTTTTTTAGTGTAAAAAAGGACCATTTTTCCATGGGCTGGCGAAAAATGAAGCATTATTTGTAAAACAAAAGTTTTAAATTAATATTTTTTTTGTTTTACAAGTCTATGCTTCATACGCAATTCCACCCCCATTTGCACTAGTTCTTAAGTTTCTAGTAAAGCACTGGTGGCTTTTAGAAAATTGATCCCATACTTCCTAGAGGGTAGCCATTTCAATCGTCCCAATAGGAATAAGACATTTTACACCGATATCCAGTCCCTATATTGAGATGTAAACAATAAAGTATGATCTCACATATGTCAAGCATGGTGGCGTTGCTTGTAATCTGTAACACATGTCGATATACAGTGTATATTATACACTTATGTCGATAAAGAGTATTATTTTGAAAAAATACGTTATATTTCGTTCAAATTGTTTTTTTTTTTGATTATAGTTTGATAAATACTTTAATATCTCTTAATTTGAATTTTTGTAGAAAAAAAAAAAAAAAAAAAAATCAAATAATCAACCGAATTCGATAAATTTGGGCTTAAACTCTTCGTTTTGAATTGTAAATTGAATGAAATAGTGGATTGAGCCTAAAATATGGCCATGAAAGTAATATTCTTGGACGAAATCATGAAAAAGATGGACAAATAGTCCAAAATTTTGACAAAAATGCCCGTAACTTTTGAACCGTTGGACCAATGTTGGAGATTTTTGGTTGTAAATTGATCAGAATGAGCTCACCTTTCCAACGCGCCTAGTGGCGATTAGATCTGATCGATAGTTTTTGAGTTATGGATGTGAACGTGTAGGTAAAATTTCAAACAAACGTCAATTTGGGAATAAAATCTTCAATCAAAAATCAGGGGACTCGATTTTAACGATAGAGGTATGGTTCCTTGGGCAAATTTTCTTGAAATAACCCATAGAAAACGGAAATCATAGGGAAATTGTCGAAAAATAAATCGACCCGCCCTAATATATATATATATATAAATATATCAATTCGTTTATTTGCAACGTGAGAAACTGAATAGCTTGTAATGAGTCGAATGAGTCGATATTTTCTAGAGTTTCCGTTATGCGATCCATCTGGCAAATAGCAACAAAAGTGTCATTCAAGCATTCCCAATATGATAGAAATATCAGTTGTCACTTGAAACCTAAACGAAAGGCTTAAGAGTGCCTAGCGAAGTTTTAATATTGCAACATCCTTGTATGCAGAGCGGACAACATTTTGGGAAATAGAGCCCTCGCAGTCCACATACTGAATGAATGAAAATGAATGAGTGATGAATGCATCCAATGCTTTTGGTAAATTCATGAACTTTTCATGCGTAAATAAAAGCTGCAGTGGAGAGAAACCGATTTTCATATGGTTATGCGCCTTTTTATATGAAGGTTGTCTCACAAAAAACGCTCTGTGTCGGAAATTCCTTGGAAATACAATTTTTTTTTTATTGTTTCTGAAACACA
Organism: Chlorops oryzae; assembly: GCA_020466095.1. Taxonomy (NCBI): domain Eukaryota; kingdom Metazoa; phylum Arthropoda; class Insecta; order Diptera; family Chloropidae; genus Chlorops; species Chlorops oryzae. The sequence continues at coordinate 58,789,735 of CM035806.1, read as the reverse complement.
GCTCAATGGTCTACATAATAATGTACAATTGGTTATTTTTCTAGCTCCGGCTCTATATACAAATCGCAAATGTTTATTTTAATTTCGAATTTCCGAACAATTTTTTTCAGTGTATACTATTTTTCGAATTTAAATTTTTTTCTTCATTTATTCTTAAACGAGTAAAGAAAGAATTTTTCATTTATCTCAAGTCTTATTTTAGATATAAAATTATGAATAAAAGAGAAATATTGAAAAATTGTCAAATTTTCGATTTTCAAATTGCAACAACAACAACAACTGAGGGAATTTCTCTCTTATATATTATGGGGAGTTATGAACGGCTATAATCTTTGGATGTAAGGTCTAAAAATCAAAATCCCAGACCCACTATGTCACGTTTCTCGTGGCCTGACCCTATTGTGACAATTGATAAAGGCAAATGAAATATGATACAAAATCGAAGATCTCAAATGTCTCCCAATATCCAAGCCATGCATTGCACTTTCCAAATGCACATTTAGCACTTGTCGGCGTTTAGCCTTGAACTCCAATAAACTATGGAATTATCAAAATAACAACATAACGCATATTGTGAGCGCGTGCGACTTAAACGAAAAGGTTTCTTATTGCGCTTTGAAATGTGCAAAAGCGAGTGTGCATGCTTGATTCTTTATTCGTGTTGTTCTTATGTATGCATTTGGCCTGCGTGGATATTGAGTGCATGTTGAGCTACATTTGTTGATGTGCATGTTTGGATTTTGTAACACTTTGTTAATCATAGTACACCTTCCCCTTTTGGAAGTGTGGTCATGCATTTGACAAATAGCGTGATCATACTTTTTTAGAATTTTTGTTTTTATTTTATTTTGAGGAATCTATATATTGAATTATACATTGCTTAATTTTTAACTTATACATTTCTTTTATATTATAATTTTTAACTTATATGTTTTAACTTATATATTTCCTTTAATTTCTACATTGCGCAATGGTTTAAAATATGACTTATTCTAAAGAGAGTTTTTAATTTTTTTTTTTTCATTTAATTTTTTTTTTCTCTCGTTATATATCTTTATTCTTTTTTTGTTAATTTTATTGTTTTTATTGTTCTTATCTTTAATTATTACATTGTTTTGTTTGTCTAAGTCTATTACAACATATGGTCCTAAATATCTATTATCTAATTTATGACCTGCTTCGTTTCTAACTAAAATTTTATCTCCAATTTTTATTTCTAATTCATTTTTAAATTTATCTAATTGATTTTTTATTTTTTATTTTTCTTGTTCAATTAAAGTTTTGGTTCTCTTATGTGCATTTTGCAATCTGAACTTAACTTCTTTAGCATAATCTTCCACATTATATAAAGGTTCAACTTTTTCTACCATTTCCAAAAGTTTTGCGGTTTTTCCATATACTAATTCAAATGGACAATATTCATGTACTGTGCATGGTGTTGTATTATAACAATATGTAAAATATTTTATCCACTCATCCCAATCTGTTCTATCTGTTGACAGGCAGGCACGTATATATTGATTGAATGTTCTATGACTACGCTCTACCGTACCTAGCGTTTGATGATGATAAGCAGCTGATTCTAATTTTTCAATTTTTAAATTTTTACAAATTTCAGTCAATACTTGGTTCTTGTATTCTGTTCCCATATCAGAGAGTAGAGTTTTCATGGGACCATAAACCAGAATAAAAGAATCAACTATTGCTTTTGCTACTGTTTTTGCGCTTTTATATGGTATTGGTATGGATTTTAAATATTTAGTAAGGTCGCATATGATTGTGACCGCGTATTCGTCTCCATTTTCAGATTAAGGTAGAGGACCTATCGTGTCAACCAGTACAATGGCAAATGAAGTTGCTGGTGTTGGTGTTATTACAGTAGGTGATTTAGTGTGTGTTGTTGTCTTAGCTTTTTGACATTTATCGCATGATTTAATATATTGTTTTATGTCTTTTGTCATATATCTCCAATAATAATATCGTTGTATTTTTGATGTTAGTCTCGCGACTCCACTGCGGCCACCAGTTATCGGATTATCGTGAAACTTTTCTAAAATTTCGTTGATTTCTGCCCTATTTTGATTATCTATCGTCACCACTGGTAATAATAGCGCTATTTCCAAATTTTTTAAATATTTATTGCCCATTTTTTTAAATTCACTAGTGATTATTTCTTTAAATATTTCTTCTCTTGGTGACATTATTAACTTCCTAATTCCTTGCTTGCCGGTTGCTTTTTCCAACCTTTGAAAGAATTGTCCTAAGTCAAGTTTTCCATTAACTTGCAAGTCATTTACTTTAAAATGTACTAAGGTTGACTTTCCGTGCTTCAATGAGCAATCGCTGTTTGAAAGTTTTAACTTTGTACATTTTTTAATGCTACTAATAGCATCATATATTTTGCGCTTTTTAATTTCTTCTTTGATAGATTTTTCTGGGCTTTCTTTAATATTCTCTCTCCTATTTGCTGATCTTGTTGCTATATTCAATATATTGGAATTTTCTTTGGTTCAATTTTTAAGACTGTCACTTGTAATGCTTTCTAAGTGGTCATTTCTTAATCTTGATAATGCGTTTGCAACGTAATTTTCCTTGCCCCTAAGGTGCTGTACTATAAAGTCATATTCCTCTAAATCGAGTCTCATACGTGTTAATTTGGACGATGGATTTTTCATCGAAAATAGATATGTTAATGGTCTATGGTCTGTTTTTACAAGAAATTTTGTGCCATATAAGTATGGTTTAAAGAGAACAATTGCCCAATGTATTGCAGCTAATTCCTATTCTTTTGTTGATTTGTTGCTTTCACCTCTAGTGAATGCACGAGATGCGTATGCAATTGGTAATTGCATGCCATTGTATTCTTGACTAAGCATTGCGCCACATGCATGTTTACTTGCATCTGTTGTTAAACAAAATTGCCTATCAAAGTCTGGGTATTGCAGTAATTCGGGTGACATTAATGCATTTTTCAGGTAATTGAATGCTGTCTCGCAATTTTCGTCCCATTAAAATTTTACTCCTTTTTTACAAAGTCTCGTTATATGACGTGAATATTCTGCGAAATTTTTGATAAATTTTCTATAGTAATTACAAAAAGCTACATATCTTTTTGCTTCGTCGGCATTTTGTGGTCTTGGATAATCTTGAATAATTTTGAATTTGCTATCATCTGGCAGTATGCCTTTATCTGTGCATTTATGTCCTAAATATGTGACTTCTCGTATGAAAAATGTACATTTATATGGATTTAATTTTAAATTGTGTTTTCTACATAATTTGAATATATCTGTTAAGTTCTTTAGCATTTGTTTTTCAGAACAACCTAAAACTACTAGGTCATCCATGTAAAGAAATGCTTGTGCGGGGTTTAACCCTGCGAAGGCAAACGTCATCATTCGTTGAAACGAGTTTGGAGCTACTTTGAGTCCGTATGGGAGTCTTTTAAATCTATATGAACCACTATTTGTTGAAAAAGACGTTTAATTTCTAGACTTTTCTTCAAGCTCTATTTGATGAAAACCATCTTTTAGGTCAAGGCATGAAAAAAATTTTGCTCTACCCAATTGATCAAGTATATCATCTATTCTTGGCAAAGGGAATTTGTCAGCTATTAATTTTTTATTTATTTGACGATAATCAATAACTAGACGCCATTTTTTTTCTTGTGAATTTGGCAATGATTTTTTCGGGACTAATAGTAGCGGACTGTTGTACGCTGAAATTGATGGTTCTACCAATTTATCATCTACCAATTTTTTAACTTGTTTTTCAACTTCTTCTTTATGAGTATGTGGAATTCTATAATTTTTAATGTACACTGGTTCCGAATCTATAGTTTTTAGTTTCTGTTTATAAAAATTGTTTGTTGATATTGGTTCAGTATCTAGTCCAAAGATGTCGCTATATTCAGAGCAGAGTTTTGTTAGACTATGTTTATATATCAAAGGGAAATTTTTGGATAATGCTTCTGTCTTTTATACCAGAACTTAAATTTGAATTAATTATATCGTAGTTATTTAAATTTTCAAAAACTAATTTTGGATTATTTATTGTTATATCTTGGTCATTTTTATTTAAGATACGGACAAACGGATGTTCTGAATTTACTATTGTGTTGGCTATAATAACTTCTGATTCTAATTCTTAATTTGGTATAAGAAGTTCTTTAAAGTTAGTTGAAATATCAATTTTTCTAATTACTTCAGATCTAGTAAAATACAAGTAAAATAAATTGATTTTTAGCAAAATTAGTGTAAATTGGGATACCTAAATTTGTATAGTTTATTGGGCGCAAAATTAACCAGTTTTGATTTTGCATAAAATCTAAGATGCAATTATAGGATTTAATGAAATCAATTCCTATTATTCCATCATAGGGGATTGGGAAATTGTTTTCAACTATATGGTATTTATGAGGAATTGTAATGTTTTCAATAGTCAAGTCTGCATTTGCCAATACAAGTGATTTAATTGTTCCTTGTCCTATTCCACTAATGTTAGTGAAATTTGTTTTATCTATTAAAATATTTTCTAAGAGTTTATTGAATTTAAGAATTGAAATTTCTGCACCTGTATCTATTAATAATGTTAAAATTTGTTTGTTGCATGGTGTAAATAACTTTATAAAAATGCTTTGACTCAAATAAAGAATATGAACTTTTAAGTTTTTTAATTGCTTAGGGGCTCCGCGGAGTTTTCCTCCTGGTTATTCGAAGTTGCTAATCTCAAATTTCTGTTGTCATTGTTATTGTTGGTATAACCTCTATTATATCCTCGATTACTCCGTGGATATCGTTGTGGTGGGTTATTCTGTCTATTTTGTCCATAATTGTATCTGTTATGTCTATTAACTTGACCTCTTCCACGAGAATAACCTCTTGCGTTATTGTATTGAATGCCACGCCTATAATTGTTTGCCTCTCTGAATGTTAAAATTTCATTTCCATTTCCTGTCGCTTCCGTTGAACTATTTACGAATTTAGAAACAGCTTCATTCATATTATTAAATATGCCTGCCTCCATAATTAGTTTAACTCTCTCATTATTTGAGTTTTTAGCAAGCGCTTTTACTGCAATTTGTGTAGCATATTTTGAGGCTGTTTCGTTATTAATTCCACCGTTAATGTACGCATTTTCTAAAGATTTTGTTAATTCTTCTATCTCTTTAGTGTAATTGTTAGCAGTTTTTCCTTGTTGCCTAACATTTAATATTTTGGCTGTTTTTACCTCTACCGACTCACATTTTACACTTTCCTTAAGTTTGCTTACTATTTCTGATATGCTATTTTCATTTGAAATTAAATTTCTAGCTGTTCCTTTTAATTTTGTTTTTATTAATGTCACGGCCACGGCTTCATGATTTTCCTTTATTAACTGTACTAGATTTAAAGCGTCTAAAAAACTCTGTAAGTTTTTTGCCTTTCCATCGAAGTCAGGGCATTAGCGGCATTGCTCAAAAATTCTGTTACTGATTGTGTCATTTTGAAAGGTGTTTTAATAGGTGTTCTTATTATTGGTGTGTTATGTTCAGTTTGTCCGTCCGGAAATAATGTTTCTTCCACGGAAAGAATTGTCTTGTATTGAATCAATAAAATATTTTATTAACTGTCAAAAAGTAAACATTCAATACCAAAGTTGTACCCAAAGTACAACTTTTGCTAAAAATCAGTAAATAGATTTTACTGATATCAGTAAAAAATTTTATTGACTAAAAACACATAGTTAGATCTCCCATTAGAAGTCATTTCTGATGCTAAAATTCAAGGGTTTGAATTGCAGTCATAGGTAGTTTAAATACGCAAACCGAAATTTGACTCAGTAGTCAGCCAATCCGTAAAAATTACTCTAATGAGACCCCAGACGGCAGGTCGAAACGTACGTCAGCAAATAGTCGCCTTTCTCAAGCATAGCTTGAAACATAGATTTCACATTAATGAATTAATTATTGTTCTTCTAGAAATAAACTTTCGTCGCAGAAAAGAGTCACCGAAATGGGACCAAAAAATGCAACAAAAATAGGAGTCTGTTGATTCGCTATCAAAGAAAAGAGAAGTTTAGCTCGAATACTTTCACAGTTAAATTGCAAAAACAACTCTCTGTATGCATATGCATAAAATAAAACTTAATACATGCAATTGTTTTTGTAAATAAGTATTTACTTGTTGATGTTTAATAAAATATTTTCTTGATTCAATAAAATATTTACTTTTTGATGTTTAATAAAATATTTTCTTGATTCAATAAAATATTTACTATTTGATGTTTAATAAAATATTTTCTTGATTCAATAAAATATTTACTTTTTGATGTTTAATAAAATATATTCTTCAAATCAGTAAAAATTTTGTTGCTGCCAAATCAAGCCAATATTTTATTAGTTTTTACTGATTTTGAGAAAATAATTCTTTCATTTGTATGATTTTTCAAAAATTTCTTTTGTTTGAGTTATTTCAGAAAGCAAATCTTCCCATTTGGACGTCATGGGTTAAACATTACGTGAAATTGCGTATTTTTTCTTTAAATTTTTATGAAAAATTTTATACAAAGAATAGCAGAAGTTAATTACCAAAATTATTGTGCATATGAACATGCAAATTAGCATATCTAAATTCTCAATAGTGGTTGGTGTAATTTTTATTTCATTAATAATTTCACCCGTATTTTCGGTATTTTTATTTGTGTCCAACATGTTTGAAAGAATTCAAATTGCTTTATTCATATATTGGATAAAAAGAAAAAAAAATTTAATGGCAGCTTTTCATCACCAAACTTTATTTATCGTATTCCATTCTTAAAAACTTTTCTTGTTTGCCTTTATATATAAATTTTGTTTTTTTTTTGTTTGTTTTTTATTGCAACTTTTTGTTTATATTTTAATTTAAAGTGATTTTGATAATTTTAATTTTTTTTTTCAATTTTTAAGATATTCCTGAATTCATGAAGGAAAGAATGAACTATAAAAGAAATTTAAAATTTTTGTTTTTTTACCTCGTTGGGGTGACCGCGAAATTCGCGTCTTACCACTTCCAACGTAACCTCGTGGCAATGTGCTATTTAGCACTCTTGCTTTCCAGCTGAGCCTCCAGTTCAAAAATCTTCCTACAGTTCTCCCTCTGTATATTGATGTTTGGGGTGCACTCTGCCTGTCTGATAAGTGCCGCTCGCAGTCTTCTCAGTTTATTTTTGATGCCTCCTCGCCTTGTTGGTTTCTTTAACTCCGGGACTTTTGTCAGCTTAGCTTCATCCTTGGTGTTGCTTTTTAGATTCCTTCTCGCCTTATATTCTTCTAAGGTAATAGGACGGCGACCTGCCGTCGGGTCGATTTCCAACGCCTTTATAAGTTGTGGATTCATATGCACCAAATTTTTATGTATGGCCTGATCTGGTGTTACTGCCTCATTATTAATGCCAGCCTGTAGTGTATTACAGCCGGTTTTTGTGTTTGGTGTTTTGGACGGTTCCTTCTTCTTCGTGGAGCCCGTAAATATTTTTATTGCAGCCAGGGCTAGTCCTTTTTTGCTTGCTGAGCCCGTGATGATTTATTCTTCTGCAACTCGCAGTTTTTGTTATTTTTATGCTTCCCTCGTATACTTTTTAAGGTATCAGGCAGGATCGCCATGAAATAGAATTCAACAGAATATTCTTTTTCTGTGTCTAAAATCTGACTGACTGTTTATTGAAAATTGAAAGGTATTTATACTATTTTACAGTTCAATTCTTAAGACTAAAAATGCTGTTGCAATCATAACTTAAATATTTTATTATTGTGACAATTGATAAAGGCAAATGAAATATGATACAAAATCGAAGATCTCAAATGTCTCCCAATATCCAAGCCCATTGCACTTTCCAAATGCACATTTAGCACTTGTCTGCGTTTAGCCTTGAACTCCAATAAACTATGGAATTATTACAACAACAACATAACGCATATTGTGAGCGCGTGCGACTTAAACGAAAAGGTTTCTTATTGCGCTTTGAAATGTACAAAAGCGAGTGTGCATGCTTGATTCTTTATTCGTGTTGTTCTTATGTATGCATTTGGCCTGCGTGGATATTGAGTGCATGTTGAGCTACATTTGTTGATGTGCATGTTTGGTTTTTGTAACCCTTTGTTAATCATAGTACACCTTCCCCTTTTAGAAGTGTGGTCATGCATTTGATAAATAGCGTGATCATACTTTTTTAGAATTTACGTTTATTTCAAATAGCTTAGCAGTTTTTGATTTTGACAAATATACTAAACATGTCCTTAGTTTGATTATAGTTAACTGTAATTTTACGTCAAGTAAGGGATTTTTTTTTAATGGAAGTTATTTCAAAAAACCTTGCTGTGGGGTATGTTGTAACACTTTTACGGGGCTAGTTGTAACATGTTAATATAAATGGCTGTGAGCCTGAAGTTCCTTTTTGGTTGAAGAAAGAATGTTTTTGTTATTTTTTAAAATATTTTTCTATAAGATTTCGTAAGAATTAAATATAAAAGTCTAAGTTTGTCGTAAAGTGCCTAAGGTTTAAAATCCTAAATACTTTAAGTAAACAATGAATATGTTTTTGTTAACTTTTTATTAACTTTGTATATTTTTCTGTTCGATTTCAAATAAAACTTAAAAGTTTCAACCTGTTTGGGCGTGTCTGAAGTTTTTATGTCAAATAAATCTTTATAAAACATTAAAACGGTTTTCAATTCCTTATTTTACAATTTGCCCCCAGCCCGTTACAACTAGCCCCAATCATGGGGTAAGTTGTAACACTCGTCACTTTTTCATCAAAGCCGTTTCTACAAAAAGTCGTTATAAGTTTGACTGCAATTTTATTCGAAATTGATATTTGAATAGTTGTTAATTAGAATAGTACTGCTAGATTTCCTTAATACCAAACAAGTAAGCTTATAGCCAAGAGACCAAAAAGTGTTACAACATGCCCCCCGCTCCCCTACTTTCAACATGATGTAAGAAACTTTATTTTTTATTCCATTTTGGCTATTAAGTCGGCAGTAGTTTTTAGGCTTTTGTGTCGTTGTCGTTGTTGTATTTAATTTTAATGTGATTAAAAAACTGTTTCATTTTGTTGTAAATTGTTTTTCCGGCTGGCCCGCCGAGTAAATGATGATAATAATGATAATGACCACATTGATAATGTCAGTATTTCCTAATGGAATGTTTTGGTCAAAATTCACTCAAATTAGATTGAAAAATATAATCCAATCCATTATTTTTTCCCAACGTTTCGACAACTGTATTTCGCCATCGTCAGGGGTACATGTTTATTTATTTCATCCTATAACAATATTGCTTCGTGTAAAGAGAATTTTGATTGCACAATTCACAACAGCCAACTTACACATTTTTCACATATGATCACAGTTACAAATTTAACAATAATGAGAAACAGCGCTTGCTTACATTTTTTATTTATTTATTTATTTCAATCTATGAATTCAAAATTCCTACAGACGAGCACTTAAAGACTACTCCACCGTAAACAATCCATTACAAAATTGATTTAAAACGAATTAGAATAACTTAAAATGGACTTCATATACTCTCTTGAAAAACTTAAATCAATATCAACACTGGATGAAATATTATTATATATATTATATATAGGGCTCCATATATGTATAGAGGACCATTCATAGCGTAATTGATTTTTTGGAGCGTTAAAAAAATAAGTCAGTACGCCTGAAAATTCTAGTAGGCACATAAAAGAAAATACTTTGAAGTAAGGTAGTACAATCAATCCTTCCACTAACACCATTAGTGACAAGGAGTAATGATTGCATGGACCGGCGTGACTCCAGGGACTTTAACCCAATAAGCGCACAGCGAGTGCGATAATCAAGAAGACGGTCAAAAGTGTAAAGAGGGTGCAAAGCAGATCTAGTAACCGATTTATGAATTCGCTCTATACGTGCTGTGTGTACATTATAGAATGGTCTCTATATGAATGAAGCATAGTCCAAGTTAGACCTGACCAAAGCAACATAAAAAGATTTCTACGTACAAGGGTCCATAAAATGGACAGAGTTACGTCCAATAAAGGCAAATATATGATACGCTTTTGGAATTACATAATTTAAGTGTTGGATAAACGTGAACTTGGAGTTAAATACAACACCCAAGTCTTTGATACTATCGGCTTTGTTAAGCACATGACCACCTAAAGCATAGGAAGGCATAAAGGATTGACTTGATTTAGAAAACGTAACAACCGCACATTTTTCTAAGTTAAGAAAAAGGTAGTCGTTAGAACACCATTCAACCGAAGAATCAAGATCAACTTGCAAAGAGTGGGAAACATTTAGACTATTCATTTTCATGAAAATTTTTTGATCGTCAGCAAATAGCAAACAAAAACTCGGTACGTCCCAGGTACAGCCATCATATCCTTGCCCTCAACAATCAAAGCCGTTGATCAGACAAAAATAAAATCGTTTGGCGTAGCTACTGTAAGCCCAATTCCCACAAACATAACAGTTGATCAACCCCTCATTTGAGTCAAAATATTTTCTTATTTTTTGTTTTGATTGTGCTCTATATTTTCTACTGTGAGTGTGTATGCCAAAGCACTTAAGTCTTTTTTGTAGGTCCATAAAGACGCTTCATCAGAAAATTTACGGTTTTTTGGGCAGCAGGATTACATAGGTCTGTATGAGCTTTCTAAGTTATTCTCTCGAGGCTCGTTTGTGGCACAGAATATATTTTCGAAGCTAATTTATACCCCATTTTTCCTTCAATTATTAGGTAGTAAAAAGAAATCCATTATTTTTGCATTAAATTGAGGGCTTTATTTAAGATAGTTAGAATGACCCGATTTAGGTCAAATATGCGCCGTTTTGTTCGATAACTTGTTGCCATTTTAAAGGTAATTTCATTATGCCTCTCTCATAGAAGCCCTCGTTCCTATTAGCAAAAAATTGAGACAGTCGAATTTCAGAAGCCTCTCTTGAAGCGAATGTTTCACCAGCAAAATTGTTCGCCATGGACAGGAACAGATGGTAATCACTTGGTGCCAGGTCCGGACTATAAGGTGGATGCAGAAGAACTTCCCAACCAAACTCCCGGAGCTTCTGGCGAGTCACTATCGATGTGTGTGGCCTGGCGTTGTCCTGATGGAACACAATTCCTCTCCTATTGGCCAAAGCTGGCCGCTTATGGGCGACTGCTTCCTTCAGACGGTCCAATTGTTGACAGTAGAGTTCCGAGTTAAGAGTTTTGCCGTATGGGAGCAGCTCATAGTAGATAATTCCCTGCCAATCCCACCAAACACACAGCAAAACCTTCCTGGCCGTCAATCCTGGCTTGTCCACCGTTTCCGCCGGTTCACCGTGTTTCGACCACGACCGTTTTCGCTTGACGTTGTCGTAGGTGACCCACTTTTCATCACCAGTCACCAACCGCTTCAGAAATGGGTCGATTTTGTTGCGGTTCAGCAGCGATTCGCAGATGGAAATTCGGTCTATGAGGTTTTTTTGCGTTAACTCGTGTGGCACCCATACATCGAGCTTCTTTGTGTATCCAGCCTTATTCAAATGGTTCCAAACGGTTTTTTGTGCAATCTTTAGCTCTTTTGCAATCGAAACAGTGCTAACATGACGGTCGGACTCGATAATTTCCATGATTTTATCGACATTTTCGACAATTGGCCTTCCAGTGCGTGGTGCATCCTTGACATCGAAGTTACCGGAACGGAATCGACGAATCCAAAATTGCGCATGATTGGCTATTACAGTATCAGGTCCATAAACGCTATTCACATTTTCAGCCGCCTGGCTTGCATTTTCTCCCTTATCGAAGAAAAACTGTAAAATGTAGTGAATTTTCTCTTTGCTGATGTCCATCTTTGACAAGCTCTCAAACAAAACTGAATCAATCAATCAAAAAAGTGTCAAAAAAGCTTTTTTAGTAGGAACTGTCATCTTTCTAATGCCCCCTAGCGGAACACGATCGGACTTATACAACGCGAGATGCAGATAAATAACGCCATCTATTGGAAAAATAATGGATTTCTTTTTACTACACCTAATATATCAGCTATCGCCTTTTTCCTACTCTCTTCAATCCAATTCCCCTCTCTGTATTTGTTTTATAACCAGTCCGATTCTGAATATTCCCTTTTCATATAGATAAGGTAAGGAAAGATATGGGTATGGGTCGAATACCCATTCCTCATCAAATTTCTCCCCCATCATTTCATCTCTGCTCTTTTTTTTTTTGTATACTAGTGTTATTGATAATAAAGAATAGCAGACAGTCAATTCTAGGTAATGAACGATGACGTAGAAAGAACGTACGATGTAGAAGACGAAAATGCCAACGAACTTCACAAAAAACCAGCTTTTTCCCGTTGTTCGAAAACGTTTGTACTCATAAGCTGCTAAAGCCGAAACCGAAACTGAAACTGAACTGAAATTTCAAATCGTTTCAGTTGGGTGTGTTTTCTGCCACAGGTTCTGTTTCATGATACAAGAAAATAGAGATAATGCAGTAAGAGTTTCAAAATTGAAATCTACTGCGCATGACGTCATCATAGCACACAGTTTTTGACGTACTATGAAATTTAAATGTTTCTGAATGGAAAGAAATGTTTTTTTTTTTAAAGAACGATGATAATTCAGACTTTTTTTTTGTCCAAGTGTAAAACTATTTGCAGATTCATTGGCTCGAATGCATAAATATGAGATGGGCCTCTGAATTAAATATACCGGCTCTAGAAATCGAATCCGAATTAAAAAAAATTCGAAATCAATGTGATTTCCATAGAAATTTAATATATTTCGAACCTTTTTATGGGTATTCGATTTCTAGAGCATGCCTGATATACATTTTGGGAGTTCTTTTCCTGTAAAACACGTGTGGAAGAATTTCCTTTTCAAATATGCAAGAAAGTAAAACCTAAAAAGAGCTTTTGATTTAGTTTATTAATTTTGAAAATTTTCTTTTTCGCGATTTTGCTTCATCAGCAAGCTCACGATTCAATTTTCGTATTTTAAAAAACATGCGCGATCGAAAAAATAAAGATTTAACTTTTAAATTGCAATCAATGTGACCAGCTTGATCGATGTGCAATTTTAAAAAATTTTTCCCTATTAATAAGCCCTGATGATTGATTGAGTCGAAAATTTCATGGAGCTGTTGCATATAAGCCATTGTATTTTGAGTTGGCTTTGACAGCCCTCCCTCAGTCAGATGGTCAACCCATGAATACGTCTTCACACCGGATTGATTTTCTGACTCGGCAATCTCAGGAATGTCACTTTTCAGTCTATGGCAAATATACCCAGCTAGGTTTTCCAGCCCATCATAGGCCATGTCTGTCATCTCCTGCTCTTCTGTTTCATCGCTGACAAAATTAACTTTAATCTCGGCTAATAATTTTTCCTAAAAAAAAGAAAATTCAAGAATTTTCAAAACATCGTTTGTAAAAAGTAGGTGTTACCACCGCCACTGCTTTTTTGTATTCCTACTTACACTATTTTCTAGTTCACTTACATACTTACGCATTTTCCTATGCCCTTTATTATTTCATACACCGACGCATTTCACATCATCTTATATACTTACCGTATTAAGCTTGAACTCGACTTTGATTCTTTCTATTATTAACAACCTGATACATATACTAACGCATTGTAAGTTTGTTTGCTTGTTTACGTACTGCAGTCTTAAATTAACGGAACTCCATGCCGAATAAAAAAGAACAAAGTGCATGGAAATGAGGCAGTTCGAAGTAAGCCAGCAAGCAAACCGTTTTAAAGCGCTTAATTAATTTTTAACTATTTGTAAAAGTAACTAAACTTAATCTTGTTAAATAAAATTTATTAATGCTATTAATTCTCGCGTCGCTGGCTTATAAATTTATCATCGAATTCAACAAATCTTTAAAACGATTGGAAAAATAAAATAAAGCTTTCGTAAAAACAAATTCGAATTGTCGAAAGCATACAAGTGGAAACACAATCGGTTCACTGAGTGCAAAAAGTAGTGCGTTGAAAATAAGCGCGTTTTCGGTCTTCATTTTCATTAAGTGAAAAACACAAAATAACTTAATCGGATTCTAAATTCAGACAAAACGATGTCGGAAACCGAATTTAATTGTTGTAAATGTGACCTAGAAGACACCGAGCGCATGGTGCAATGCGACTCATGCGACAAATGGTTTCATTTCGAGTGCGTTGGAGTTAGCAGCGACATTGCAAACGTGAGCTGGAGATGTGGATGCCAAAAGGAGCAGCCTGTCACCCTAAGGAGCCAACGGAATGGGAAGCAAGGAACGTCGCCAGCCATCGCTAACGTTTTACCGCCAAAACCGCCGCAATGGCCATCACCTAGCCACGCTTTATCGGATATAGAGGCGAGAGCAGATGAGCCGGAATTATCGTTTCTCGCTATTCCACCGCAACAAAAAGCGCAACAGCCACCGATGACTCAAAGAAACGCCGTTCAAGGCCAAGGTGCATATGCAAAAGCACATGGGTCGTCGCTAAATGGCAATGGCGCAAATTTCACGATGCCGACGACAACAACAAGTAACCTTGAATTCACATTGCCGCCAAAAAACGCAGCGCAGACGTCGACGTCAACTGAGCACCGCCATTTTGTGCAAAATAGCAGTGCCGAAACGAATACCGCTAACTCGACAAATCAACTGATGTTGCAACTGCAAATGCTTGAGGAAGAAAGAGAGCTTCAACGATCATACTTAGAACGGAAATATAACATCTTATCACAAGGGACCGTGAGTCAAGCTGCTCGCCCATTTTCGAACATGTTTTCCACACAGCAACCGACCGCATCACAAATCGCTGCGAGACAAGTTATCCCGAAAGAGCTGCCAAATTTCGACGGTAATCCGGAGGACTGGCCGATCTTCATAAGCAACTATAAAAATAGTACCGAAATCGCCGGGTACAGCGACGTCGAAAATCTAATGCGTTTGCAGTCCTGTCTCCGTGGTCGCGCCAAGGAACTCGTGAAAAGCAAATTATTAATCCCGTCAATGGTAAGCGAAATTATCCAAACATTGGAAATGTGCTTCGGTCGTCCGGAGCATATTCTCGATAGCATGATCGAGAAAGCAACGAAAATTCCGCCGCTCAAGGAAAAGCTCGAAAGCATCATCGAATATGCGCTCACCATTAAAAATATTTGTTCGACGATGGAAGCATGCAACATGACAGCGCACTTAAACAACCCAATGTTGGTTAAAATTCTTCTGGAAAAGTTGCCCAGTAACCACAAGCTGAACTGGGCCATGCACCCAAAAGATGAAAAAATCCCCGTTGTAAAATCCTTCAGTGACTGGATATACGCCATAGCCGCAGCCGCCAGCCAGATAGTGTCACCCGCGACAAGTAAGAAGAGCAGCTCAGTCAACACTCATCAGGAAATAGACAGAACCAAATCGATCTGTGCGGTGTGTAAGAGTGAAGAACATAAAGTCCGGAAATGCGGTGAGTTTCAATCCCTTAATGTAGATGCCAGGTGGAAATTGGTAAAGGAAAAAAAGCTCTGCCGCCAATGTCTGAACTCCCATAAGCGCAAGTGCTTCTCCAACAAGCAGTGTGGAGTCGACGGATGTTCAACAAAGCACCACCCCCTATTGCATAAAGCCTCGACAACAGCTGCCGAAAGTAGTGCAAACGTTAATTCACACCGTTCCGGCGAAGGAAAATCGTGGTTCAGAGTGCTAGCAGTTCGTGTTTACAATAAGAGTAATTCAGTACAAACATTCGCGTTCTTAGACGAAGGTTCGTCGGTAACACTGATGGAACAAGATCTGTTTAAGCAATTAGGACTGAAGGGTGAAAAGGAGCCTCTAGAGCTGCGTTGGACAGGCGATACTACCAGATCAGAGGATAATTCGGTCAGAATAAGTCTGGAAATTTCTGGCGCATCCAACGAATCCAGATACACACTCGCCGATGTTCGTACAGTCAGCAAGCTTGGGCTACCGCAGCAGTCACTGAATTTCGAAGACATCTGTAAGAGCTACCAATACTTAAAAGGGCTACCAGTTCACTCTTACAAAAATGCGAAACCGATGATACTGATTGGCCTGAACAATTGGAGAGTCGCAGTGCCTATGAAAATCCGCGAAGGCGCCCTAAACCAGCCGATCGCAACGAAGACTAGACTTGGATGGGCCTTGCAGGGTTGCGCAAAAAGTTTGGGAACCACTGCATCTTTGAACATTCATACGTGCGAGTGCGAAAACAACTATAAAATCTTACATGAAGAAGTAAAGGAGTATTTTGCGCTCGAGTCGCCTAAAGAAAAGTCGCTATCATCACTGGAGCACCAAAAAGCTATGAAGATCCTAAAAGATAGAACGGAGAAAAGGGTGAAAAAGTTTGAAGTTGGTCTGCTGTGGAAGGATGATGACGTACAATTGCCAAATAGCTACGAGGTCGCGTATCGACGTTTAAGTTGCCTTCAGAGGAAATTCAAAAAGGAACCTTCGCTCCGAAAAACGATGCAAACGGAAATCGAAAAAACTAGTTCTCAAAGGCTACGCACGAAAAGTGACAGAAGAAGAGATGTCGGCATATCCTGGCCGTACGTGGTACCTGCCAATATTTGTGACAATAAACCGAAATAAGCCCGGTAAGGTGCGTCTGGTGTGGGATGCGGCAGGTAAAGCCAATAACAAATGCCTCAACGACTTTCTGATGAGCGGCCCCGACTTGCTCACATCTCTTTTCGACATCCTGATCGATTTTCGAGTTGGCCAAATCGCTATTTGCGGCGATATTGCAGAGATGTTCCACCGTATCGATGTCAGGGACGAAGACATGCATGCCCAACGATTCCTATGGGTCGAAAGTGTGGAAAATGGTCAGCGCCCAGCAGTTTTCGTGATGAAAGCCTTGACCTTCGGAATCAGCTGTGCACCCTGTATTGCGCATTTTGTGCGAAACAAAAATTCTGATGAATTCCACGTGTTAATATGAGGGGCAAGGGAGCAAGTGGACGTACCTGGTATTCCGCTGCGGTGGTTTTTTGTTTGGAGGCTGCCGAGCACGTAGAAATATATTGTTTTTTTTTCGTTTACGCGACGCGGTTGTGTGATGTTTTTGTTGATTGAAAGAATATGCCTTCTTGGCGTATATATATAAAAAATAATAAAAAAATTAAACAAATTTGCCTTCTTGGCGATGGGGTTTTTTTTTTGTCACTTAATTCACGGTAGTGCACTTGATGTTCGATTTAGTTCTTTTTTGCTTATTGTTTTTAATTCAATACTTTTAGATTTTTGATTTGGTTTTTTTTTTCTTTTGTTTAATTTTAATTCAACAGATTTCGTTTTCGATTTTTTTTCATTTAAATTATTGTTTCGGAGAGCGATGGTGCGCGCACGAACGTTTATGGCGAGATTACTTTTTCGATTTTTGTTTTTCGTTCGACGTTCGGACCAATAGTTTTAATAGAATTTGGGGTCGCGTGTTTCGTTAGCGCCGTCCACTAAACGAGTGCCTTTTTGTAGATCGAAAAGCAGCTTTCGCTCGAACTCGAACTTCAAAGAGGCAAAAGGAGAGAAAAAGGAAGCGATAATAGAAGAATTATTTCGCCGTGCTCTAAGGGCCCGGCTACGACGCGGCGGCGAAGAACGAACATACTGCCCGCCTTGCGCTACGCAACCATATTTTTTCTCCCTTATCTTTCCCTCTGCCGCAGAAATTCGTAGAATTCGCGCAGGGTTTCTCTCACTTGGTCGGCGCCGGTTGGAGCTGGAGCGGCGATGTTGTCGCTCCCGGGATTGGAGGCGTCCGATCCCGATAGATGATTGATCGAGGCGGCGTTTTCCTGGATCCCATTGCCGAAATCGGCGACACCGACCCAGCCTGTGCACTTGGGCGCGCACCACGTAGACCGACGATCTTTCCATGCTACGAGTCTTTATAGATGTACTTTCCGGCTGCATTACGGCATTGTGAGGGTGATGGAACGAAAAGAAATGATTTTCTCGTATAATTGCAAAATCAGGGCGTGGCCCCATATGATCGGAGGCGATGTATTCAGACAGAACAGAACTATAGGCGTGGCGCATAAATGGCTGCTTTGCGAGCCTTGTCTCCAGGCTCCTATACTGCATCAGCGCTCCAAATCGGGACGAGCCCAAGCGAAGAGCGGCTCTGAAAAATTTATCCTTAAATGGTAGGTGCACGACGTATCTACCATCCGAATTTCTAATAGTGGTTCGGGAATAAACTTCTTCAGTGTATGTGGCCTCTGGAAGAGGAGGAGGGGAGGTCGTAATTTCTTCCTGCTCCCGTAATGATTTGAGCGACTCGTGGAGTGACTCTTGGGGGTCTCCGGAGGAGACCTGCGTCGTAAACGCGCCGGTGGTTTCGCTGGCGATGGGCCCACTCATATACCAACCGAAGACGGAATTTTGGGCAATTAGGCTTCCTCTGACATTCATCTTGACGCCCGGCCGCAGTAGTTTTGGCATGATATCAGACCCGATGACCATATCGATGCGGGCTGGATTCATAAAACGGGAATAGGCGAGCTCCAACGATGAGTTCTCGTGGGGATCCAAATTGGAGACCCTTTTGGCTGGAAGCCAATTGGTCAATTTCGGCAACACCACGGCGTCGATTTCCTCCTCGAACGAAGAACGAGGCGATGCGAGCGTGATGATGCATTCCTTTTTCGCGATGTGGGTGCATTGGCCACCCATGCCAGATACGTTGCAGATTTTGTGGATCGGTGGCAAATTCAACGGCAGCTGCATTCGTTCGGTCAAAAATGTCCTCTGCGAACCTTGATCTAAAAGCGCCCGGACAACGAATCGTTCTCCATTATGTAAAATTTGTGCGAAGGCCGTTGGCAAAAGCACCTGTGTTAGGCCGATGGAGACGTGCGTGTGTGCCTGTGACGTGGAGGGGATGCTCACGGAGCTCGAAGCCTCTGGTGGCGCATGGAAATGCGGCGGTTGGCTCGTCGGAGACGGGCCCATCTCTGGAGGAGATGTCAAAGAGGGGGTAGAAACTTTCGTGTCCGGTGTTGCAGCCGCGCTCGTAAAAGGCAACAAAGTGTGATGTCGTTGTTGGCACTTCGTACAGTTAAAGTTGGTAGAACATTTTGATTCTTGATCACAAAGAGCGAGACAGTTGGGGCAACGCTGGGGTTGAACTTTGATAAAATTATTAGATGGAGGCGCCGGAGAGAACTGTGGAGGCTCGTGTGTGCTGGAGAGAAAAAGGAAGCGATAATAGAAGAATTATTTCGCCGTGCTCTAAGGGCCCGGCTACGACGCGGCGGCGAAGAACGAACACCACGATTTGTACCCTCGAGCCGTCAAAGCAATAAAGTCGTATCACTATATGGACGATTTCATCGACAGCGCGGACACCGAGAAAGAAGCGTCAGAACTGGCCTTGCAGGTTAAAGAAATTCACGCAGCGGGAGGATTTCATATCCGCAACTGGGCAACGAATTCCGATAGCGTTAAGCGGCACCTAAGCGAAGACGGACTTACGGCTAACAATTCATTTGGAGCCATAGAAAAGGTTCTTGGTATGTACTGGGAATCCAAGAATGACGTCTTTCAATATAATTGCAGATTTTCGAGACTTCGAAGAGATGTCTTTCGATCAAAGGTCGTTCCAACCAAGAGAGAAGTTCTCCAAGTTCTCATGTCCATTTTTGATCCGCTTGAACTAATATCTCATCGCATAATTGGACTGAAGATACTTCTACAAAACATATGGCGCTCAGGCATAAGTTGGGACGAGGAACTGACCTACGAGCTTCAACAAAAATGGATTTCTTGGCTGGAAAATCTCACCAAGATATCGGCACTCACCATTCCACGGTGTTATTCGAAATTGCTTACGATGAGACCCAACGTGCAGCTACATACGTTCGTCGACGCCGGTGAAAACGCCTACTCTGCGGTATGCTATTTCCGCATTCAACACAAAGAAATTGTCGACGTACGAATCGTGGCAGCTAAGTCTAAAGTAACGCCGCTAAAGCCGATCTCCATACCCCGGCTAGAGCTCCAAGCCGCTTTGATCGGAACTCGTCTGGCAGCGAAAATACTCAAGGCTACTCGTGTTCAATGCAACGAACGTTTTTTCTGGTCCGACTCCAAGACAGTATTAAAATGGCTTTCAATGGATCCGAAGAACTTCAAGGCATACGTGATGTTCAGAGTTGGCGAAATCCTGGAATCAACCAACGTGACGCAATGGCATTGGGTTCCTTCAAAATCAAACCCAGCCGACTTGGCTACGAAAATCTGCAGCAGTCAGGACGACTTATGGCTCGAAGGTCCCGCATTTCTGAAACAGGTTGGGGACCACTGGCCCAAATGTTCCGACCTGGGTAGTGTGAACAAAGAAGAAGTTCGAGGCGACGTGTTCCACGTGAGTAAAACGTACCCAAATCTGATTAATATCGAATATTTTTCTTGCTGGAGGCGACTGTACCAAGCCCTGTCACGATTCCTACTCTACCTGGAAAAACTGAAGGCCAGAGTCAAGAATCAGGGAAGCCAAGACGACCGACATTTCGAGCTGAACCAAAGGGCAAAAAATATTTTATTTAAATATGCACAGGCGAGCGAATTCTCTAGCGAAATCCGGGACCTTCAGCGTGGAAAACGAATCGACAGATCCAGCAAGCTCATATCCCTGAACCCATTTCTCGACAAGGAGGGCATAATACGCATTTCTGGAAGAGCCGGAACGTTAAATTGCAACAACGCGATCGTTCTGCCGCAAGGACATTATGTTTCGTTCCTCGTCGTGCGATATTATCACGAAAATTTTCACCACTGTATGCACGAAGCCACCCTTAGCCGGATAAGATCCATTTTCGCTATCCTCAAGTTGAGAACTTTATACAAAAAGGTACGCAACAGATGCCAACGCTGTAAAAACGCATCAGCAGCCCCGCATCCTCCGCAGATGGCCACCTTGCCCCCGGCAAGACTA
The DNA here is from genome assembly GCA_020466095.1 of Chlorops oryzae. NCBI lineage: Eukaryota > Metazoa > Arthropoda > Insecta > Diptera > Chloropidae > Chlorops > Chlorops oryzae. The sequence goes on along the minus strand of CM035806.1, from coordinate 58,768,782 downwards.
GCGAGTTTCGAACGGCCATTCACTTATGTCGGAATCGATTTTTTTGGGCCATTATCGGCAGTAGTGGGGAGACGCCGCGAAAAACGATGGGGTGTTTTATTCACGTGTCTGACGATTCGGGCGATACATGTAGAAGTCGCACACAGTCTCGACGCCACCTCGTGCATAATGTGTATAAAAAATTTCATCAACCGCCGTGGCTCACCAAAGGAAATATACACAGACAATGGAACGAACTTTAAGGCTGCGGAGAAAATTCTACGCGCAGAAAAACAAAACCTCGATCTGCATCTTGTTTCCACGAAACAAGAGGACATCAAATGGCGCTTCAACCCTCCGGCAGCACCACACATGGGCGGCGCTTGGGAACGACTGATTCGTTCGGTGAGGACAGTTCTGTATGCCATATGTCCGACATTCAAATTTAACGACGAATCTCTCCGGTGCGCTCTGTGTGAAGCGGAATTCATAATTAACTCTCGGCCTCTGACCTTTGTAACTCTCGACGCGGGAGAAGATGACGCTCTTACTCCAAACCACTTACTGTTGGGATCCGTAAGCGGACACAAGCCGTTTTGCGAACCTAATCACGACCTGCGAGAACGATGGTGCCAAGCTCAGAAATTCGCAAATCTATTCTGGAGACGATGGGTACGGGAATACGGCCCATTGTTGGTTAAACGAAGCAAGTGGTTCGAAAAAGTAAAACCTCCGTCCGTCGGAGATATGGTCCTCCAGAACCTGTTTCCAGGCTCCTGGCACGGGATCGCCAAATGTTAATGTGAGGGGCAAGGGAGCAAGTGGACGTACCTGGTATTCCGCTGCGGTGGTTTTTTGTTTGGAGGCTGCCGAGCACGTAGAATTATATTGTTTTTTTTTTCGTTTACGCGACGCGGTTGTGTGATGTTTTTGTTGATTGAAAGAATATGCCTTCTTGGCGTATATATATAAAAAATAATAAAAAAATTAAACAAATTTGCCTTCTTGGCGATGGGGTTTTTTTTTTGTCACTTAATTCACGGTAGTGCACTTGATGTTCGATTTAGTTCTTTTTTGCTTATTGTTTTTAATTCAATACTTTTAGATTTTTGATTTGGTTTTTTTTTCTTTTGTTTAATTTTAATTCAACAGATTTCGTTTTCGATTTTTTTTCATTTAAATTATTGTTTCGGAGAGCGATGGTGCGCGCACGAACGTTTATGGCGAGATTACTTTTTCGATTTTTGTTTTTCGTTCGACGTTCGGACCAATAGTTTTAATAGAATTTGGGGTCGCGTGTTTCGTTGGCGCCGTCCACTAAACGAGTGCCTTTTTGTAGATCGAAAAGCAGCTTTCGCTCGAACTCGAACTTCAAAGAGGCAAAAGGAGAGAAAAAGGAAGCGATAATAGAAGAATTATTTCGCCGTGCTCTAAGGGCCCGGCTACGACGCGGCGGCGAAGAACGAACACCACGATTTGTACCCTCGAGCCGTCAAAGCAATAAAGTCGTATCACTATATGGACGATTTCATCGACAGCGCGGACACCGAGAAAGAAGCGTCAGAACTGGCCTTGCAGGTTAAAGAAATTCACGCAGCGGGAGGATTTCATATCCGCAACTGGGCAACGAATTCCGATAGCGTTAAGCGGCACCTAAGCGAAGACGGACTTACGGCTAACAATTCATTTGGAGCCATAGAAAAGGTTCTTGGTATGTACTGGGAATCCAAGAATGACGTCTTTCAATATAATTGCAGATTTTCGAGACTTCGAAGAGATGTCTTTCGATCAAAGGTCGTTCCAACCAAGAGAGAAGTTCTCCAAGTTCTCATGTCCATTTTTGATCCGCTTGAACTAATATCTCATCGCATAATTGGACTGAAGATACTTCTACAAAACATATGGCGCTCAGGCATAAGTTGGGACGAGGAACTGACCTACGAGCTTCAACAAAAATGGATTTCTTGGCTGGAAAATCTCACCAAGATATCGGCACTCACCATTCCACGGTGTTATTCGAAATTGCTTACGATGAGACCCAACGTGCAGCTACATACGTTCGTCGACGCCGGTGAAAACGCCTACTCTGCGGTATGCTATTTCCGCATTCAACACAAAGAAATTGTCGACGTACGAATCGTGGCAGCTAAGTCTAAAGTAACGCCGCTAAAGCCGATCTCCATACCCCGGCTAGAGCTCCAAGCCGCTTTGATCGGAACTCGTCTGGCAGCGAAAATACTCAAGGCTACTCGTGTTCAATGCAACGAACGTTTTTTCTGGTCCGACTCCAAGACAGTATTAAAATGGCTTTCAATGGATCCGAAGAACTTCAAGGCATACGTGATGTTCAGAGTTGGCGAAATCCTGGAATCAACCAACGTGACGCAATGGCATTGGGTTCCTTCAAAATCAAACCCAGCCGACTTGGCTACGAAAATCTGCAGCAGTCAGGACGACTTATGGCTCGAAGGTCCCGCATTTCTGAAACAGGTTGGGGACCACTGGCCCAAATGTTCCGACCTGGGTAGTGTGAACAAAGAAGAAGTTCGAGGCGACGTGTTCCACGTGAGTAAAACGTACCCAAATCTGATTAATATCGAATATTTTTCTTGCTGGAGGCGACTGTACCAAGCCCTGTCACGATTCCTACTCTACCTGGAAAAACTGAAGGCCAGAGTCAAGAATCAGGGAAGCCAAGACGACCGACATTTCGAGCTGAACCAAAGGGCAAAAAATATTTTATTTAAATATGCACAGGCGAGCGAATTCTCTAGCGAAATCCGGGACCTTCAGCGTGGAAAACGAATCGACAGATCCAGCAAGCTCATATCCCTGAACCCATTTCTCGACAACGAGGGCATAATACGCATTTCTGGAAGAGCCGGAACGTTAAATTGCAACAACGCGATCGTTCTGCCGCAAGGACATTATGTTTCGTTCCTCGTCGTGCGATATTATCACGAAAATTTTCACCACTGTATGCACGAAGCCACCCTTAGCCGGATAAGATCCATTTTCGCTATCCTCAAGTTGAGAACTTTATACAAAAAGGTACGCAACAGATGCCAACGCTGTAAAAACGCATCAGCAGCCCCGCATCCTCCGCAGATGGCCACCTTGCCCCCGGCAAGACTAGCGAGTTTCGAACGGCCATTCACTTATGTCGGAATCGATTTTTTTGGGCCATTATCGGCAGTAGTGGGGAGACGCCGCGAAAAACGATGGGGTGTTTTATTCACGTGTCTGACGATTCGGGCGATACATGTAGAAGTCGCACACAGTCTCGACGCCACCTCGTGCATAATGTGTATAAAAAATTTCATCAACCGCCGTGGCTCACCAAAGGAAATATACACAGACAATGGAACGAACTTTAAGGCTGCGGAGAAAATTCTACGCGCAGAAAAACAAAACCTCGATCTGCATCTTGTTTCCACGAAACAAGAGGACATCAAATGGCGCTTCAACCCTCCGGCAGCACCACACATGGGCGGCGCTTGGGAACGACTGATTCGTTCGGTGAAGACAGTTCTGTATGCCATATGTCCGACATTCAAATTTAACGACGAATCTCTCCGGTGCGCTCTGTGTGAAGCGGAATTCATAATTAACTCTCGGCCTCTGACCTTTGTAACTCTCGACGCGGGAGAAGATGACGCTCTTACTCCAAACCACTTACTGTTGGGATCCGTAAGCGGACACAAGCCGTTTTGCGAACCTAATCACGACCTGCGAGAACGATGGTGCCAAGCTCAGAAATTCGCAAATCTATTCTGGAGACGATGGGTACGGGAATACGGCCCAATGTTGGTTAAACGAAGCAAGTGGTTCGAAAAAGTAAAACCTCCGTCCGTCGGAGATATCGCCATTATCGTAGACGATACGCTTCCTCGTAACAGTTGGCCTAAAGGAATCATAATGGAAATCTTTCCCACCAAAGATGGCCAGGTTCGACGCGTCAAGATCAAGACTGAAAACAGCTCCTACGAAAGACCTGTGACCAAAATAGCAATACTGCACGTTGGTAAAACAAAAGATGGCAAGCTCATGGATCCGTAATTCGCTTACGAGAGGGGGATTGTTACCACCGCCACTGCTTTTTTGTATTCCTACTTACACTATTTTCTAGTTCACTTACATACTTACGCATTTTCCTATGCCCTTTATTATTTCATACACCGACGCATTTCACATCATCTTATATACTTACCGTATTAAGCTTGAACTCGACTTTGATTCTTTCTATTATTAACAACCTGATACATATACTAACGCATTGTAAGTTTGTTTGCTTGTTTACGTACTGCAGTCTTAAATTAACGGAACTCCATGCCGAATAAAAAAGAACAAAGTGCATGGAAATGAGGCAGTTCGAAGTAAGCCAGCAAGCAAACCGTTTTAAAGCGCTTAATTAATTTTTAACTATTTGTAAAAGTAACTAAACTTAATCTTGTTAAATAAAATTTATTAATGCTATTAATTCTCGCGTCGCTGGCTTATAAATTTATCATCGAATTCAACAGTAGGTAATAACAAACCAGAAAGAGACTTCTCTGTCTGCTCCAAGTCAGGAGTGTCGTCATTTTCGACGTTCGCAGAGTCGGATATGACGCCTTCATTTTTTCCAATAATATACGACCGTATGCGATATTTGAATTCAATTTGGTCCGGATGGTCGTGCAGACCACCCTTAGAACGGATGATTCCGAAAAAATTTTCCAGCACGTCCTGGTTAAGACGATATGTCAGAATATATTTCCAGCCATATCGAGCTTCCAGATCCACGTATAGCGCTTTGAGGGCGTTATTGGATTGAATTATTCCTAATAAAAATAAAAATAATAATTTAAGAAACTAATTTAGGAAAGGAACTATGTGTTACCTTTTTGAAAGGGCAGCAAAGATTTTCGTCCAATTGCTCTCATATTTTTTACCATGTTGCTCATTTGGTCAAGAATATTTGTTTGCTCTTCGAGGGCGAGACCGTAGGCAAAGCAACGATTCCTTGCATCTGGACGGAGAACTTTGGCGTTCATTACGTCGAACCAGTCATTAGTCTGAATAAACGAAAATTTTAGAGGACGAAAAATATGCAAACTAAAAGTAACAAGCTATTGCCTTACCAATTTAAACAATTGATGGCACTCTTTCCAATTCAAACCTTCAAGCAGGCCATGGCTGGCAGCTCTTGTAATGGCCTGGGTTACGGTATGTGAAAATAATTTTGTGGCCAGCTTCACTTTCTGCCGTTTTGCATTGGCGACGTTAAGATTTGTTAGCGATATTTTGTGCGCAATGTTCAAATCGTCTGAAGTTAGTTCCAAGAGCTTAGAAATAATATCAGCCATAACTGCTTTTCCGTTTATAACAAAACCTTGATCTACAAAATGGTTTCTCAAAAGCTTGATCAGGTGTGGGACATCGGCAAACACAAAAACCTTGTTCTCCTCAAACAAAAACCTAAATGCCGCAGTGTTAGCAGGCTGGAAATAGTTACAATGATTACATTTTAAGCAAATTAAATTACCATGGCTTTTCTTCGGTCACTTCCAGTTCGTTAAAAAGGGCCCTATTGCCACCTCCAAGGTCACAAACAATTGCTGGAACTATGTACCCACATGATTTAAGCTCCTTTAAAAGTCGGCGTAATATGGTAGCTGTCATTTTGCAGTCGAACTCGTAAAATATGGGCTGCTTCCATTTAGCCATTAACCCTAAAAAAAAAACCATTAGTAAAAATATATACGTTCTTAGAGTAAACATTTCTATATACTGACCTCTTATCATTGCCACTTGCGCATAGCTTACTGGAGCAACAGTTGTATCTGAAGGTTTGTCGTAACAGTACGCCTTTTTTATTTTAATTTCATCAAAGCTCAACACGCAAACTTTTTGAAGTTCAGTCATGTGCGTCGAAGCTCTAAGAATTTTGAAAACTGGCTTGATCAAACCATTACTCACATCAATTTTTTGAGCCCATGCTTGTAGGGTGCGTACAGAAGGAAGTGGAAACCCCTTTCTATACAGCAATTTGTATAGCTTTGCGCTTGCTGCATATAGAGTGATAGACTGGGCGATGTCCTCCTCGGCCCATGTTTTTCGCTTCATGTGTGATTTCAGTTTTTCGATTTGTCCCTTGGTAAAAATACACAAAAGCTTTTCCTCTAAATTGGTAACTTCGAAATTGGCTTTGATGAGACGGGTTTTGAGAGCATCCAAATTGAATTCGTTAATTTTTCTTTCCTTTTCAATTTTTTCCATTAACATCTTCGGCTCCGCTCTTTGTTTTTCTGCTAAACTTTTTAGTTCTTTGTTTTCTTTACGTACCCGTTCCCTAAGAGAACACATAAACTTGAAAATCAAACAAATTCTTTCCGATACACAAAGCTTACAATTCTTTTTTTAAATTATCGAAGTCATCGACGGTATTAGGTTTCCGAAAAGGTTGTTCTTCATTTAATGCATTGTTGTGCATTCCAGTTTCGATCTCTTCCAAGTGAACTGATGGCTCAGTCCCGTCAATGGGAGATGACGATTTATTTGCTGCGAAATAAATTCAATAACTAAGCAATTCAAAATTTTCTTTTTCGCTTCTACCTATGACGGACACATCATATTCGTTTAAGAGCCGTTGCACTGTTTTTTTGTTTTCTCGTTTCTCAATCCTCAATGCACGTTCCTTTTGAAGCGATTCGTTGATAATGGCATCTTTTCTGATGGTTGACACAGCACCACGCTTTAAAAACCTCCTTTTTGTAAAACCTTTTGGAAACAGGAATTGAACAGTTAAACCATTTATTTTGCTTAATCAACTTATAACTTACCCATTTTATATTGCAGGCTATTTTCAAAATCTTCCGGCTTAAAATGCTCCATGCATATGAAAGACGTCTTTTCGTTGAACTTTTTGCCACGACAACAAAAGGATATCCATTGCTTTTTCACGTTATCATCCGAAGGGAACGAAAAAAAAGCTATTGCACATGCTTTGGACTTGTTCCAACTATGGCAATCTTTTACTGCACACTTCATTGTATATTTAGCAAGGTGTCAAAAAACCTGTTTTAGGAAAAATTTAATTTTTATTTATGATTCCGTTAGATCACATATTTAGTATAAACTTTTGTTTTGGAACTTTTTTTTTAAAAACATAAAACCCGGGAAATGGGCTTTTCCAATTTCCTCCCATAACACAGTGGGATCGCATAATACATTTGAGTGCAAGAACTATAAGGAGTGGTCGCACAGTGATGAAACTTGGTACTGAACCTTATCTTAATAAAATTAAGGAAAATATAAATTTTCATCAAAATCGGTCACGCCTACCACCCACCCCCAATACAACTCGAAATCAATTTTTAATGTAAAATTTCTTCCTTTGGTCAGAATGTCTTGAAATTTTGCACAGAGCTTACAATTAACGCAGGGAAAACATTCTGAAGTTTTCATAAAAATTCGATTTCGTTAGAGCACACATTTTGTATAAACTTTTGTTTTGAAATGAATTTTTCATATGAAAAATTTTTACCCTAAAAGTATACTCTAAATTTTTTCTTATTTCATTGTAAGAATGTATGAACTTTATTGAAAAATGTTGTTACATATTTTACTTCAGTACAGCCAAATTTGATTAGCAATTGTTGTGGGCCAAGTGGTTTTTGAAAGTTAATATTATGACAAAATTAACAATATAAAAGATTTTCAAAACAAAATGTTTTTAAAGGGTGGCATCGTGCTCTGAAAATGCCAAAAAACACGATTTTTTTGTATGGGGAATTTCGTTTTTCCTTGATAGTTTCCATGATATTGGTCCTTTTTGCTTGGGCCAAGTGGATTTTGAAGGGTATTTTGAAGGTCTTTCCGAAATGAAGACTAACTATAAAATCGAGTTTATTTTAGGGTGTGGCAAACGATTTCCAAAATGAGCATTTCCGAATTTCTACGGTTTTTAAGCTAAACAGACCAGAAACCTTATTGATATATTTAATATTTATATATATTTTTTTAGAGACATAAATCACATGAAAAAACATCAACATAACCCCCGTTAATTGATTACTTTGTATGCAAACGACACATAAATAAAATAAATTTTCCCGAAAAAGCTACATATATAGCTCCATATCTTCTTCTACACATGGAAAAAAAAAATTTTTTTTTTTTAAATTGAGGACTGAAGATTTTTCTTCAAAAAAAATGTGATTTCACATTTGTCGGACGATTTTGAAAAAATCGAAAAAATGACACCTTGCTATGTATATTTATTGTTTGCTTTGTTTTATTCCCGCACGTGTTAATGTGTTGATTCGAATTTTTTTCGCACAGAATTCAAAATAGTCAAACAACACGAGGCGTTTTGTGCTAAGTCTACGTCACGAAAAACAGCTGATTTTTGTAAACAACATAACGGACATGCGCGCTGCATTATCTCCTTTTGTTTGTATCATGGTTCTGTTTAATATTAATGTTGTCGCTGGGAACTGAATCGTTAACGTGAAAGAAGACTGAAAGTCAGAGAGTTTATGAATTTGAAAATCTAACAAAACGCTATAATCTTAAATTGTGGGAGGTCTTAGAGTCCCTTAATAATAAAAGAACCTGTTTAACGCTAGTAAAAGAATCAGTTAAAGATAAGGCAAAAGAAGAAGAATTTGATATTCTCCTCGAAAACATATCGAAAGCATCCTCAAATGCTAAAGCCGTTGCGGAGTTGAAAAAGTATCAAGACTCAAACAAAGCATTCAAAGCACAGAACAAGGACCTTAAAAGTTCGCTCGCACAAGCAGACAGTGCCTTAGTGGACCAACAAGCCGAGATAGAAAGGCTGAATGCAGGATTGGAGAGCACAGGACAGAACGTAGATAAAATCTTCGAGGAGAAAATTATTATCGAAAAACAAAGAGAGCAGATTCAAATTCTCAGACACAGACTGATGCAAGCGACGAAAGAAGAAATAGCTCAGAACAGAATTCCGAAGATGACTGCGACTACCAGTGAAGTTTCAACACACCTGTCTCCAAATTTAAGAAGAGCTGATCTTCCGCCAGTATCACTTCCACCACCGCCGCAACCACCGAATGCAATTAACCGACAGATCTCAATAGGGAGTCCATTGGATGAGGAATTAACTCCCCAACCACGTCTTGTTGTAAGCATGTCGCGTCCGCCACAAACATCCTTCAATATGATACTTGAAACAGTAAGCAGGACCATACCCTTTTTCTCCGGAGTGGATGGCCCTGGGCTGATGGTGGACTTAAAAAAATTTATTTCGTGCTGCCAAATGCTTAAAACTGCATTAAATAGAGACGATGAAATTTTGGCGCTTGGGTTCATAAAAGAACGGCTCTTGGGAGATGCTTACCTGAAATTAGGTGAGAAATCCTATTCAAGCATCGATGAAATATGTGAAGCAGTGAAATCCACCAACTCACGAAAACGGGAACTTGGAGACCTAATGAAAGATCTAGAGGTCTGCAGACAAGGTATAACGGAGCCCGTTCGGCAATTCGGCTCGACTAGAAAAAATGTTAGAAGAAGCTCGAAAAGAAGTTAACGAGCCAAACCAAAGCAGCACAATAATAGACTATTTATACGATCTGGCAGTAAGAACTCTTATTTCTGGATTGAAATCTCAAATATTACGAAACCTTTGCATCGGGCGAGAGCACTTTTCGTTGGCTCAGCTAGTCGAAGCAGTCGAAAAGGGCGAGTGGTACCACACAATCGATTCTGAATGTGTAAATATGGCTTTTTCGGCTGAGAGCAAGCGAGTTTGCGCGTTTTGCAAACAGGAAGGACATTGGTATGCGAGCTGCATAACACGACTTTACACATCATTTTGTAAAGAATGTAGCATTTACGGCCATGAAGAAAGCTAAAAGTGTAAGAAGAAGGTTCTGCCTCATCCTCTCCGAAGTTTATCACCATCGCTGCAGCAAAATAGGAGACCCACCTGTGATTTTTGTCATAAAATGGGACACATGAAAAAGGAGTGTCGAAAAAGACTCAAGTCACTTTTCTGTAAAGTATGCGAAAAGTCGGGTCATGAAGAAAACATATTTTGCAAGGAAAACGTGAAATCCTCCGGGACAACGATTGAGCCAAGAAGATAAGGAACGCTCATATGTTTCGAATGCAAGACTGAAGTGCATATAACTCGAAACTGTCCGAGCCGAACAAGATCAGCGCAGGGAAACTTTTGACCCCCAGCCAACATTAAAGGGCTGGGGTACAATACCACGCAGAAGTTTTTCGCTTACTAAAAATATGACAAACCAGAGCAGCGGCGGTCCAAGGGGAACGGTAATAAATAAGAAAAATGGCACGACGCCGGAAGTGCAACCAAAAACGGTAAAATATAATGAAAATATAGAATACGCTATTGTCCCAAAAAAAGATGAATCCAGGAAAGGAGGTAAACGGAATATGAGAGCAGGAGTTTCAAAATCATACCTGGAGAAACTCTGTAGAGAAAGTGAGAATTACACTATTAACATTGCGGAGGAAAAAAACAATCAGTTCAAGAGTAGCGAAGTGGATGACGCATTTGTACGGATACCCTGCAGGGAAGCCGCTAACGGTAACATCGTCTTACTCGCAGACTCAGGAGCGGATTCGAGTCTGCTAAAGGTAAATTCGCACGCAAACACAGCGCACATCGACACGAGCGAGCGAAAGTCATTGTGTGGCGCATTCGGGGGCGAAGTACCGACAAAAGGTGTAGTTAACATTCGGCATGAGGTGATGCAACAACTCGAGCTGAAATTACACGCAGCAGAATTGAATCAAGGATCGTACGTTACTTGATTCAATTCATAAAGAACTAATTTTTGATGACAATTCGCAGCAATTGATCGTTTTGCCACTAACCAAGTATCAGAGAAGAAGGAATTCCTGCGTTGTGGCAGCTACATCGGGTCCTGAAAGGTCAATGAAAATCGTTCCATTACACTTCGAAACAAAAAATACTACAGGTGTTATCAAAAAGCGCGAAATAGAAGAAAATGTATTCCTTGGCAGAACAATTACGGAAGTCAAACATGGTATCGGGTACGCTCCCATCTTGAATGCAAGCGAGCATGAGATAGACATCAAGGCTTCCGGATACACAAATTTTTTTTCAGCAGACGAATTCTCTCAAACACAGATTCCGGAGATAAACTTGGCGCAAAGTCATAACGGCGCTGAAAGGGTAAAAAAGCTCCTTAAAATGGTTATAACCGATGAAAATTTGAATAAGGACGAAAAGGATTCAATAGAGCGAATCGTGGAGAATTTCCAGGACGTATTTAAATAAGATGAAGAACCCTCACTCATACGGAAGTGTTAACCCATGAAATCCTAACTTTACCTGGCGTTTGGCCTATAAATCGTCGCCAATATAGGTTACCCGAAGCGCACAAAGCAGAAGTAAACCAGCAGGTTCAAAAGATGCTGGAACAGGATAGAATTGCACCAAGCGCTTCACCGTGGAACTCACCTATCATTTTAGTGCCGAAAAAGGCAGGACCAGACGGCGAAAAAAAGTGAAGATTAGTTGTCGACTTCAGGCAGCTTAATGATAAAACCTTAAACACTATTTTTCCCATACCCCGCATAGATGAAATTTTATATATAAATTTTATATTCCAAATTTGTACGTGCATACTTTTAGGCTTGAACGAAAATATTTGTTTCTATTTCCCGTTTTCCACGTACAAATTGTCCTTTAAAATTTCTTGACATAGTAAGCTAAAAGTAAGTTTTGATATTCCATGTGCATATATGTTTTGAATTGAAACGAAAGTGCCTCAGTGAGTTAATTAAACATGTGCAAATATTCACTAGATAAGTCTTGTTATGTCTGTGGTTCGTATATATTCAAAAAGGATTAAAAAAAAAGGATCACGTACGGAGTGTTTTTGTCGGCGTCTGAAGTAAAATCACTTTTACACTTGTTAATCTGTGTTCTATTGCTTTGTATTTCCGGTTAAATCAACTATTAACTAAGTTTTGCTGGTTTTAAGTTGGCAGCTTGTGATTTTTTTTGGTTTTACACCTGTAATTATTAAATTCTTGATTGCTTAAATGTCTAAAACTGTGATCAACACTAGAAGTGCTGCTGTCTCGCGCAAGGCAGCTACCCCGACCAGTCCCCTTGGATATCTTGACTCGCGTCCGCATCACTCATCGCTACCAACAACACCTGTGAATTTCGATGCAGGCCTTGACTCTAAGCTGAATTCAATCAGAGAGAGCATAGTTGATCAACTCACTGGTGCTCTCACAGCCTCGGAAGGAAGAGTAATGCAGAGAATCGGAGAGCTGTCTGCTGACTTAGCTAATGTTAAATTAGCAATAAAAAATGTGCTAGATAGAGTAGAGGCGGTTGAAGCTGTATGCGCTGAATTCGACATGCTAAAAGAGGAACTACATACTCTTAAAGCTGCGGCTGAGAGTAAAAATTCAATTTCGAGTGATGCTC
>CM035806.1:58743227-58756237 GCA_020466095.1 Chlorops oryzae | reverse complement strand
GGCCGGGCCGGGACAGGCCCGGAAAAATCTGCTTCGGGCCGGGCCGGGCCTCAAAATTGAGGCCCGTGCCCATCTCTAGTATGTACATTAGGGCGTAGACTTTTTTTTATTTTTTTGAAATGTTTAAATGTTGAGTCGGAATTCGAAAGATGTTTGCCTAAAAACATTTTGAGAATTTTTTCAGATTTTTTGAAAGGGGTTTAGAGGTCGCCCAAAAGGGTTTTATGGGGAAAAAAGCTCTTTTGAGGGAATGATTGCTATTTGTTTCTCAAATGGATGCATATGTATACATTTTTATGTGGGATTGCAATCATATCGAAAGCTTATTAATTAAACTTTATTTTGGTATACATAAAAGGGGGTTAAAATTATTGATCTGGTCCCCCTAGGCCAAAAAAATTATTTTTTTTCAAAAAAAATTTGATAATTTTTTGAAAGGTCAAAATTTTTTTGAAATATTCCATTTAAATATTAAATCTGAGTATGCAGTTATAAACTTTGATAAATTTTAAACCACACCCAAAAAACAGTCATTAAAAACAATATTCTAGAGTTTTATAAGACGCAAGGGCTCATTCATGAATTCTAATGGAGACTTAAATTCGCTCAAATTATAAATTTCATTGAATTATTTCATAAAATTCCGATTTACAATTTTCGAAACAACCCTAGTACTGGGGTAACCCTAAAAAAGGTCCCGACCGGGTCCATTATAAAAACTTGTCTTTACTCATGTCCCCCGTGAGCACGCACAACCAAGTAGCTCAACTCCTTCAGTAAGAAACTGTATACAGACAAACAGATGAATATACTAAATCGAATCTCCTGGTGACGCTGATTATTTATGGTCTATCTTGAATAGTTTTGGGTTTTACACACAACCGCACACACGCAATATACCCTCGACACAGAGTGTCGGGTATAAACATTGTAATAATTCATTCGCGAAGAAAAAAAGAAATAAATTTCAGATTGAAAATTTCAAATTACGGTGTGAATGTGGGGGGTAAAGAAAAATGGTCGATTATATTATTTAATCCTTGCCATTTGCTCCCCAACATCAAGAAAGTTACCACACAATTGCGGCAAAAACGATTAAATGGAATCCAAAAATTTTTTCCCCCAATTTTACAGACCAAACAACACCGAAAAAAAATTTTTGAATTAAATCGAATGAAGTCATAAGGACAACGTCACGAGTAGAGTCACAGTCAGGGCGCGATCAGCACCAAATCTATACTTTTTCAAGTCATTTTTAGAAATGACCTTTCCGAATGAATCAAAAAAAATTTCTTTATCAAAAATCTTGAAAATGGGAAATTTTTACACTCGGAAGATCGCCCGAATCAAAATAAATTAAAAACATATAAAGTGGTCGAGTTCAGTCGCGTAGTTAGGGGTAGAATGGGGCAGCCACCCCGGTAGCCAACATATTTAATTTTTTGGGTCGAGGGGTAGGCGGAATTCCCTTATTATGCCCCAATTGTGTCCATGGGCCGAATTCTGCTACCTTAGTCGAGTTGTCATTGGGCTTCGAAGGACTGAATTTCGGTTGATACAGTGAATGAAAAAAACTTCGATTGGCATGCAATATGAATTCAATTTTTCATCCATTCAATTCAGGCGATTTCATTGTTGAAGTGAAAAAAAGAACAGCAAAAGGAGTACGAAGCCAAAAGGAAAGGAGAACATCGGAAGAAGAAAAATATTGAAAAGCAGAAAACGTAAAAAAAATGACAGTAAATTTAAAATTCAGGAAATCTCAAGACGCAAATCACAGTCCTATGGAGGAATACTAAAATTTCACTGTATTGGGAATAAGCTTTACCTGACCCGCCATTTCGAATTTTCGGTTACGGTTTCTTTTCAATGAAAATTCGCGTTTCGGTTCTTTTTTTCTTGTTTTCTTCATTGTTTCACTTATACACCGAGAGAAAAAGAACTGTTAAATCAACCACTTAGAACAGTTAAAGTAAGATGGTCAAATTAACTGTATTCCCCGTTAAAATGCATGGAAAAAAAGGAAGTCAAATCAACAGTTGAAAAATAGTCCCTTTTTTTAGTTAAATTCGCTTTTCGTTCACTTAGACGATACGTTCGCATTCTGACAACTGTCCCGGAGTTTTCAATAGCTCCGTTGTTTTAAGCTGTGAGTTGACCGTTGAGATTCGGGGTTCTATCCCTGCTGGCGCGGGAATTTTTCTGGATTTTTTTTTTTTTAATTACAGTTTTTTTTTTGTTCAGAGTGTAGTTTTTTTTAAGGCAAAAATTTTCTCCTAAATTTTTTAAGATTTTAATTTATTTAATTCTTTTTTAATGGTTCATTTTTCCAAGCAAAAAATTTTGCAACCAAAGCTCAAGTGGCGTTTTGACCAACAAATTAAATTCGTTCGTTTAGCGTAATGGTTAAGACTTTCGCCCAGCGAATGGGTGGTTGCGGTTCAAGGCTCGGCCGAGGCGAGAAAATTTAAAGAGATGAAAGAAAAAAGATTAAAAAGAAACAAATAAATAAAGAAAAAAATATAATAATTTAATAAAAAAAAAAAATATTAAAAAAGAAGGTAAAAAAAAGTAAAGCAAAAAAATAAATTTTTTTTTTCCCAGTCGCTGGTGACAGTTGATTTAACCGCGGCATTTTTAACCATCAGGTAGTTATATCCCATTGACTGTGTTTGTACTGTTGAATCGACCGCTACTACAATAGCTAAGAATTAACGGTGAACTCGGTTATTTTAACCTGCTTTTTTTTAATATCTCCTTTTTCTCGGTTATAAAATAAGCTATACACTCTTTGTCGGGGCATATTGCATTTGTGCGTACGTGTGTCCCGTCCACGAATTCAAAATATAGAACATATACCGGATCTTTCATTTTCAACTAAAAAAGTAAATTTTAATTTAAACACACTTAGGCCCGTTTTCTGAATGTCCGGTTAAATCGTAACCGGCAGTAATTTTGACAAAAAATCAAGTTTCGTTTTCTCAAAATACGATTAAGGCACAAACCTTAACCGACGCTCATCCGCCGATTAAATTTATTTATAAGAAACATCTGGCGGTTAGATCTAGCAGCTTTGTTATAGAATATTTTGGAATTCGTATATCGTCGTTGCGACTGCAAAAGCGCGTAACATCAATCTGCAATACCGCGTATTTACAAAAGTCGCAAACATGAAATATCGTGCCAAGACCATCTCAAGAACTAATACGCCGTTTTGCTATGACGTTGAAATAGACGTTTTTTATTGTCTAATTCAAATGGCGTGAACTAACTTAGGTTCCAATATACAATCACATGTCAATAGCACGATATATCAGTTTGCGAATTTTGTAAATACGCGGTATTGCAGATTGATGTTACGCGCTTTTGCAGTCGCAACGACGATATTTCAAATTTAATTTCAAAACATCGCAAAACATATTTTGAAAAATTTTTGCTGCGTATTCTCTTTGTATATCCCGAATTCATATTTTACGACAGTTGGTTTTCATAAAATTCAGTACAAAACGCTGCAAAATTCTGTCGTTTTGACATTTAGAACCAGATGTTTTGTGAACGCGTTGTCAACTTCTCACTTATTAACCAGAACAAATCATTTAGACATTGAGAAAACGAAATTGCTTAACCGAAACTATTAATCATTCGATTAGTTTAACTGCCCGTTCGTTAATCTAGACTTTAGCCGGACATTCAGAAAACGGGCATTTGGGCGGGTCTTTTAAAGTCTGATAAAATCTTTGGTTTGATTACCAATGTTTATGAATCAAAGGTTAAGAAATTTTTCTTTTCAACGTTTTTCGGGTTTGGTTAACAAACCGTAAGTTAATGAAGAATTCCTATATTTTTCCAATCTATCTGTCAAATTAACCTATGAAATTAAATATACATATCTCATAATTTTTAATTCAAGAAATTGTTCAAAAACAAAACAATTTTTTGATAAATATATTGGAGTTTGTAACTGATCGAAGGAGTCGCGATATACATACATACATATATGTATAGACATGTAGTCTCGATCAAGGTGACGAGAGGAGTTAAAATTTGACCATGACCACCATTCGCGAAATTCGCAAAAATTATATTTTTTACTATTTTGAGTTGAGTATTTGATGATATAGAGGTGATGAGATGTTTCAAATGTTGCGGATATAACCACAAAGCAGAAAATTGCAAAAATGAGAATGCCCGTATGGAATGTCATGGAAATCACAGAAGTCGAGAATGCAATAACGAAATTATAAAAAAATGTCTAAATTGTAAACGTGCGAATGAGAAATTTAATCTAGGATTGGATGATAATCATGAAACGAACAATAGGGAGTGCCATGTATATTTGAAAAAAATAGAGGAAAAGAAAAGGAAAATCGGATATTAGCAATCAAAGGCGTTAAACGGGTTTTATACCAATATACAAGGGCTCTTGAATAATTACACGGAATTAGAAGGTATTGTGGAAAAATATAATTTTGATTTTATTGCATTATCAGAGACGCACGTAACGAATGAAATAGAGGAAAATGAAATGGAACTAGTAAAATATTATCAAGTAAATTGCACATCGAACTCAACGACAACAGGAGGAGGAATTATATATGGGTCATTCTTTTACAAATCGAACACTTAAAAAACATGACATTTTTAAATCGCCTGAAATTTTTTTTACAGCTTCTATGCATCAAATAACTCCATACGTATTTCAGGATTTTTTCCAAAAATTTTTGTTTTCAAAAATATCCACACATGAATGTTCGATGATCTCGTTGATTTTCGAAAATCCTCTCTCACTTGAAGTGCATTATCTCGACTTGTATTAATCGGATCAATGTCGGGTTTTTTTTATTTTGTACTTTGTTACAATAGCTTTTAAAATATAATTAAAAAAAATTTTTTTTTCTTAAACAAATTATATTAATAACAATTATATTTTTTAAACCGTTAAAACATGCCTTAGCCCCAGGTAAAATCCAATGCAAATTTTAAAAGAAGAATTTAACGCGACCACAGAACGTTCCAAAAAAATGACAATTTTAACTCTTTTCAAGGACTGGCCTTTCCGCAAAATCAAAAGTCATTTTCCCCTTGCTACTTCCCATATGATAACGACTGCAAAAAAAATAGCTGAAGAAAAGGGAATTTTGTCGGATGCAACTCCAAAGAGCCACCCTTCTTTAGAAAGAGAAGTAGTACAATTGATAATTGATTTTTACGAACTGGATGAGAATAGTCGTGTAATGCCCGGTAAAAAGGATTTTGTTTCTGTCAAGATTGATGACAAACGGGTTCAAATGCAGAAAAGGTTACTGCTGATAAATTTGAGGGAACTTTATCAGTTGTTCAAGGAAACTTACCCTGAAGCTAAGTGTAGCTTTTCAAAATTTGCGTCCTTAAGACCACAATATTGCGTACTCGCGGGTGCAAGTGGCACACATTCAGTATGTGTTTGTACGATTCACGAAAATGTGAAATTAATGATTGAAGGATGTAATATGAAGAACCTTACGGCCGACAATCAATCCATTGAAAAATTATCACGACTGCTTGAAAAATATTATTTGCATTGAACCCACTAATAGTTGTTATTTCGGAGAGTGCTCCAAGTGTCCAGGTGCCGAGCATCTGATGGATATACTACAACAAACCTTTGAAAATAATTGCATTGACGAACTTAAATACAAACAGTGGACTAACGTTGACCGAACAACATTGCAAATTATATCATCTCCAGTTGATGAATATTTGCAACAATTGAAGACTGTTTTAAAAAAATTTCTACTGCACTCATTCTTAGTTCGAAAACAAACTGAATTCATGAAGCATAAAAAGGAAGAACTAACAGAGAACGAGTGTATTGTAGTATGTGATTTTTCCGAAAATTACGCTTTTGTAATTCAAAACGCCGCGCAAGGCTTTCATTGGAATAATGATCAGGCTACAATGCACCCATTTGCAATATATTACAGACACAATGATGGAAATATTCAAGTGAAAAGTCTCGTCATGATATCGGAATGTTTGCACCACGACACTGTCGCATTCCGTGTGTTCCAAAGATATTTGGTTAATTTCATAAAAAAAGAATTGACAAAAGTTGAAAAAATCATATATTTTTTGATGGGGCGGCAGCGCAATATAAAAACAAAAAAAATTTTGTCAATCTCACTCATCACAAAAAGGATTTCGGTATAGCAGCAGAGTGGCACTTTTTTCCAACATCTCATGGAAAAAGGGCGCATGCGATGGATTGGGTGGTACGTTAAAGAGGTTGGCTGCAAGGGCCAGCCTACAAAGAACATCCAATCCGATTCAAACACCGAAACAACTATTTGAATGGGCAACTGAGTCTCTCCCTAACATCTCATCGAGATATGCGACGAATAAAGAATATCTTGAGGAAGAACAGAAATTAAGACGCGAGATTCAAAAAGGCTTTAACTGTGAAAGGGACGTTAAATTTTCATTGCATCATACCTGTTACAAAAAAAACAGTACGAGCTAAGAAGTTTTCTTTCCAAGAAGATAATGATTCAATCATAGCAAAGGTGTTACAATAAAATGTTTACGTCGAATACATCAACAAAATGTATATTTTTTATATTTTATGTGCTCTATTATAATTTAATAAATTTACGCCAAATTTGTTGAGAGAGAATATAAAAATAAATACAACAAAAACATAGGAGTTTTGATTTAAATTGCATTTAAAACGAGTTATAAATTAAAAACTTTGTCAACAAATTGGGGGTTAAAATTCTTATGAAATTGTTGTGAACTCTTTTTTTAACTTCACTTAAAAACAGTTTGAACGAATAAATGACAAACGTACGCTCTACGCTCACTAACTTCATACAGCAGCGTGCTCGATTGCAATTGTTTAACACGTTGCGACATTGACTTAACTCGACTTGCGCTCGTAAATATTTAATATCTGCCAATCTAAGAAAGACTCCATCTTGGGAAAAATATATTTTCCGCTTAAAAGAATGGAGAATAAGCTGATATTTTTTTGAATGGATTTTACCTGGGGCTAAGGCATGTTTTAACGGTTTAAAAAATATAATTGTTATTAATATAATTTGTTTAAGAAAAAAAAATTTTTTTAAATTATATTTTAAAAGCTATTGTAACAAAGTACAAAATAAAAAAAACCCGACATTGATCAGATTAACACAAGTCGAGATAATGCACTTCAAGTGAGAGAGGATTTTCGAAAATCAACGAAATCATCGAACATTCATGTGTGGATATTTTCGAAAAAAATTTTTTTAGAGCGAAATCTTGAATGACATGTTAATTAAATCTGTTCAATTGTATAGTATGCAATTTTTCATCCAATTTGAAGACATCGGTATTTTTTTTTTTATTAAATCCGTACGGTTTGTAAAAGAATGACCCATATAAAAAAGTCATGGAAAATTGTGTAAGTTTGGGAATGTACAGTTGACCAGAAGTATTGGATGATAGCTGTAAAATGTGAAATAAAAATATCCCAAGTAATAATAATGTCAATATATAGATCGCCAAGTTCCCCAGAGAGAGAATTTCGTGATTTTTAAAAAATGCAAGTAGAACAATTATGTGAGGTAAACAAAGATATTATTATAGTTGGAGACTTCAATATCGACTGGGCGAGAGAAACATATTATAAAAAGGAATTAGAAAGAACTTTATGCGACAATGGTTTGAAACAAGTAGTAAACAATTATACGCGAGTTACACGGATATCTAAAACAATTATTAACTGGGTTATAACAAACATAAATATCAATGTTTCGATTAATGAAGAGCTAAAAATCTCAGATCATGAATCAATATTAAAAAGCAAGGTAAAAACAGCAAATGAGAGTGAGGAAAAGAATGAAATAGAAATATTCAAGTGTAAAAAAAAATAATTTTAATGAACAACTGATGACAACGAGCGTGAGTTATAACGACGAGCTAAGCGTAAGTAAGAATGCAGAAATATTAGAAGAGGTGCTGTTAACTATGGTTAAAAAAAATGTAAAAAAGAAAATAAAGAAAGAGGAAAGCTGTATAAACAAATGGTTTAATGCGTGGTTAAAGAAATTAAAAGAAAGGAAAATAATTGCATATAAAAAGGCGAAACTACAAAATACTGCAGAAGGATGGTCAAATTACAAAAATATAAGGAACACATATAAAAAAAGAATTAATGCATCAAAGAATACATATATAAATAAAAAAATAAATAATGCAAAAAATCAAAAAGAAATGTGGAGAGAAATAAAAAATCTTGTCTTAAAAAACGGATAAAAATATCTGCATGGTGTCATTCAATAATGTAGAGTATAGGAATAGCCTGGAGATTGCAAATCGGTTCAACGAATATTGGATTAAAAGCGTAAATGATATTAGAGACAGTATTGAGTAAGTCCCATACAATGATAACATAGAACAATTAAGTACAAGATTAAGGTTCCAGGAAGTAACACAGAGATTTATTCAATATAGTTAGTAAAATGAAAAACAAAATGGATTGCTATAAAATAAGCCCAAAAATGATAATGGAGCAATGGAGTTTTGTAAGTCCATATTTGATTAAAATAATAAACAATTCACTAAAAATTAGAGAGTTTCCGAAGACATGGAAGGACTCATTAATAACGCCAGTAGAAAAAATTAAGAACACAACTAAATGTGAAGAGTTTAGACAAATTAACACATTACGAACACTTGAAAAAATACTTGAAGCAGTTATAAAAGACCAAATAAAAAATTATTTTGAAAAACACGGTATATTATCTAAATATTAATCGGGTTTCAGGAAGAATCACTCATGTGAGAGTACAATAAACTATGTTATAAGTGAATGGAAAAAAGTTGGAAAAGATAAAGCCAGAGTGGCAATATTTGTGGACTTTAAAAGATCTTTCGAAACAATAGATCGGCAAGTAACAGGTTGGCTGATAAGTCCCCGGTCTGACACATAGATGGCGTCGCTAGTATTAAATGCATATTATTTTTATATAGTGGCAACCTTCAAATGATTCGTGTCAAAATTTGACGTCTGTAAGACAATTAGTTTATGAGATAGAGCGTCTTTTGTGAAGCAGCTTTTGTTATTGTGAAAAAAATGGAAAAAAAGGAATTTCGTGTTTTGATAAAATACTGTTTTCTAAAGGGAAAAAATACAGTGGAAGCAAAAACTTGGCTTGATAATGAGTTTCCGGACTCTGCCCCAGGAAAATCAACAATAATTGATTGGTATGCAAAATTCAAGCGTGGTGTAATGAGCACGGAGGACGGTGAACGCAGTGGACGCCCGAAAGAGGTGGTTACCGACGAAAACATCAAAAAAATTCACAAAATGATTTTGAATGACCGTAAAATGAAGTTGATCGAGATAGCAGAGGCCTTAAAGATATCAAAGGAACGTGTTGGTCATATCAATATTGGGATATGAAAAAGCTCTGTGCAAAATGGGTGGCGCGCGAGCTCACATTTGACCAAAAACAACAACGTGTTGATGATTCTGAGCGGTGTTTGCAGCTGTTAACTCGCAATACACCCGAGTTTTTGCGTCGATATGTGACAATGGATGAAACATGGCTCTATCACTACACTCCTGAGTCCAATCGACAGTCGGCTGAGTGGACAGCGATCGGTGAACCGTCTCCGAAGCGTGGAAAGACTCAAAAGTCCGCTGGCAAAGTAATGGCCTCTGTTTTTTGGGATGGCATGGAATAATTTTTATCGATTATCTTGAGAAGGGAAAAACCATCAACAGTGACTATTATATAATTGTCGTTATTGGGCGTTTGAAGGTCGAAATCGCGGCAAAACGGCCCCATATGAAGAAGAAAAAAGTGTTGTTCCACCAAGACAACGCACCGTGCCACAAGTCATTGAGAACGATGGCAAAAATTCATGAATTAGGCTTCGAATTGCTTCCCCACCCACCGTATTCTCCAGTTTTGGCCCCAGCGACTTTTTCTTGTTCTCAGACCTCAAAAGGATGCTCGCAGGGAAAAAATTTGGCTGCAATGAAGAGGTGATCGCCGAAACTGAGGCCTATTTTGAGGCAAAACCGAAGGAGTACTACCAAAATGGTATCAAAAAATTGGAAGGTCGTTATAATCGTTGTATCGCTCTTGAAGGGAACTATGTTGAATAATAAAAACGAATTTTGACAAAAAAATGTGTTTTTCTTTGTTAGACCGGGGACTTATCAGCCAACCTGTTACTACTAAAAAAATTGTATAAATACGGGATACAGGGCAAAGAATTAAGGTGGTTTAAAACATATTTAGAAGGAAGGGCTCAAAGAACTAAGGTAAATAATAACGTTTCTAGTTTTAAAGCGACTGATAATGGTGTGCCGCAGGGGTCCATACTTGGAGCGTTGTTATTTATTATATATAAAAATGACATAGAAAGGATAGTAACGAGAAGCAAAATAATACTATATCCAGACGAAACACTAATTTACGCGGAAGGTAACAATTTTGAGGAGTGTAAAGAAAAAATAATAAGTGATATAAATGGAGTAAATATATGGTTAAAAATTAATAGTTTGAAATTAAATGAAAGTAAAACCAAATTAATGGAAACAAACACAAGCACTGCTGAAACAATAGAAATAAATGGTGATGTATACATAGTATACATAGATGACGACCTCAAGCTTAAGAGACATGTGGATTACATACGCAAAAAAATTGGCAAAAAAAATTGGTTTTTTTAGAAGAATTCGATAAAAAATTGATAAAATGACCTCAATAAGAATATATAACGTAGTGATTAAACTACATTTCGAGTACTGTTCAACAGTAGTGTTCGCGTGTTGTAATCATAGTGCAATAGAGAGGCTCCAAAAACTACAAAATAGAGCAATGAGAATAATATTAAAATGCAGCATTTATACTAGTGTCAGTTTCATGATGAAAACTCTGAAAATGGATGAAATTAGTCAAAAATTTCGATTTAGCACATTAATGTATATATTCAAAATTAAACATAACATAGCACCTAGATACATGATGGAAAGTATATCAATTGTAAGAGAATCGCAGAGATATGCTCTAAGAAACGTAAACGATTTCAGTTAGCTCTTAGATCTACTGCGCACAAAATTCAATAATGTATAAGGAACTTAGACTCTTTAATCAATTGCCTACAACATAAAAACAATAGATAATATAAACGTATTTGAAAGACAGTGTATAGGTATATAAGAAGAAAAAAAGGCTCATAGTCTCCAACCTAGTTTAAACTATGTGAAGGTTTAAACTTTCAAATGATAGTTTCCAGGAGAGTTTAAACTAGGTTTATTAATTTTTATAAAAAATTTTTTAAATGTCAAATATAGCCAAATTTTTTTTGACTTAAACTGGCATGAAGACTAAGGGAATATATTAGAATTTAAACATTCGAAGCGCTTAATCGAGTCGAAATACGACCCTTAATGCATAAAAAAAAAAAAAAATAGAAATAAAAATATAAAAATTTTAAAGTAATGGTTTAATATAAAGTAAATTTTTTTACTAATAACATCGCAAGGGCCACTTGAGGGTAGCGCGCTGCCACAACGTCCTTATAATAATAATTATTCGCAAAACTTCTGAATCAAAAGACCGAATTTTCTAAATCCCTGTTTAAATACCATTAACCGACAAAATTCGGCCGGTTAATAATTCACTTGGTTAGTTAACCAAACCATCCTTTTTTTAACCTAACCAGTGTTTAAAAGACACAATCTGTGGTTAACACTCTAAATAACCAGGGGTTATTATTAAGACCGGCCCTTAGAATTTGAATGTTATCGATCTAATTTTTTTAATTTTATTGCTTGCAGTATGCCATTATATGTATGTGAAACACCACATCATTCAAATGGCCCTCAAGAGATTCCTGCAGACCTCGATTCGACCGCCTCTAGACGGCCTAACTTCTCTTCACAATTTCTCACCTCCTCTAGAACTTTCATTTTTGCTTCGTTGCATTGGACAAATTTTTGGAGTTCCAAAAATTAAACGAACTAAAAAAAAAAATTAAAATGTTTTTAAGGATGTGGTCGGGTTATTCGGGCCTGTTTTACAAACAAATATAGCTATTCATAGATGGATCCTATTGCCAGCTTATAATATAGCCAGAATACGATTTACCTCACTCTTAGTTATTTAATACTTTTTCTGCTTAAATTTTTTACATCTTCCTCTTTAGATTTTTTTCGATGAGAAGTAAAATCCTTCTTGTTTTCTTTGATTTATTTTGAAAATTTTTTTTTAAAGGAAATGGGCATTTGTCCTATGAGCGGCCATCGATGACACTGTATCATTCGAAAGAGGAGTCAATATAGATTTTTTTTTTCTGGAACTATTATAAAATTTTTGTTTAGGCTGAGTTTTATGCGTGTTTTTTTAATTTATATTATATATTTATATAAATTATTAGCACGCGTAACTCATATTTATGTTCAGTAGGTAGTTGCTCGTTTTACTTTATAAACTTGAACATAAAAATTTCTTTAATTTTAATGGCAAAGAAAGTCGTGAACCGGTGTTTTGTGTAGTAGCAGAGAAGCAATACAAAACTATTATTGTATTGCCTTAGTGGCAGGTGCACGGTGGGATGTTGGACTCATTTAATGAGTATGGTGGGTACTTGGGATGGGCAAGACACCAAGAGGGGGATATTCTTTTACCAGCAGACTTTTTAAATAGTTTTGTTAATGATGATGATTGATGAATATTGTTTTAGTTGTAAGCTATTTTAATAAAATATTTTGATAATATTTATTTTTTTTTTAACTGTTTAACATCCAATATAATTTGCCTTATACTATCTTTCTAAGATTGTTTTCTAATTTTTTTTTTTTCATGTAATGGCTCTTTTTCATGTCCATACTTTTTTCTAAATTAAAACCACAGTAAAACCCTTCTCGTATTCGCATTGGAACATAATAATATAATAGAAAACTCATAGCTTATCGATGCTTCACATAGGAAGGCACCATACAAATTTGCCCCTTATCCTTTATTTTGTCTTTT
>CM035806.1:58731345-58743127 GCA_020466095.1 Chlorops oryzae | reverse complement strand
TATCACGAACCGAAGTGCCTGGATTCTGAGTAAACAGCCGCTTAACGTTCTGGGCCACCGCTTGGTTCGCTGGACCACTTTTTCTCCCTGAACCTGGTGTTTTTGATAAAGTATCGTTTTATGGTCCTACCGACAGTTTTTTCGCACACGCCAATTTCCTTAGCGATCTTTTTGTACGTGGTGTTTGGATTTTCCAGGTGTTTGTAAATAATTGCTTTCCGCTTTTCTTTTTGTTGAGACGACATCTTTTCAGTAGCTCTTTTATTTTACGAATGAGTAGGGGAGAGGAGGCATATACCGTACACCTAACTTTAACCGTATTTCTCTTAGAAACTATTAAAGTCTGGACAATGAGTATTGGCTCAAATCATTCCAAATTTATTTAATTATTATGTGACAAAAGCAAAATAAGATATGCCTCATACAAAAGCTTAGAAAGCAAATAAATTGAAAAGACCCAAAGTACGGAATTACCCTCCACTGTCGGGTAATTCCGTACAACGATAGTTTAATTTCGTACACTCTTATCTGAAAAACAATGTAAGGATTTCTTTTTGAAATAAAACAATTTTGAATAAGTTTTAAGGTTTTTTTTTTTTTCTCAGTAAACAACAAATTAAAAAGCTTATTCTGACAAAAACCGAAGCAAACAAGTGTTTTGAAATAAAAAATTAAATACAAAAGCTTATTAAATGAAAATACATGGAATTAGTTGCAGAATAGACAGATGTATTCATCCGCAGAATTCTCCCCACTGCACATAGCATGTGTCCAGTTTCCGCATGAGATCCACCTGTACCATCCATTCATTCGTTTGCGAAAGCGGGTAATACCGTACACTGTACGGAATTACCCGAAATCGAGTTTTGGGGTTAAAAACCTTATAGTTATAAAAATAAACCTTACTTCTGATAAAAACCGCCAAGATCTTCTTCCTTACAGTCTCAAATTGTTAAAAAACAGACCTTTGGCGCAAAATTCTATAAAAATATCTACTTACGGCTTATTTTCTGACGATGAAAAGTTATATCAGCGACCGCAAAAACAAAACACGTGCAATCTCACGAAAAACTTTCCACAGACTGATGAAATAACATCTGACATGTACTAAAGAGTACTAAACGAACATTTAAAAAAAATAAAAAAATATGATTAACGATTATTTCTGTTAGAAATCGCCTGTACGGAATTAGCCGCTGTACGGTATTAGCCTCCTCTCCCCTATTTTTTTTTTAATCTGCAATATTTATACTTTATTTAGGTATAATAGCCTAAAATAGCCTAAAAACAAAAGGACAGTTATTTCTGGGACAGTCCTTACTTATATAATTGCATTTAAATTTATGATATATGTTATTGGGTTCTGAACACATATGTAATTACATTTGATTACTTTTACAATTTAAAGCATTGGTGCAATTATACTTATATGTGATTGTATTTATTTTACAGCTTTTTCTTATATTTCTCAAATGGTTTATAATTTCGATCGTATATAACGTGATTGAATTTTCAAAATCCTTAGGCACTCCATGGGGCAGGTGGACCACAAATATGACGTGGTGAAATATATTCCGCCAAATCGTGGAGAATGCTCCTTTTTATATTGATATATAGAATATATTTTAAATTGCAGGGGATCACGAATTTAATTACACGCAATTATGTATATAGTTCAATGCAATTACATATTACATTGCAGGCGATTAGATATTTAATTGGACGAAATTATTTATGTAATTGAAATTATTTTTTTATCATTTGATACAATTACATATACAATTGGAGGTAATGAAAAATATAATTGGACGTAATTATGAAAAATTACATCATACCCAATTACATATGTAATGCCTGCAAAATATAATTGGGTATGTGATATTTTTTCTCTGCGTGTACAAAAAGGAAATATTTTAAACAAAACAAAAATTATTTCTATAAAATAATAAGGTAACAAAACAAAAAGAATGTACATGTACACTGCATGACATACCGTCGTTCGCCAGTGATTGTGTTCTATACCGCAAAATGGAAAAAAATGGAGATACTTAATACCAAGTTGTTGGCTAATATGGTTTCCAGACTATTGAGTTTAACTGATTTTAGTACCTAAAGTAGACTTTAGTAGTGAGTTTAAACTGAGTTAAGGCTTTTTAAAAAAAAAATTTTAAAAAATTTGGGGAAAAATTTTAAAAAATTTTTTAAAAAACCCCCCAAAAATGGAAATTTTAAAAAAAAATTTTAAAAAAAAAACCCAAAAAATTAAAAAAATTTAAAAAAAAAAAAATTTTTTCCTTTTTCTTTTTAAAAGGGGGGAAAAAAAGGGGCCCAAGGCCCCCTTCCCCTTTTTTTTTTTTAAAAAAAAATTTTTTAAGGAAACCCCCAAAAACCCAAAAAAAATTTTAAACAAAACAAACCCAAAAAATTTTTTTAAATTTTTTTTTTTTTTTTAAAAAAATTAAAATTTTTTTTAAATTTTTGGGAATGAAAAATTTTTATTTTTTAAAACCCCCAATTTTAAATGGTTTAATTTAAAAGGGGGAAAAAAAAAAAAATTTTTTTTAAAAGGGGGGAAAACCAAAAAATTTTGGGAAAAAAATTTAAAAAAAAAAAAAATTTTAAATATAAAAAAATTTTTAAAAAAAAAATTTTAATTAACCAAAATTAAAACCCCAAGAATTAAATTTAAACCCCTTTTTTAAATTTTCCAAATTTTTTGTTTAAAAATTTATTTTTTTTTAAAACCTTTTAAAAAAAATTGGGGAATTAAAAATTTTGGAGAAAAAAAAAAAACCCCAATTTGGTTTTTAAAATTTTTTGTAAAATTTTTTTTTTAAAAAAAAAAAAAAACCCAAAAAATAAATTTTTTTTTAAAAAAAAAATTTTGAAAAGGGGGTTGGGGGGTTTTTTTCCCAAAATTGGAAAAAATTTGGGTTTTTTAAAAATTTTGGAAAAAATTTTCCCTTTTTAAATTTTTTTTGGCCAAAAACCCTTTTTAATTTTTAAAATTTTTTTTCCCAAAAATTTCCCCGGGGCATTTGTTGGGCAATTTTTTTTTTTTTTTTTGGGGTTTAAATTGGCGGTTTTTTAAAAAAATTAAAAAGAAAAAAAAAAAATTTTTTTTAAATTTTTTTTTTAAAAATTTTTTTCCCAAAAAAAAAGGGGCCCAAAATTGGAAAACCCCGGGTTTTAAATTTTTTAAAAAAACCCCTTTAAAAAAAAAAATTTTTTTAAACCCAAATTTTTTAAATTTTTTTGGGAAAAAAATTTTTAAAAAAATTTTTTAAAAAATAAAAGGGGAATCCTTTGGGGAAAATTTTTTTCCTTTTTTTTTTTTTAAAAAAGTTTTTAAATTTTTCCCCCCAAGGGCCCCCGGGGAACCCAAATTTTGGGCCCCCCCCCAAAATTTTTTTTGGGTAAGGAAAAAAAAAAAAAAATTTTTTTAAAAACAAAATTTTTTTAAAAGGGCAAATTTTAAAAAAACCTTTTTCCCCCCGGCCTTTTTCCCCCAATCCCTTTTTTAAAAAAAAACCCAAATTTCGGCGGGAAAAAAACCCCAAAAAAAAAAAATTTTTTTTTTTAAAACCCAAAGGCGAAAAAAAATTTTTTTTTAAAAAAGGGTTTAAAAAAAAAGGGTTTTTAATTGGAATTTTTTTTTAAAAAAAAATTTTCCCTTAAAAATTGGGAAAAAAAGGGGGAAAAAACCCCCCCCCCAAAAAAACCAAAAAAAATTTTTTTTAATTTGGGCCTTTTAAAAAAAAGGGAATTGGAAAATTTTTTTTTTAAAAAGGAATAAAAAAATTTTTTTTTTTAACCCGGGTTTTTTTCCCAAAATTTTTTTAAAAAAAAAAAATTTTTTCCCCTTCCTTTAAATTTTTTTCCCAAAATTTTCCCGAAACTTTTGGAAATTAAAAAAAAAATTTTTTTTTTAAAAGGAAAAATTTTTGGGGGTTTTTCAAATTTAAAAAAGGGAAAAAAATTTTTTAAAAGGGAAACCTTTTTTTTAAACCCCTTTTTAAAATTTTTAAAAACCCTTTTTTTTTGGTTTAAAAAAAAACCCAAGTTAAAATTTTTTTTCCCGGTTTTTTTAAAAAAATTTTTAAACAAAAGGAAAAACCAAAAAAAATTTTTAAAAAACCCCGGGTTTTTTTAAATTTTTTTTTTTCCCCAAAAAGGGGGTTTTAAGGCCGGGAAATTTTAAAAAAGGGAAATTTTTTTTTTTTTTTAAAAAAAACCCCGGGTTTTTGTTTTTTTTTCCCCTTTTTTTTTTTTTTCCGGGCCTTTCCTGTTGTTTCCCCCTTTAATTTTTTAAATTTTCCCTAAGCCTTTGGGGTTTTTTTTCCCCAAAAAAATTTTTTCCAAAAATTTTTTAAAATTTTTTTTAAAAACCCCTTTTTAAAAAATTTCGGGAATTTCCCAAAATTTAATTTTTAAACCTTTTCCTTTTTTTTTTTAAAAAAATTGAAATTTGGTTTTTGGGAAAGAAATTTTCCCTGGAAAAAATTTGCCCCAAAAAACTTTAAAAAACCCCAAAAAAAAAACCCTTTTCCCTTTTTCCCTTTTAAAAAAAGGGCCCTTTTTTGGGAAATTTTTTTTCCCCCTTTTAAAAAATTTTAACCTTGGAAAACCCAAACCCCTTAATTTAAATTTTTTTTTTTCCCTAAAAATTTCCCAAAAGGTTTTTTTAAAGGCCCCAAAGCCCCCCCTTTTTTAAATTTTAAAAAAATTTTTTTAAAGGGAAAATTTAAAAAACCCCCGGGGAAAATTTTTAATTTTTAATTTGGTTTTGGAAAAATTTTCCCTTTTTTTTTTTTTCCCAAAAAAAAATTTAATTTTTTTTAAAAAGGTTTTTTTTAAAAATTTCCCCAAAAAAATTTTGGGCCCCCCCTTTCCCCAAAAATTTTTTTTAAAAAAAAACCTTTTAAAAAAATTTCCCAAAAAAAAAAATTTTAAAAAAAGGAAAAAAAAAATTTTTTTTTTTTAAAAATTTTAAAAAAACAATTTTTTAACGGTTAAAAAAACCCTTTTTTTTTTTTAAAATTAAAATTAAATTTTTAACCTTTTTTTTAAAAATTAAAAATTGAATTTTTAAAAACCCAAAAGGAAATTTCGTTTTGTTTTAAAAAAAAAGGGAAAAAAAAAAAAAAAAAACCTTTTAATTTTTTAATTTTTTTAAATTTAAATTTAATTAAATTTCCTTCCTTTAAAAAAAAAAATTTGGTTTTAAAAAATTTAAACCCCTTAAATTTTAAAATTAAAAAAAAAAGGGTTTAAATTTTAAAATTTTTAAAAAAAAAAATTTAAAAAAAATTTTTTTTAAATTTTGGCGGGGGCCCAAAAAAAAAAATTTTTGGGGGGAAAACCCAAAAAATTTTTCCCAAAAATTTAAAAAAAAAATTTTTAAAAATTTTTAAAATTTTTAAAAAAAGGGGGTTTTTTTTTAAAAGGTTAAAACCCCCAAATAACCCAAAATTTAAAAAAAACAATTTTTTCCAAACCCAAAAAAAAAAAAATTTAAGGTTTTTTTTTAAAAAATTTTAATTTTTTTTTTAAAAAATTTCTAAAATTTTTTTGTTTTTAAAAATTTTGGCCCATTTTTTAAGGTTTTCCTTTAAAATTTTTTTTTTTTAAAAAAAAATTTTTTTTTGGAATTTGAAAAGGTTTTTTTTTAAAATAAAACTTTTTTTAAAATGGTTAAAAATTTAAAAAAAGGGGGTTTGGGAAAATTTTTTCCCTTTTTTTTTAAATTTTTTTTTTGGTTAAAAATTTTTTTTTTTTTTTTTTTTTTTAAAATTTGGGAAAATTTTAAAAAAAATTTTTTAAATTTTTTAAAAAATTTTTTTAATTTCCTTTTTTTTTCCCCTTATTCCTTTATTTAATTAAAATTTTTTAAAAAAAAAAAAAAATTTTTGGGGTTCCCCAAAAAAATAAATCAGGCCAACCAAAAATTAGAATTGAAAAAAACCCCCCCTTTTTTTGCCCCCTTTTTTTTTCCCCCCCCTTTTTTCCCCCCCCCAAAAAACCCCCCTTTTAATTAAAGGAATAAAAAAAAATTTAAAAACCCAATTTTTTTTTGATGTC
This sequence comes from Chlorops oryzae, assembly GCA_020466095.1. Lineage (NCBI taxonomy): Eukaryota > Metazoa > Arthropoda > Insecta > Diptera > Chloropidae > Chlorops > Chlorops oryzae. The sequence goes on along the minus strand of CM035806.1, from coordinate 58,737,046 downwards.
CTGAGCAAGTATATGGAGTCGAAATCAAGCTACGACCATTAATTTTCCTTAAAAACCCCCCAAACCCCCCACCACCCCCCAGTAGGGGGTCGCAAAAAAAATTTTTTTGCACAAGGTTTTATTTCAAAGCTTATGGTCTGAAAATATTTTTGAGATTTATTCCAAATTTTTTCGGAAAAGGTTTAGAGGTTTTTTTGAATTATAAGCAAAAGTTTATCAATAAACAAAACATTTTGTCTCAGAGTCATTGCTTCGTTCGAAAAAAGTCTGAACTTTTCTGAAGTGTACAAAAATCATAAGTTTAGCCAATAGTTTTGGTCAATTTGGAGTAAATGGAAAAGGAATATTTTTGGAAAATTTTCATAAGGGCTTTCATAACTTCTGAAGATTCTATAGAAATGGAACAAAGTAATGATGCAGTTTTAAACAAGTAAAGGGTCTTATAGTCAGGCTAGCCTGACAAAAGAATACCGGACACAGACAGACATCTGCAAATAATTTTTAATATCAGGAGTTGTTTAAGGCCATAGGGGCCCCATATACCGACTTTTGTTTTTTCGGAGTTCTAATCGGAGGCTTAAATATATAAGCGCAAATTCTAAATTTCATTGAAATATTTGGAAAAAGTCAGATTTTGGGGCAGTTTTGAGATTTTTGTGACAGACCCTAATACTGAAGGTACCCTTAATAATGGACCGATCAAGAAATTTTTGGGCAAGATGTGTATGGCTACAAAGGAAGTATAAGTGCCAATTTTCGTTCAAGTCCCATAGGCGTTTCGGGAGAAGGAGACAATTTTCGAAAAACGCCGTTCTGCCACGCCCATTTTTCTAATTTTTGTAAAGCACTTAATTGGCCTAAAATATGTTCAAAACCAAATTTCATCAAAATACCTTGTAAAACATCGGTTTTTAGAGCAGTTTTTGTGATTTTCAATAACAGACCCTAGTACTGGAGGTACCCCTAAAAATGGTTCCGATCGGGTCCATTCTCGAACTTGTTCTTACTCATGTTCCCCGTGAGCACGCATACCAAATTTTGTCAAGATAGCTCAACTCCTTCGATAAGATAACTGTATACAAACAGACAGACAGACGGAGAGACAGACAGACAGACGGACGGACATGGCTAAATCGAATCTCCTAGTGACGCTGATCATTTCTATATATATTTTGTATAGTCTATCTCGAATGGTTCTGGGTGTTACACACAACCACACAAACGCAATATACCCTCGACACAGAGTGTGTCGGGTATAAAAATAGTGAATTTCTTCGTAATTCACCCTGCAGAAATATGGACTGACCCAAGTGTAGCCTTCGGTCAGTCCCTCATGATACCACTACTAGTCCCCTCTTAATTCCACTTCTAATGTATTAAACTGACCTTTTTAACATGGGACTGTCATTGGAGAGGGACCGCTCCGCTGAGGGACTGACCGTAGGTGTGTTCCATAAGGGTCATTCGAAAGAATATTCGAAAATTTGATTTTTTGTTGAGAGCATCACGTCAATCTCTCTCTCTTTTTCTCTGTTTCTCTTTTGAATGTTTCTATTTATAGACATATTCATGATAGCAACAAAAGTGTATAAAGCGGTGCACCCAATTTTTCTCTCTTTTTCTCTCTGTCTCTTTTGAAAGTTTTTATTTATGGCATATATTACTATATATGTCACTCTCATAGATTTTGGGCGGGACATTTCGCGCTAGTTAGAAAGAGATGTTACTCGGCAGGCCAAAAAAGAGCGAGAGAGAAATATTTTTGGTGAGTACCTAAGTGAAAAATGCTCATTTTGGTGGGTACCCAAGACCGTGGTGGGGTACCCAAGACCGTGTTGAAAAGAGCCAAAATAGAAACGGCTCCTGAGTGACATATATAGTTATATATGATTTATGGAGTCAAAAAAATTCGAGAGCCTTGCGTAGGCAATGTGCCCTCTCTCCCTTCGCGCGTATATTTAAAGAATTCTATTTGAACATCTTTTTTTTCGAATAATTGTTTGATGGGCACGGGATTTGAACAAGCGAACCTGCGGAATTTTGATTAGTAAGCTTGCACGCTATCCTCTGAGCTACCACTGGCTGTGACTCACTTAAAGACAATATTCCATTTAAGTCCATAGAAGAAACGAAAATAAAGAATATAAAGAATTGAAACAGCATCCTCTCTCGCATGCTTCGAATAAGTTGCTTTTATTTTTGTATGAAATTCACAAAAATTTTCTAAGTTAATATGAGTGTCGTTTGGGGGACTGACCGCCGGCTAACCGATTTCGCTATAAGAAAGAGTCCTATTTTGACCGGTCGATGTGGAACTGGTTAAAGGTCAGTCCTTTTCAGGAAATTAACCGCTTCATTTCTGCAGGGCAATTCCACAAATAATGATTTTACTCTTGAGGTGCAAAAGTGTTAGCCTATTACATTCTTTTACACCTTGTAAAAAGAAAACGATGCATAAGTTAAGGCTTAAATTTTGAATACGCAATGCTAACATGATAGCCAATTTATTTTCAAAAATTTGAAAATGTTAGGTTTTTATGGCTATCTATTTTCTGGTAATGTCAACGCCGCACAGACTTTCAAAATCTGTAACTAAGCGCAGAGCAACATCGCAATAATTCAAACAAATGCATTTTTTAACAAGAGTAATGCATCTGGTTATCTTTTATTTTGGATGTTATGGTTTAGGTATTTTCAAAAAAAGTAAAACCATAACCAGCACGAGTGTTGTAGTCAGGCGAGCCTGACAATTCAATACCCAACACATTATACCATATTATAGAAACAATTTGTTCTAAATTAGACTTTAGACCACGCCCTACTAACATATTTTTAAATGAGATATTTATGTGCATAAAAGAATATAAAACATCTCAAAAATGAAAATTCTTGAACACTTTTGGGGATTTTTATAACAGATCCTAGTACTGGAGGTACCTATAAAATGGTGCGTTCAAGTTGCCCCTCCCTGCCCAACTGTAAGTTCGTCCATTGGACTACACTGAGCGAACGTAACCATGTTTTTTTTTAAAGGGCCCATTGTTATTCACAGTCCTTTTGATTTTCGAGCAGAACAAAAATTTCAAAAGCAAAATGGTTGAGTCAACAACATTTTGGGTTGATTTAAAAGGAAATATGTTTAATAATGCATTTCTTAACGTTCGGTATAATTCTCATTTGTTTTAGAAAAACGCACATATAAGATATTCATTCATCTTAGAACTTGTTAAGCTTTGCGAAAGCAGTCACGACAACGGAGTGACGAAATCGGATGAAGTCCATCCGATGGCTATTTTTTGGGTCATGTTCAGCAGAGTGCTCTATGGCCATTTGCTTTGAGCGTTAATTTTTGTTTCAAAATTCAACAATTAGTGAGTTCAACAATTTAAATTCAAATCTATTTTTGAAAATTTTCATGTCAGTTCAACCTGAAATATAGTTGATTCAAAAATATTCCTTGTTGAAGCCGTTTTGTATGTTTTTCCCAGTTTTCTGGTTGATTTTTTTCTCTGTGTAGGGGAGTATGGAAGTAATGATTTTAACTCTTTAAATCGAAAAGATATCCTTGCATCTTTCATTCTTGTCCTAATTCGTCCGCATTCAAATCGCTTTCCTTATGCCCTTTTTAGACTATAAACTTAAAATCTGAATTTAGCTCCTTAAGTTGAATTTACCAAAAACCCTTTCAGACCGTCCATTCCTTCATTAACGACCTCAAACAGTTGTTTTTTTTTTTGTTCTGATTGATTTTCAAACAACTTTTCACAGTCTCGAGCATTTGTTTTACTTAAAAACTGCAAAATGGAAAATGATCAGAAAAAAACTTTAAGCATGTTATTGTTGAGACGTCAGAAATTGCAAAAAAAATAAAAGCAACCGGAACATTCAACATGTTGCAATTCTCTTCAGTAGTCAAAACACGCTTTTCAATATTAACTTCAAATCAAAATACAAACAGCTTTATTTCTGCATTTAAACAGGCTAAATTAAGGCTAAATTCAACGAAAAATTCTACATTAACCTTTAAATTCAGTTAAATGCAATAGTCTGAAAAGAGCATTAGGAGCATTCCACGTACGGGACAAATAATATTCATGATATTTTTTATCTTTAAATGATAAATTTTATGAAAAGTTTCGGGCATGGGACAGAAATCGAATACGACAGAAAAGGTTCGATTTCGCTTACATTTGTATGAAAATTTAACCGAAATCGAACGTTTTTCTGTCGTATTCGATTTCTGTCACATGCCCGAATCTTTTCATGTGCTCATATTAAGATACTTAACAGGATATAAGGTGCCCTTTCCAAAATTTTTGAAGTAGTTATATTAGTTTTTGCCTGTTTGTACGGGACAAAAGTATCATTTTCTGTGGAATGCTCCATTAATGTACCTAATAACAGTAGCGTGGCGAGGGGGGAGAGCCCAGGGGGAGCCACCCCGGGCGCCAAATTATATTGCAAATTTTATGAAAATTTTGAAGACTTTATATGCGTTTCAATTTTGGTTTCAACTGGCGCAAACGCAAATGTGCGTTATTTTTGATCAGTGCTAAGCGCTAAATAAGCGCCAAGTACTTGCTGCAATAAAGCGCTTGCTTCGCGGAACATGCCTATGTTAAATTCAAGTGCATTTAGAAGGAGGAACAAGCGCTTTACTGCTTTAAAAATCGTTTTCTTGCCGCTTATAAGAGCTTTTGGTCCAAATAGGTTTTTTCCTTTTAAATATAATCTAAAAAATTGTCAAATCAAATCTATATTCTCTGAGTAAAATCGAATGTGCGGTCGTGTAAAATGTAAGGTGTTGAAGGTTCTCGTACAATGACAACAATCGAAATTTTGGCATTTCATTATAACGCAGTTGAAAGCAAAACAAAAACACAACTAAGCCAAAAGCTTTTGTCACCCAAATGATAATTCGATTGGCAATTTTCCAGAAAATATTTTTCGCTTTCGTTTGAAGTTTCCAGTTGTTGCTGCAAGTGCCGTGATATGTACAATAGGGCGGAGTGAAAAAAACTTTTTTTTGAATTTAAATTTTCCTGTATTCTCAATCATTGACCCATAGTTAAAGAAGTGTTCATGCAAAATTTCAAGTTTCTAATTCAATTTCTTGAGGTGGCGCATTGAGCCTAAAGTTTGGGAAAATGGGATTTTTCACCTTCAAACCGCTGTCACACGAAAAATATTGCTCCTAGCTAGACATAATGTTCCGTGTACCTTATTATTTTTTTAACCCCCAGTTTTCTTTCTCAGGTCTCAAAGTTGTATCTCTACATATAAAAAAATTTTTCCTAGTGAAATCCGGTTTTTTAAGGAAAAAACGTTTTTGGGCATTTCACAGGTTAATCTGACCTTGGACAGAAAAAACATCGAATTACCAACCCTCCTTATTTTTAGCTCAGCAAACTTTTTCTCCTTGGTCACAAAGCTCTATCTCCACGATTTAAAAGGACGTCCCGTATGAAAGTGTGAAAAAGCTGCAGCTCTTGCTCTAAACGGACCTTATATTTGAAAAAAGCCCATTTTTGCATAAGAAATAGAGCTTTATTTAAGATAAAATTAACACCGGATCCACAGTATTAATACTTAAGAATCATGGTTTTATTATTATTTAAAAAAATAAGGTAATGTATTAAAATTTAAGTACACCAGCAAACTTTAATTGTTTAGGTGTTTCCCCATTTGACAAGTAAAGCGT
>CM035806.1:58653748-58731245 GCA_020466095.1 Chlorops oryzae | reverse complement strand
AACTATGAAATCTTATTCCTATCAAATAGGGCAGCTCTGTATTTGTGCAATGACGTCACGCCTAAAAGCTGATTTGTTACGATTGTTTTTATGCTAGGTTTGAAATCAATGAAACAAAAATATTTATTTCTTCTTTTTAATGAGTTTTTAGAAGAAATATACAATTGTAACAGGCATAAAATAATTATCTGTGATTTTTAAAATTATTTTCAGAAAATTTTCAAGTAGGCAATTCAGAAAACTACACTGAGTAAGAAAAATATCTGCCACATCGGCTGCTGATAAAACAAAAATTGCTGAAATAAATTTGGCTGCAGTTTTTGCAGAGCAAAATGTTGCTGTTGATGTCGTGGATCATCTTATCCCATTGCTAAAAAATATACATTTCCAGACTCAAATATTTTATTGGATGTAAGTTTCGGAAGAACAAAGTCCACTCAATTAATTCAAAATGTTGTCGCAGAAGTGGAAGATAGGCCAATCGTTCAAACATTGAAAAGAGTGAAATTTTCAATATTAATTGACGAGAGTACCGATATCAGCAACAACAAGAACTTTTGTTGCCTATCAAGGTACGTTAACCAGACGGATGGAAACGTGGTAACAAATTTATTAGAATAATATCGATTAATGCAGTTGACGGTTATTTGAAAAATTTTCAAAAATTATGACATTTAAGGACATTCCTAACATATGTATAAAAAAATCATCTAATGTTATGTCCACACGTAGATCGAAATTGAGCAATTTCAGAACAAAGTTGAAATTGCCTCAATTTCAGCCGAAATTGAACAAATTTGGCGCAATTTCGGCATACAAAAAGGTCAAACGAAATTGCTTTGCTACCTCAATTTCATTGAAATTGGGCTCGAAATAGAGGTAAATTTCAAGACAACTCTGAGTTATCGATAATTTTTCACTTAAATTCTTAAAAATGCATCTCTGAAATGTGAATTGTCAAATAAGAAAAACAAAAAAAAACGTTTAAAACAAACTATAAGTCATAAAGTGCATTTAATCGAAATGGAAAAAAGAAAATACAAAAAAAGAAGTATGTGGAGTTCGCGCGCAGAGAATTTGCTCCTTGAGCTATGGGCAGATAACATAGCAGGCCTGAGAAGTGCCCGGAAAAATGGCCATATTTACCAAGAAATGGCAAATGTTTTGCAGTCTGAAAGCATTTCTATAACTGCTGCAGATGTGAAAATTAAGCTACAAAATATATCAGCTAAATACAAGTGAGTAAATGCATCATTGTTTAGCAGGCTTTTGTAAATATATTGCTTTCGTGTTCGTTTATATAGAGCTGAGAAATCTAAAGTTGGCGTGTCCGGAGGTTCGCCGTCAGAGTGGGAGCATTTCCAGAGGGTGCATCAAATCTTGGGTGCTTTTAAAATACACAATGTCGAGGCGCTCATTGAGGATAGTTTGCAAGGTATGAGTAGAGTTTTAATTTTATTGAATAACTTATAATTTTATTAAAATATTTAGAATTGCCGGGTCAGGACACAACATTTGAGTGCTTGGAAGATTATTGGTCATCTTCAAATGCACCGCCACTAACACCACTAACATCAACACCACCGATATCGCCTTCGCCAATAACTTCATCATCGTCAGACATATCATCGCCTCCTTCGTCATCTAAGTTATCGAAAAAGAAAAGAGAAAATTTTCAAAAAACGCTTTTGAAAAAAATGGACAGTGTTGAAAATGAAATGAAAGAGCATAAAGAAATGTTGAAGCTGACAAAACAAATGGCTGACGCTGAAGAACGAAGTAACGATCTTCTTGAAGAGTTCGTTAAAAGCAATACTGAAACAAACAATGCTTTTATAGATTTCTTAAAACGAATCTGTAATTGAATTTCAGATTGATGTATGTATATTAGGCCGGGTAGATTTTTTTTGACTAAAAATGGTGCCCTCGGATGTTAATCTTTAGACAATTCTAAGCATTTTTGCCCAACAAACATGGCTCTAAAATCAAACGTAATGATCTTTAAGTAAAATTACTTGAAGGGAAGATTTTTGTCTCGACGCGTAGAGAAATTGTCATTAAAAAATAGAGTCGACACCGACATCCGTAATGGGGCCGAATATATCGCACACCCTCTTCTAAGGTGACACAACTCGAAATTTCTCATTTTTCAGAAAACGCAAAAAACGAAATGCGTCGCAGTGTCAATCACAGCAAGAAGAAAGGCGTTGACGGGGTATTTCAGCTTTTTCTAATAACCAAAACGGAATAGAATTTTTCGTGCAGGTAGAGAGGTGAACTGTGAACACGTTCCATATGTTAACTCGAAATTGACGATTTTTGAGTTGTGTCACCTTAGAAGAGGGTGTGCGATATATGTATACAGGATGTCCAGAAAACCTTTTTCAAAATTATATTATGCGATAGATTATGTCAAGGGCAAAAATGCTTACAATTGTCTAAAGATTAATATCCGGGGGTACCGTTTTTAAGTTTTTTTCCACCCATACGAATCGACCTGGACTAATGTATATATTTATTTTTTTTTAAATAATGAAATGTGAATATTTTATTTTTATTTTTTAAACGAACTGAATGTGATTTTTGTTTTAACTTGGAGTGAAAAGAAAATAATGAACTGAAAATAAACCAAACTTACATATACTGGAAGCTATTGCTGGTCTTATTTCTTGTGCAGGGACATCATTGTCATACAACAAAGAAATGTCATGGGGAGACTCTCGTGTTCGATCAATTATTTCTTGTTCACTCATCCATGATTGATTGACCAGATCATTGCGTTCATTTAAAAAATTGTGCAATATACATCCTGCTTTAATTATTGCATTTGCGTTTTTTATGTTATTATCAATGCCCTTGCCTATACGTCGGAAACGTGCTTTCAGTTGTCCAAAGGCATTTTCTACGACCCTCCTGCATTTAGAAAGCCGGTAGTTGAACGATTTTTCTCTTTGATTCTGCTCAGTATGATAAGGATAAGGCTTCATCAAAGTTGAGGAAAGTTTGAATGCCGAATCTCCAATTATATATGCTGGGACGGAAACATTCGATATCACAGTGCTCATTTCTTTTAACAGCATACACTCCGAGAGGTTCTTATTAAGCAAAGACTTTTCATAAATGTAAGAGTCGTTACATCTGCCAGGACTACCAACGCTGATGTAAAGAAAACGGTATCTGTAACGGTAATATGAATTAGTATATGTATATAATATGGAATTATGCAGATATTTATCTTACCGATAATCAACTAAAGCCAATAAAACATTGGAATGCCACCCTTTATAATTGTAATAGTCCACAGCATCCTCTGTTGTAGGGTGTATTTCAATATGACAGCCATCTGTAGAAAATAGATTATTTTAACTTATCTTACATATATCTTTACTATTTAGTATTACCAATAGCGCCGACACATTGCGGGAGACCCATTTTTTTGAAGGCAGCAATATTTTCCTTAATTGTTTCTTCTTTGAGAGGAAAATAATTAATGTATATCGGTTTTAATACGATCCATATTTCCTTGCAAAAATTAATCAATATGCTGCCAACAGTGGATTTGCCAATACCAAACATATTAGAAATTGTTCTATATTCATCAGACGATCCTAATGCGTATAATGCAATTGCTACTCGCTTCCTTAAAGGTATTGCATTCCTCATCATTGTGTCTTTCTTTTTCAAAGACTGCAGTGAGTTGCACAAAATTTCAAATGACTGCCGGTCCATACGAAAATTATTTCGAAAGAACTCATCGTCATTTTTTTGGCAGTCAACTTCCCAGAAAAATTTAGAGCGTGGCTAAAAAAACACAGTTTATGCCTTTTTATAAATAAAAATATTTTAATTTACCCTTTCCCACATTAATCTTGGATATGATGATAACGTGGCGGAGGCTGCGAGGATAAGGTATTTCTGCCTGCATACTTGCATTTTTTTTAAGCAGTCGATGTACTTCAAGATAAGTTTTCTCTGCTTTCGTTTATTTCGCAATATTTTTAGCACAAAATGTGATGTTTGGTTCGTTTTAAATTTAAAATAACACGAAATTGCTGAATTTGCGTCCATTTTCACTATTTAGCAAATATAAACAAAGAACTGTCAAATGAAATTGAGATAATGAAAAAAAATTCTCGTGTGGACTTTTGACAGTTAAAATGAAATTGAGGTCGAAATTGCCCAATTTCGATCTACGTGTGGACATAACATAACCCGAAAATATGCCCTGGGTTAACATTTAACTCTGAGGCTAGCGCAGAGCTGCATTTGAAATTTTCAGTTACATTTGCTAACACCGAGTACAAAAACCGGGTAAAAATTTAATACGGCACTGGCAGGAAGCTTTCGCGTGCAGAAAATGAGTGGGGAAGGATGCACGTATTTGGATATATAAATTTTGATCACAGGTCGTGGAACGTTTTGTGATGCCGCCTTCACTATTAGCTCCATTAATCTTTTTTTTCCTGATGACATTGCAATGCTCTTCTGATATTATTGCTTCCAATATTCCTTTTGCCTTTTTCAGCTTCTCTAAACATTTCTAATAAAGCGATTTCCATTTTTATTTTGGTGACATTTCCGCAACGTGGAACGCAGCGCGAGAACTTATCTCAGCCATTGAACTTCAGTAATAATGTGAAAGATGCATCGCAAAGTGGAATGCAAGGCGATCATCAACTGCCCAGCTTCAACCAGAACGTCGCAGATCGACATTTTAATTCCATGAGCACACAACAGTTGCATGCACGCCAAGTTTTATCGCCTGATCTGCCGACATTCAGTGGAACGCCGGAAGAATGGCCATGTTTCATAAGCAACTTTGAAAATTCTACACGCATACATATGTGGATTCAGCAATGAAGAAAATTTGTTACGACTTCAACGAGCACTTAAAGGCAAGGCATATCAATACGTGGGTAGTCGGCTCGTGCTGCCATAGCTGGTACCGGAGGTTATGTCGACCTTACGTTTAGTCTTTGGAAGACCGGAGCACATTATTGACACCCTCCTTGCGAAAATACGACAATCGCCTGCCATTAACGGAAATCAATTAGAACCACTTGTACACTTTGCTTTAGAAGTAAAAAACATTACCGCAACTATGGAGGCAAGTGGCCTCTACGATCATATGCGAAATCAAATGTTGCTTTCTGAGCTTGTACAAAGGTTGCCTACGCCAATACGCCTCAATTGGGCATCACATGCACGTTTGCAACCTTGTTTAAATCTGCAAACATTTAGTGCGTGGATTTACCGTATCGCTGAAGATGCAAGCACAGTTATCAAATGCTCTAAGCCCTGCCCAGACGGATCAGGAAAAACGGAAAACCCAAAGAATTAATGTTCATCATTATAATGACGATCAAACTGCTGATTTAGTCAATTGTCAAGTGTGCGACAATACACACACAGTGTCGGAATGTGAAAAATTTAAACACCTTGACTACGACGAAAAATGGAATGCAGTACGAAAACACAAACTTTGTCGTACGTGCCTTAAGCAACACGATTTAGCATATTGCCCAGATCGAAAGGAGTGTGGAGTCAATGGTTGCACTGCAAAACACCATATGCTATTACACAATCAAAAAAGGCGTGAAGCTGTTGCAAAAAGTAATTAGGCCGCTAATGACAACAACGCAGGCACCGACGAGAGCCCATTTATCGCGATTCAACTTCAGAGATCGTCAACTGTATTGTACAAGATCGTACCGGTTACGGTATTTGGAATAAATAAATCAGTTAAAACATATGCGTTTTGGATGACGGCTCTGGAGTGACTCTTATTGATAAGTCAATCGTTGATTAACTGCAAGTACAAGGGGAAAGGTCTGACTTACTCCTCAGATGGACGGATGGCTCTATACAACAGGAAAATGACTCATTCAAAATAAGTTTGACCATTGCCCCGCAAGGCAATGAAACCAAAAGATTTCTACTGCGCGATGTGCGTACGGTAAGCACGCTCAATCTGCTCAAACAGACCTTGATATATAAAAATCTTGCTGATGAATTTAAGCATCTAAGAGGCCTGCCCGTGGAAACCTATAAGAACATTGTTCCAAAGATGATTATTGGTCTAAACAACATTAGATTAGCAATGCCCCTGAAATTTCGAGAAGGCAAGACAAACGAACCCGCCGCTGCTAAGACTAGGCTAGGCTGGACCATCTTTGGCTCGCTTGCAACAAACGACCGAGACTCCCATAGCGAGCACGAAAAGTTTCAATTTCACATATGCGAGTGCGATGACGACATCGCTCTGCAAAAGCTGATCTCTGAAAATATGAAGCTGGAGCAAGAATAAAAAAAAGAACAAGTAAAAACCATTTGCCAAGATGTTAAAAGTATTATTAAATGAGATGGTAACTGTTTTGAAGCAAACTTCCTGTGGAAAGCTAATAATATATTATTGCCGAACAACTTACACATGGCAACTCGGAGGCTTTCGATGTTTGAAAGAAAGCTTATGAACGATGAAACACTTCGAGACCAAGTTAACCAACGCATGTTAGAAATGGAGCAAAAAGGGTAATTCAGACGGTTGAGCGCCCGGGAAATAAACGTTAAGAGCGACAGAACCTGGTATCTTCCTATATTTGCGGTCAAAAATCCTAATAAGCCGAACAAAATAAGAATAGTTTGGGATGCCGCCGCGGAATACAATGGCTTGTCGCTAAATAAGTGTTTGGATAAAGGGCCCGACCTGCTTACACCACTGATAAAGGTGATTTTTAACTTTCGTGTTGGTAAAATCGGCCTCTGCGCTGATATCTGCGAAATGTATCACCGAATCCACGTCAATGAAAGCGATCAGGATTCGCAGCGTTTTCTGTGGCGAAATTGTGATTGTGATCGGCCGCCAGACCACTTGTGTTACAAGTCCTAAGCTTTGGTGCAAGCTGCTCCCCGTCAATAGCACAAATGGTGAAAAACCAGAATGCAAAGGAATTTCAAGATGAGTTTCCAAGAGCAGCAAAGTCAGTCTTGGAACGACATTATTTCGATGATTTAATGGACAGCATTGACACAGTCGAAGAGGGTATTCGCTTGGCAAAAGACGTTATCGAACTCCACAGTCGTGCAAATTTTCCCATTCGAAATTGGATTTCGAACTCATCTGAAGTCTTGAATGCGATAGGTGAAAAGAGCTCCCGTAAAGAGTTTTGTCACGCAGGGCAGGTCATAGATCAAGTTATAGAGCCAGAAAAGGTGCTTGGCCTATGGTGGCAAGTCTCCAAGGATGCCTTTACATTTACGCTGAAACACACGAAAGCTTGTCAGGAAATTATGAGTGGAGAAAAACTACCAACAAAACGTGAACTTCTACGTCTGCTCATGTCGGTATTCGATCCCTTAGGATTTCTGAATCATTATACCATTCATATACACATACTCTTACAGCTCGTCTGGCGTTCTGGAACTAATTGGGACGATGTAATCTTGGAGAAGCTCGAACCGAATTTGATGAAACTGTTGTCAATACTACCAAACGTCAAGGAGGTTAGAATCCCACGCTGTTATTTTGAAGCCAACAGAAAAAATTCCAGCGAAGTAGAACTTCATATATTTATGGACGCCAGTGAGGATGCGTACGCTGCGGTAGCCTATTTCCGTGTGGTCGAGAACAATAAGACTGAAGTGGCACTAATTGGATCAAAGGCTAAAGTTGCGCCGCTTCGCCCAATGTCAATCCCTAGAATGGAATTGCAGGCTGTTCTACTGGGAGCACGCTACGGACAATCGATTGTGCAACTCCATGATCTAAACATTGACTCTGTGCATTATTGGACAGACTCCAGAACGGTGTTGCAATGGATCCAAGCGCACCCGCGAAATTACAAGCAGTTCGTGATGCTGCGAATTGGTGAGATACAAGAGATAACAATCATAAAAAATTGGCACCACGTTTCTTCCAAACTCAATGTGGCCGACATGGCTACCAAATGGACCAAAAGCCCGTGTTTTTATCCGGAAAACGTATGGTTTAGAGGACCCGACTTTCTACGTAACCAAGAGCTCTCAAGCGAGCTTCAAACCAAACATAATATAAGTGAAGACATGCGGCTTGTTGCAGTACATATCGTAGTGAAAACTGAAATAATAGACGTCGCAAGGTTTTCACGATGGGAACGACTACATCGTAGCATGGCTTTCGTCAAAAGATTCATTACGTCAAGAAGAAATCGAAGAATCCTGGAAGGACCCTCCAACCCACTTTCAACGACGATTCCCAACTTAAGCAGCGAGGAGCTTCAATGGAGTGAAAATATCCTATATAGAGTTGCGCAGTCAAAATTCTTCTCAAAAGAAATCGAAGCTCTCAATCGGCACCAAACTCTACTAGCAGGAAGCGCGATCAAAGAGTTTTCGTTTTTTATTGATCAACACGGTGTAATCCGCTCCAAAGGCAGGATCGAAAAGACCACACTTCTTCCTGAGCCGGCAAAAAATCCTATCATTCTGCCGAAAGCTCACTACGTAACGTACCTCCTTGTCAAGTTCTATCATACAAAATTTAAACATGCAAATCATGAAACCGTTATAAGTGAGATATTTCAAAGATTTAGAATTTCAGGTTTGCACAATCTGCTTAGAAAGATACGACACGAATGCTAGCTTTGCCGCATCCGCGATGCACGGCCTCAACCTCCCCAGATGGGGCAACTTCCAGTGGCACGCATGTCGGCCTTCCAGAGGCCATTCTCCTTTATTGGACTGGACTTTTTTGGGCCATTCTACGTAACAGTAAAGCGATCGACATGCAAGCGATATGGAGTTTTGTTCACCTGCTTAACCTGTCGTGCCATCCACGTCGAGATCGCATTCAGCCTTAACACCGATTCATGTATTATGGCCATTAGAAATTTTATAGCACGCAGAGGCACCCCGATACAGTTTTTCAGCGACAACGGCACCAATCTCAAATCTTTTGAACGAACTCTTCGTGAAGCATGCCAGGAAATCGATTTCAACCAGGTGCAGCAGAAATTCGTTTCACCGGAGTCTACATGGACTTTCATCCCACCGGCTAGCCCTCACATGGGTGGAGCGTGGGGGAGCTTGATACGCTCTATTAAGACGGCCATGTACCACATAATCACCCCAAACACGAAATTGACTGACGAGAAGCTGATCAACTTATTCCTGGAAGTAGAAAGTATCGTTAATTCGAGACCACTTTCGTACTTGTCTTTGGAAACAGCTGAAAAGGAAGTTCTCACGCCGAATCATTTTCTGCTCGGGAGCTCATCCGGAATGAAACCACCCGGATATTTCAGTAGTCGAGACCAGCTCACGAAACAATCTTGGCGCCATTCGCAGTACCTTGCTGACATGTTCTGGAAAAGGTGGGTAAGTGAAGTACTGCCTGAACTTACTCGACGTACCAAATGGCACCAGAAAGTAAAACCGATCAAGATTGGCGACGTAGTATTTATCGCTGATCCCAATACTTTACGGAATCAGTGGCCAAAAGGAAGAGTTACCAGAGTTATCACTGGAAGCGACGGCCAGGTTCGTAGCGCCTATGTGCAAACACCACTGGGAGACTATCATCGTCCAGCCACGAAAATAGCCGTGTTGGATGTTCAACAGATTGACGGTGGCGATGGTGAGCTAGAAAGGGTATCCTCAATCTTCGATTGAGAAACCGGGGCGCAGAATGTTACCGATCTCACCACCGTGCGACTCACTTAAGACTGACGGTGACACTTTCACGTTAATATGTAAAAGCGGCCATAAAAAAAGCTACTAGTAAAAACTACGTCTGATGACGCATTAAAATCAAAGTACGGCAAGGTGACGGTCTAAACCGGCGGTCATTGGAGAAAGAACAATAAGAGAAGACCAAATGTTTTGAAGCGTCATCGATATAATCAAATTTATATCTATTCTTTGTAAATTTAATTAAAAGTATTTTCTAAATAAATAAATCGTAAAACGCTATCAGAAGTTGGTGTTACAAACTTTATTGCCAACACTAAGAGTACCTGTGCTCATATAAAACTATAGCTGCAACTTCGGCCAAATTTCGCGCGCGTTATGGCATGATTTGGTGAAAAAGTTCAACTGTGGTGAACCACGCCATAAGTCGAGTGTTGTGGTGAACCACATAATAGAAAGTGTAATGTACCACGTAATAGCTTTTGGCCGAAGTTGCAGCTATAGTTCTATATCGTCGACCCGATAATAAATTGTACTATGTGACATTTTACAGTTGTTGAGAAATCGCATTTAAAGTTTAAAAAGTGCCGTAGCAACCATAGGGGCAAGAGGGGGTTTGCCCCCCACGAATTTTTGTTTTGCCCATGAAAAAAATTAAAATAGGAGAAAAAATAAATTACAATCGAAAAAACAATGATGTTCAATCATATTTAATATAATTGCACTTTGCGATTTTTTAGTTTATTGAATCTTAAAAGAATGGTTCCCAGATTTTGTTCGTCATGTGTGTTTTCACGCACCATATTTTTTATTTCTTTGTCAATTCGTATCGGAAAAACGGTTTCATCGATTATATTTTTTCATCAAGTCCATATTTAATTTATTATTCATTTCATAAGACATACTTGATAGAAAATCTTACGTTCATTGATGTATTGCAATACTTCATGAAGTAATACGTATGAATGAGTAAGATAATATCTTTTTAGAACGAAGTTCTTTATGAAACGATAGCGACAGGGGACCTAGTCGAGAAAAAGTGAAAAACCGCTATAAAATCCGCGTTACCTAAATTGAAGTTCGCAAAAAAGGGTATAGTAACCTTTGCAAAAAGAAAGAAATATACATATATTTACGTAAAATGACTTCCTGATGCGGCCGAGATATTATACTTTTTTAGGCGACACTTATTTCCGACGATATCCCGAAAAAACAATTAATTATGAAATTCAGAAACTACACAGACACATACAAGCATAAATGCATTCAAACAAAACAAAACAATATGTGGTGCTGCCAGACTGAACGTTTTCAGAATAACTCCGATTAGTAGGTTTTTGCAAATATATAAGGGCATTTTAGGTAGCTTATAATTTTTTGCGCTATCAAAGTATACGTCAATTCGTACATAATTAAAACATATTTAAAATCATCGTCTGTACTCCGGGGGCTGCGGATGTAATATCGGTGTGAAAAATATCGATACTTTAAAACATCTTTATGTATGAAAATTCGCATTTTCGAGACTATCTCATTTGCGATGGAAAACCCTTTACACGTATGCTTTTTCAGTTCCAGTATATTCTGCTTATCTAACTTAGCACTTTGAGGGCTCAACGCTGTTAAAGTAAATTGAAAGGAAGTAACGCGCTCACTACTTTGAAGAAAGGAAATCAGAGTTGAAATTTCGATGACAGGTGACAGAAATATAGGAAATGGTTGACTTAAATGCAACCCTGTGAGTCCGATTACTTGTAATAAGCGTATGCGTTCAAGTAGCGAAAGTAAGTCAAAGTACTTATTTGTTTTTATACCCAGCGTAAGCAGGGTATATTAGGGTATCTTGTAACAGCCAGAATTACGCCCCGTAGATATAGACATATATATATATATTCTTGATCAGGATCAAAAATTGAATCGATTTAGACATGTTCGTCCGTCCGTGTCCGGATCTCCTCCGAAACGGCTGGACCAATCAAGTCGAAATGTGGCACACAGGTATATCGGGGTCCGAGTATGATCTGAACTAAAAATGGAAGACATCCACTCACTGCCACGCCCACAAATGAATTTAATGTGTTTTCAGTAAAATGCTTGTAATTTGCGAACCACTCAACACATTTCATTGATATTTGGTGTACTGGTAAACTACGAAAAGGGACATACCCTGGGGGAAAATGGATGCCGTCCTCCTCGAGCCACGCCCACAAATAAGGGTTTATCGTAACTTATGAAGTAAAAGGCGTAGAAACTTCAAATTCGCAGCATACTTTGGTTGACCAAAGCGAATGAAAGGTGTAGGAAAAAGTTATGTGTCCCGCCCACTGCCACGCCCACAAATGAAGATTTTTGGTAACTTCCGAAGTAAAAGGCGTAGAAGCAAATTCGCAACATGGGTTGACGAAGGTGAACGATAGGTGCAGGAAAAAAAGCTATGTAGCCCGCCCAATGCCACGCCCACAAATGAAGATTTTTCGTACCATAGTGCGCCAATAATGTCGGGATGCTGGATATTTCAAAGTCGCGCTTGGCCGACTTTAGCTTTCTTACTTGGTTCCACATGTGTTTGGTATTGGAAATTTACTTGCAGCTGTAGAGCGTAGAGCCCTTTAGCGCCCATTTAAGTTACATACCAGCACAAAAATATTCTACGGCAGCATTTTTGTCTGTATTTGTATGAAAATTTCTATTTTAGCTGCATTCAACTTATTTGCACATTCGCTTTAACAGCATCCTGTTTTTGGTTTTTGAAATAAAATTTCATGGTAAAATGTTCCTTTAACAGCCGTGTTGAAAATTTATCTTTTGAATTTCAAACGCTTTCCTATCGACCTAAAATGCCTTTGCTTTGTTAGAATTTTTCAAAAATGTTGATACAAAATTAATAAAACTTGTTTAAGCTCTCATAGCGACTATCATTTGAAAGTTTAAACCATCAAAAAGTTTAAGCTAGGTTGAAGACGATAAACCTCAATTTTTTTTTTCATTTCATTTTACTGCATTTTTTTATTTCTAGTCAGTTATGAAAGAATTTTCCTTTCATTACAAAACTTAAATATGTTTTTATACCCTGCGTAAGCGGGGTATATTAGTTTTGTGCAAATCTTGTAACAGGGAGAATTAAGCTCCGGAGATATGGAAAAATATATATAGAAATGATCAGGATCAAAAACTGAATCGATTTAGACAGGTCCGTCTGTCCGTCCGGCCGTTCGTCCGTCCGTCTGTCCGTCCGTCCGTGGTGGGATCTCCTCCAAAACGGCTGGACCAATCAAGTCGAAATTTGGCACACAGGTATATCGGGATCCGAGTATGATCCTAAATAAAAATGGGAGACATCCGCCGACTGCCACGCCCACAAATGAATATATTGTGTTTTCAGTAATATGCTTGTAACTTGCGAACCATCCAACACATTCCATTGATATTTGGTGTACTGGTAAACTTTGCGAAAAACCTTGCTGCGAATTATATTTACTAACATTTATAAATACCATACTGAACTTCGTTCTTATCTGGTGTCCTATGACACAACTCAACTTGTTATATATCTCTCTCTTTTTTTGTCGTTTCGTTTTGCGCTCGTTTTAGTTTCGATCCTTTCATTTCATTCTATGCCCAATTTAGGTTAACTTTGGTAATTTCGACTTCTTTTTGACCTATTTTTGGTCGAAATGCCTTCTCAATGCCCTAACTTTAAAGCCGAAATGCCCTATAATGCCCTATTATTACCGCCAGACGACTTCCATTCTATTACCCACTTACGTCGAATGGACGTTATTATGCCCTATTTAGGGCAGGGCAGGCAAATATTCTGCCCTAAAATAGGTGAGAAATTACCAATTTTGGAACTAAGGACTGTCCCAGAAATAACTGTCCTTTTGTTTTTAGGCTATTTATAAAAAGTGTTAACTCTATACCAATATATTTGGTACCTAAATAAAGTATAAATATTGCAGATTAAAAAAAAATACTCATTCGTAAAATAAAAGAGCTACTGAAAAGATGTCGTCTCAACAAGAAGAAAAGCGGAAAGCAATTATTTACAAACACCTGGAAAATCCAAACACCACGTACAAAAAGATCGCTAAGGAAGTTGGCGTGTGCGAAAAAACTGTCGGTAGGACCATAAAACGATACAGACAGCTTACCCCTTTATCAAAAACACCAGGATCAGGGAGAAAAAGTGGTCCAGCGAACCAAGCGGTGGCCCAGAACGTTAAGCGGCTGTTTACTCAGAATCCAGGCACTTCGGTTCGTGATATGGCAGCAAAAGCGGGAACATCGAAGTCAAGTGTTCAACGGATTAAAAAATTTTACAACCTAAGGAGCTATAAAGTACAAAAAGTACCTTATAGGTCAGAAGAAAAGGACGCCGAAGCCAAGAGGATGGCTCGAAAACTGTATCGCGATTACCTGCCCAAATTTGATTGCGCGATCATGGACGATGAAACGTATTGCAAAGCGGATTTCAAGCAGTTACCTGGACACGGATATTATACTGCGGTTAGAAGGGGTGGAGCATCCTCTAAATTTACCACCGAAAAACATACCAAATTTCCAAAGAAATACATGGTGTGGCAGGCCATTTGCAAATGTGGCGTTCGAAGTAAGGAATTTGTGACGGATCGCACAATCAACACCGAAATTTACATCAGAGAGTGTCTGGACCGGCGTTTGCTGCCTTTTATACGTCAACACCAAGGTTCAGTACTATTTTGGCCTGACCTAGCAACACCTCACTACGCCCAGAGAACGATGGATTGGTACCAAGCCAATAATGTCACTGTGGTACCAAGAGTAGCAAATCCTCCGAATTGCCCCGAACTTCGTCCAATCGAAAAATATTGGGCTTTAATGAAAAGGAACCTTAAGAAGACCAAACAAACTGCGAATAACATCGAAGTATTTCGACATAAATGGCGTCGGGCATACACTAAGGTGAACGAAAGGTCGGTAAAAAAAACCTATTGGAGGACCTTAATAAAAAAGTGTATAATTATTTTTAAGTGTATTTTTTTTCAGTGTAAATAAAATTTTTGTTTATTTTGTAATGTTCACTTAATAATAAACTGAAAGAATTTTTTAAAAAACATCATTGGTGTTTTTGCAATAAAAAAAAACAAAAGGACAGTTATTTCTGGGACAGTCTTTATTTTGCTAGTTGGGAGATGGGTCTAGTATCTGGCATATGACCTTTTTTGTGTGCCTGTGTAATTGAAATGTAAAAAAAAATTAATTACATGGTAACTTAATTGAATAACAATAAGACTGCAAATTAAATTCTTGAACAACAGCTTTCGTGCGACACATTTTGCTTTCTTATTCCGAGTGACTATTATTTTTGAAGAATTAAATAAGAGTACACGTACCTAGAGAAGAAGAAATCAAGGAACAAATAAGGACCCTGATGGTATGACTTTCAACCTGCTACTGAAATCAGCGAAAGCTACGACAGCGCTTATATACGCATTTGCGCAGTCACTCCCAATTTCACAATACACTCTTATTCGCCCAGCATTGTGGGTTTCGATTGGATTTGAAAGCTTCACTTAGTCCTGTGTAGCTAATGAAGTTTGTATTTCGGATAAATTTATTTGTGTTCATTTCATCCAATAGTTGCCTTACAAGTGAAATGTGGGATTTTCTCTGGGACGTTCTATACAGTGGTTGTTGTATGCATACACATGTCGTGACAAGTTCAACTTTTCACGGCATTCGCAATTCAAACGGTGTGAAATGACAAATTACTCCAATTATTGGATAAGAAAGATACTTTAAAGGTAGCGACGCGATATCGTTGAAAAGTGTTTGGTCACCCAACCTCACAGACTGATCCATTATGTTATAGCTTACTACTCTTAATATACTTAATTTTGATAAAAATGATAATGAGTTTTTAACCCTTTGATGCCCGAAGTTTCCTATAGGCAACATTCAAACGTTCCCTATCTTTGTGTTATTATGACTGTATGATACATAATAGTTTTTGGATTTAAATGGAGTTTGATAGGTTAATGATTTAAAAAAAGAATCCATTACCATTTTTCAAAGGGAAGTCATATTTGTCCAAGTTATTTGTAATATATGTAATATATGTAGAAAAAAAGTTCAAATTTCGAATTTTGGCAAAGGTAATGACTTCATAGAAATTGATTCTTTTGACTAAAAATAAATGAAATTTCTAGAGGAAGTAAATGCATGTATCTGCATGTTTCTGTTTTATTAGCATATTTCAAGCAAATATGCTTATATATGTACATGCAATGCATGTTTCTTGAAAAAAGGAAGTTTTTTTATTTGATTTAAAAAAATATACACCCCTATTATGATTGTCGACTACTGATAGAGAATCGAAAAAGTTCTATCTTCGACAAAAAATTTTAATTTTCCACATACTAGAAAATGAAAAATTTTAGTCGACGATAGAAATTTTTCAATTTTCTATCAGTAGTCGACAATCATAATAGGGGTGATAAATCGAAAGGTTTAAAAACTTGAAAGCTTAAAACTTTATTCTGAAAATGCCGAAACAAAAAGAATCCCGAATTCGTGTATCGGGCTCATGAATTATTTCCGGGTTTCCAATCCGCGGGTTCTTTTTTGAAGTGCATTCACTGCAATAAATTTATATCCAGCAAAACATTGTTTAGTGTTAGGCAGCACTTGGTGACAAAGAATCACATGGCAGCGATGAAACAATAATAGAGAATTGCTTCGTTTTCCACCACAAAATGGGATCATTACATACATACATTTTGTATGTACACAATTCTTTGTATGCGCACAGTAAGCAACTTTTCCAATTTTGTTATGTGCCATTTTCAAATTCTGGTAAAAGCTGACTTAATCCTTTAAAGACTTAACCTGCCAAGAAAAATAAAAGAAGGCGGACTGAAGGGCAGACGAACGGAGTGAGTCCAAGTACCAACGGACAACTGGACGTTTAATTTAAAAGAGTTTGACTCTCTCTCTATGCAAAAATACAAACAAAAGTGGACCTTAATGAAGGGTCTTACAAAACCTACAAATTGTTTACAGACAGAATAATGTGGGGAACATGCAGCAAACAATTCAAATTTTTAAAATTCATTATTCAAATTGAAAAAAAAAAAAAAACATTAACTGCCTTATTCATAGAAATGCTAAAATGGATTTTAGCTAAAAAGCATTTTAATTTCATATATTTTTGACAGTAAAGTCACCGTAAAAAAGGTTTAAAGAACGTTTTATTTCTATGAATAAGGCCATAAAAATCTAACTTGTCAAAAATGTTGCTAGAAACATGTTGCGTGAAACATTTTTCGAGCATATGTATCTGGCGTGTATCTGCATTTTGTTTCAAGCATATTCTACTTGCTCTGGTAGTTTCTATCAATTTTTGCAGATTAAAAGCGCAAAACCAAGAATGAGGGAAAAAAATTTTGTAATTTCCTTGGTTATTCAAAAAGTTCTAAGACTTTTTCTGTTTGCAGAAAGCTTGAAAGACTCGAAAAGACTTTGAACTGCTTTTTTTAAACAACACACCATAACCTTTCGTTATAAGGCGAAAAAAATAATATATAATTGGATAATTGGACAGCAGATTGAAATTCGGGCAATAAAGGGTTAAATACTTTCAGCAAATTGTTTAGTACTTTATTTTCTGAACCCTAAAAGTTTCGTGTTAGGGGATACGAAGATACAGCGCTTCAAATTGAGTGGCCCACCTGAATGTGCCGAGGAAAAATAATTAATAGACTTTTCCTATAGGAAAACTACGTTTTCAAAGTTTTCTGGACCAATTTTTTTTTGGAAATCTGAAACACTATCCCCCTTATCCATAATCAAATTTTAAATTTGAATCACTGTTTAAATGCCAAATTTCCATACAAAAACAGATTTTTGTTATGAGTCAAACAGCAGAGCAGCTCATCTTGTAGCTTACGAAATACCGCTAGCGACGGCAGATGGCCAAAAATGCAAGCTGGCATTTTGGACCTTCATACAAGCGTGCCAAGTGCAACTTTACAACATAGGTGACCTTACGCAGAATCGCCGAGCATGCGAATTATGCGAATATGAGAATCGAATGTTCGTGGGAACAAAACGACCAACAAACCCGGAAGCACACCTGCACAGATCAGCATGCGTCAGCAGGCCCATGACACCGTTCCCGAAGAACAAATCAGCGTCTGCAGAGCGGAGACTTAGGTTTAAATATATAGAATAATTAGTATATAAGCTTTTGTATTCTAAACTAAGAGTCAGTTGAAATCAGTTGCTAAATATAAGTTGCAGTTAACAGTTGTAGATAATCGTTGAATAAATAATGATAAATTATAAAACTAAAGAGCGTTTCCTTTAGAAAATTCGGACCGATAGGCGAGTGAGGGATTTCGGAAAAATCCTCACAACAATTTAAACAATGTTTTTAATCTAAAATTTGATTATGAATAAGAGGGGAATGTCTGTACATTATTGATCAGATAACGCTAGTTTTTTTTTTTTTATTGTAAAGCTTTTTATATGGAGGTTTTAAGAAAAAATATTTTAAGCTAAGTTTATACATATTAATTTTTCTTGAAGAAGTAGACATAGAATCGAAGACCTCGTCGCACGTTATTTCAATGTATCGGTGAACGTTTAAAATCGCAACGATTGATGCGAATTTTACATTTATTTGAAAATTACGATACCCGATTTTTGTTTGAATATATAAAGAAATGTTTGAAGAAAAATAGAAAAATTCATTTCGTTTTTATTAAGAACCTTTTCATTCATAATTTTGCATTCAAAGTGTCGCTTGCAGGAAATTTAACTCTAATAGAATGTAACGCTAATAGAGAATAAAAGTAAGAATTTTTGGACGATAATTGACTTGTGTAAAAACCCTCATTTAGGGAGCAAAACTATGTTTAGTAATTGGTCTGGTCCCGTACATGCAACTGCCTAAAACTGGCCAACTTTTATCCAGTTTTCAACAAATTGGACAGTCTTTTGCAGCACGGGAACAGACCAGTTATCGAAAAATTTGAGGTTTCTTGGTTTTACAAAGTGAAGCTTTTTACACTAGTCAATAACACAAGTTTACAAATAAAGGCCAACTTTTGGACCAGAAAAACTGGATAGCGACCCTATAGGAATTTTTCGTGCTGATTCCGAATCTGGTACCCGTTTTTCTCTATCACGTCAAGTTTTTGAGAAATCGTTAAATAACGGTTTTTGACATTTTTACCTATAGTCTATGTCAATAATGAGGTCGTAGACCCTATATGCCTTAACCGATTTCAAAGTTTTTGGTACTCATATGAAAGAGGAATGACAACGCAACATATCCTTTATACACAAATTTGGAATTGATTCAGTAACTTGGAAGCTATAGGGCAAAAAACGCGATGCTGATTTCCAATTTTTAGCGATTTTGTTTAAAAACTTGAAATTCAAATGGTTATAATTTCCGAACCAAGGCTGGTATTCCAGGTCTTAATACTTTGAATGAAAGAACAATCAATTGAAAAAGTTTTGAGCCTAAAACAAAAAGAATCCGTTGCGTCGTTCTAATTTTATGAGGATTTTCGCTGAAAATGACAAAAACGAATTTTTATTTTTGGTATATTCTTCGCTCGTTCATATGTATATTTCAGTTCGAATTGTGTATGTTGGTAAAACTGGCTTAAAAAACATAAAACTTAAATTCTATTTTAAACCCATCTTTAGAGCTAAAACCATTTTAAACTTTAAAAATGAACAGAATTTGAACTGAGCCTTTTGTATTGTTTACTATCTGTTTCGCGTATAAGGGACCAGCAATAGTCACTCAACATTCCTTCATCCCAAAAGCCCTTATAATTTTTTTCAATCCTCTGTAGGTCCTGGTGAATGCGCTCTCCTTGTTCGTCGCTAGTTTTGCCCAAGTTTTCGGGGAAGAAATCCAAATGTGAGTGGAGAAAATGTATTTTTAGTGACATCCGAACTCCCATTTTTCGATAATTTTTCAAGAGTCCTCCAACTATTTTTATGTAGTTGTCGCTTTTTTTATTTCCCAAAAAATTTCCCACAACGTCTTTAAATGATGACCAAGCAGCTGCTTCTATAGGTGACAGATGTTTCGAAAAGTGTTCATCACGCATGATTTTTCTGATGTCTGGTCCAATAATTTTGGCATAGGAAATTTTCGGAAAAAATTTAATCAAATATTGGAAGGCTGGTCCATCTCGATCGGTCGATATATCGATACATCGATATTATTTGTTTATTCGAAAGAATTTGTCAACATTTAAAAAAATTCGTTTTTGTCATTTTCAGCGAAAATCCTCATAAAATTAGAACGACGCAGCGGATTTTTTTTGTTTTAGGCTCAAAACTTTTTCAATTGATTGTTCTTTCATTCAAAGTATTAAGACCTGGAATACCAGCCTTGGTTCGGAAATTATAACCATTTGAATTTCAAGTTTTTAAACAAAATCGCTAAAAATTGGAAATCAGCATCGCGTTTTTTGCCCTATAGCTTCCAAGTTACTGAATCAATTCCAAATTTGTGTATAAAGGATATGTTGCGTTGTCATTCCTCTTTCATATGAGTACCAAAAACTTTGAAATCGGTTAAGGCATATAGGGTCTACGACCTCATTATTGACATAGACTATAGGTAAAAATGTCAAAAACCGTTATTTAACGATTTCTCAAAAACTTGACGTGATAGAGAAAAACGGGTACCAGATTCGGAATCAGCACGAAAAATTCCTATAGGGTCGCTATCCAGTTTCTCTGGTCCAAAACCTTGTATACCTGTGTAATCGTCCTAAAATTATTATTTTTATTCGCTATTAGAGTTAAACCTGTGTTTTCACGTACGAAGAATCACGAAACGGTCTACTGACCATGTGAACGAAATTCTCAATTTTTCTCTAAACTTTCGCATAGTGCTCGCTCAGAAAGTATGATCAAATGTACTAGTCAACTATTGACTAGTGTAAAAAGTGTCAAACCAATGTTTTGGGAGCCACTAGTGGGACTCATGCAGCTTCGCAAATTGTGGGAAATGAGAAATTTGTCACACAACAGTCAAAATTTGTATGAAAATTTACGTTTTTTTCAATACAATGTAAAATTGTTTGGGTGGAAAGGGAGCGGGGGGCGGGGATCGGGGTTGGTTTGGACCTCAAAAACGACCCCTAGATACGCGCCTGTGGCTTATCATTCAAAATGCATTTTAACTTTGTATTTCATTTAAATCAAAAATACCTACATATATAACAAGTACATTAGGGTGTCCCAAAAATATGAAATTAATTTTTCGTAAACGCATACCCTCCAAGTTTTTTCTAAATGGTCCTATTAGCTTAAATATTAAATATTATTGAGATTGGAATACGATAACCCGTGCCGAATTTCGTTCGAAGTTTAGTATGAAGTCTCTTCAAATTGAGTCCCCCAAAAGTATGCATCGAAATTTTTTGATATTAAAAATCGTGGGTTTTCGTGGAAATATTGCAACATAACCAAGATATCAGAAATATATAGTGAAATTGTGTTTATCGTTCATTATAGTTCGAACAAAATTTCACTAGAAAATACTCAAAACTAATAGGAGATTTTAGCTCTAAATATTGACATGCATACCTTGAGGGTACAATTCATATTAAAATTCAACGCCTCAAATTTGTTAATTCTCGAATATCTCGCACATTTTTTACCTGATCTGGACATAAAAGGGCTAAAAATGTTACCAATGAAACTGGATAGTGGTTTTAAAAGTTTAAATATTTTATACGCAATGTATGGGATAGTAAAATATATTGTAAATCAGAAAATTTTTGGAAATTGTTGATTTTTCCGAATTTTTAACTTTCATGTCTGGTAGAACTCTTTGTAAAAGAAGTGCATCACGTAAAGCCCGTTTCCTCGTAAGGCCCACTTTATTTTAAACCAACCCCTAACTATCAAATGTTCTTGTACTTGCACATGTTGAAATCAGTGTTGCCAGTACTTCAGATCCAAATTTCCCTCGAAAACCAAACAAAAATCCCTTTTTTCCCTCAGTGACCGATAGAAATTTCCCACGAAAATCCCCTCAAACAAAAACATATTTCTCCGTAATAAAATGTTGATAATCGCTATATTTCTTAACATTAAAACCTTAAGGTAGCTTCGTAAAATTACATATTGTTTTTAAAGAAATAATACGTTTGAAAAGGCCCCAAGACCACTACTATTAAGGCAAGTTGGTGGGGAGATTTTAAAGGCCATTAAGGGTCTCATCTTTGTTAAATTTCTTCATGAGAACTACCCTCTTGCCACCCCTAATAATAATTATAGGCCGATCGCTAAAATTTTTAGAGAGGATGTTTATTACCAGGAGCAAGCATACATGAATAATTTGGTTTATGTCCCATTTGAATTTCAGGTGAATTTCAGCCGCGCCCAACTTTCTAATTTTTGAAAATTCCTTTTACAACCCCAAAGTGAAATATAGAATATGATATATGTATATACATATTAACAACAAATACGTACTAAAAGTTCGTTATCACATCCACATTCGAGCAATCTTCTGCGAGCGGCTCGGCTCGATGCAATGCTCGATCGTAATAGGTCATGTTAGCGAGCCAATTAATCAACCAACATTACCACATACGATCGAGCATTGCATCGATCCGAGACGCTCGCAGAAGATTGCTCGAATGTGGATGATCCACTTAGGACTTTGTATCGTTTATTGAAAAATCCCTCTATCGTATTCAACAAAGCAAAGAAAATCCCCTTTTCCCTTTTGCCAATATTTGGTGCAAAAATTCCCTCAAAATGGGAAATATCCCTCAACCTGGCAACACTGGTTGAAACATGTCCTCAAGCTATTTCGCAGAAATAAAAAATTAAGACAATCGCACAATATTTGCGGCGCCCACAGTCAATTGAAAATAACAGAGACGTAAAAATGGCATTTTTATAGTAGTCCGCGCTTAACAAATAATTATAGGTATATAGTGAACTTGTGGGGGTTGCTTTATTTAAATAAGAAATTTTGTACATACAGAGGTATGTTTATGGAAAAAATTCTATTGCAAATTTTTTTTTCTTGGAAAGCCTCTGAAAGCCCATACAAAAAAAAAAAAAAAAAAAAAGCCCTGACGGACATTACGAAACCATTTTTTGAGTTGCTCTCAGGTGAAAATAGTAGGATGAACGGCAACTATACGTTCTTTATTGAGTTACATTTAATTAGTTTTTTTTTTTAAATAAACGAATTGTTCCTGTTATTTTAATTTTTTTTTACTAGCTTTTACAATATAGATTAACCTATAAAGCTAACAAAAATAATTAATGCAGGTTTGGGTTCATAATCTCAAACAAGGAATAAATGGGCCTTTTAAGGTACACATGTTCCTCGTAAGGCCCAAAAAGTCGTTTTTTTTTCAATCGCATTTTAAGAGCTTTTCCGATAAGGTTTTTTGGTAGAATTTTTTGTTGTTCTATAGAAAATTTATCAAATAAAACAACACAAAAACAATCGGGCCTGTATCATCAATACTTTGTACGCTGCAATGGAAAAGGTGTTAGGTGGGCCTTATGTGGTGTACTGACCTTACTTACCACCTATAACTGAAGTTTCTTAAGTTGGAGTTTCTTTACTAAAAAAAACATTTATTATATACCCAAAAACTATTACTATTTAATATTTTAATAAGTATTTTGGTAAAAATTATTACTTTTTAAAACCGTTTTGCATAAGGGCAAGACCAAGCAAATCACTCTACATGTAACACCCGTAACACAGCCATTCCGACTAGAACTTATGTTATTTCGATGTCTAACGTTTTTAAAGTTTTCAAAATCTTTGAGTCGATATTTAAAAGTTAAACGTAAAAACTCGCAAAGCAGATGATTAAAAGGAGTAGTTTTCGAAATTGCATTAAAACGCTTAATGTGTTTGCCTTAAAAATGTATAAATTATACCAAACATCTAAAAAATTTCCAAAAATAGGAAAATTTTTTTAAAATTGAGAAATATTGACATTTGTGTTGTATTAAGAGATTATTTTTGGGCGAACCCATCTTTGAGTAAGATCTTAGAATAGGTTCATATTGATTTTTGAGGTCTGTATGACATTTTAAGGCATTTTAAATTAAAAACAAGTTTTATATGGAAAAATTTGTTGGGTGTATAGTGTGGTAGGACGGGTGGTGTTGAGCGTGTGCGATTTTGATTTAACTTTTATATTTGCTTAATGTTATCAATAGAAGTATGAAACCTTCGTACTTTGGAGCGCTATAGCCTTCTTAGCTAGCATCTAAAAGTTCCAATGACATTCAGCAGGGCGTGGTCCTACCTTCACACCATTAAGTTTGCGATTGTTATCATGACAAACAAAAATGAGGAGTTAGGTACTCTAGTAAAAAGAGCTCCACCAAACTTATGGAAATTAAAAAATCTTAAACATCTAGAAATTTTTTCTGATTTTAAATATATTTTACTACACTTGCGTATAAAACTATAAAGATTTTATAATCGCAAGCCTATTCAATTGGTAACATTTTAAACCATAATGTTACCAGGTCAAATGAAAAATGAGTGAGATATTTGAATATTAACAAATCTTAAACGTTGATTTTTTATATGAATTGTACCCTCAAGGTATGCATGTCAATATTTAGGGCTAAAATTTCCTATTAGTTTTGAGTATTTTCCAGTGAAATTTTGTTCGAACTATAATGCACGATAAACCTAAATTCACTATATATTTCTGATATCTTGGTTATGCTGCAATATTTTCAGGAAAACCAACGATATTTAATATAAAAAAAATTTCGATGCATACTTTTGGGGGACTCAATTTGAAGAGACTTCATACCAAACTTCGAAGGCAATTCGGCACGGGTTATCGTATTCCAATCTCAATAATATTTAATATTTAAGCTAATAGGACCATTTAGAAAAAAATTGGAGGGTATGCATTTAGATTTTTGGGAAAATAAAACCCTCCCTTATATCTTGGGACACCCTAAAGTACATATATTTGTTATTAAAATGATAACCCAGCAAACATTTACGCTTACTAAACAATTGGAAGTAACTTGCGCCCGCAAATAAAATGCTTGGATCCAAGTGTTGGAATTTATTTGGAATTCAAGTGTAAATAACCAAAACGGCTCCCTTTTTATTCAATTGGATTTCAGATTGGAACACATATAAATCCAAGCAATCGAATTAAATATTTTCCAAGCCTAAACAA
The DNA here is from genome assembly GCA_020466095.1 of Chlorops oryzae. Classification (NCBI taxonomy): domain Eukaryota; kingdom Metazoa; phylum Arthropoda; class Insecta; order Diptera; family Chloropidae; genus Chlorops; species Chlorops oryzae. Next base: position 58,706,364 of record CM035806.1, on the reverse strand, counting down.
GCAGTACCAATCCGATGTAGGCGGGTTCAATCCCCGCTGCGGCGAGGGTTTTTTTTTTTTTTTTTGAATACTTAGGTAGATAATATAACATTTAAATAATATTTCAAAACTAAGAGGAATATCTAGCTTTCATCCAAACATTTATAAAAATAAAAAATTTTTTTTAAAGCACATGTGTATGCATCACGTTTCTGACGACCGGATATGAACCTAAATTTATAACTGCCAACTTCCTTTCTCCCCTCTAAGTGGATCAAATTTTACCACAGATATCTTTCTACGTCCCAATTTGTCCACAATCTTTTTTCGCCCGCGACAGGAATCGAACTCGAGCCCTCCAGGTTACAAATCGCAACACGCTCCCATTACGCTACCGAGAGATCTGACTCGCGCGTGTTAGAATTAATATATTAACGTTCGAAAAAATCGAACTGTAGACACCTCGTATGTATGTACGATGTATGTACGGATTTGCGAAGTACTTGAGAAATTTAACGTTTCCCAAACACATTTGGAAAGCGTTTGGGAAATGTTTGCGAATTTAATATAGCACATATATGCTTGGAAAAAGTTTGGAAAATTTCTTGGAAACAAATGAATAGTAAGCACCTTTGTAAAAAGCTTATGCAAATGTTTGCTGGGAACAGACTTCAAAAGGCAACAATAATGTATAAACCAAAACAAAACAACTTCATGTTGCATAAAATATTTGTATGTATACATAATAGGGATTCCAAAAAGTGCCCAAAATGCCAGTCCCGGAATATCGGGAATCCAAATTTGCAATCCCGGGATTGGTCCCGGAATTAGAAAGAATGCTTAATGCCAATATGTTTTCTATCCTTTTTATTAATGCGGTCCATAAACAGTGATTCTGAATCGCCGATCAGCCCTGTACGTGTGTGATCGATGCTCTGACATACATTCGATTCAAATTCCTGTATTCATTCATTTTTCTGTTGCTGCCGTCGAGTAAAGTTCGCATGGCTATGCCTATAACGTATGACGTTTTATTTGCAATCACAACAATTCTAAGTGAAGGAGAAAGAAAAATGCGAAAAGAAAATTTGTCTGCATTGTCATTACTTTTGACATCCCACAAAGCAGTCAGCGACCGATAAACATCAATAAATTCCAAAAGGATTTCATGGTCATTTTCTTTTTCCGTAGACATGTTGACTGCTCGGCACTTTCGTAAGACTAAATTTTGCCACACACACGATTCATGCGATTCGCAGGTACTCGATTCATGCCATGATTTCTTAAAATTTCGTCATCACGGAATGATCGGCGCTTCACGAAAATTCGTGTCAGTGTGCTGCACACTACATTATTTTCACTAACACATACAAGCTGATCGGTGATTCAGGTTCACTGTTTATGGACCGCATAACAATAATTATTATATCCAGCGTAAGCAGGATCTACTAGTGTTGTGCAAATCTTGTAACAGCCTGAACTAAGCTCCGTAGATACAGACATATATAATATATATATTCTTGATTAGGATCAAAAACTGATTCGATTTAGACATGTCCGTCTGTCCGTCCGTGCGTCTGTGTCCGGATCTCCTCCGAAACGGCTGGACCAACCAAGTCGAAATTTGGCACACAGGTATATCGGGGTCCGAGTATGATCCTAAGAAAAATTGGAGACATCCGCCAACTGCCACGCCCAAAAATGAATTTATTGTGTTTTCAGTAAAATGCTTGTAACTTGCGAACCACTCAACACATTTCATTAATATTTCATATACTGGTAAACTGCGAAAAGGGACATATCCTGGAAAAAAATCGACGCCGTTCTCCTGGAGCCACGCCCACAAATAAGCCCACAAATAAGCCCACAAATAAGGGTTTATCGTAACTTGTGAAATAAAAGGCGTAGAAGCTTCAAATTCGCAACATAGGATGACCAAGGCAAATGAAAGGTGTAGGAAAAAAATTTATGTGGCCCGCCCACAAATGGTGAGGGAAAACATAGTGCGCCAATAATGTCGGGATGCTGGGTATTTCAAAGTCGGGCTTGACCGACTTTAGTTTTCTTACTTGTTTTTATTATATGATTATTATTGTTATTATATTTATTTATGTTATTTCGTTATTAATCATAATACAATCATGACTATAACTTAGATCATTATGCATTAGAGCATTATGCTATAAACAGAATAAGGGCGTCAGCGAATATTCGCTCGACGTCGTTGCTTAAAATACACACGGTTATACGAGGTTGCCCATAACACAGCGAATTTCGCCGCGTGAAACCGCCGCAATAGATCTTATTCTAATGGTAGCGCTGGCGACTGACGAATTGCCATATTAGAAAACATATGGATTTGCAGAAAAACGTTAGATTTTATTTGAAAATGAAAGTTTTTATTATCTGCTGGCAATGACATACATTTCCAATCGTATGTTTTCAAAATTGTTAAATTAGCGTTAAATTAGCGATTTTGGCTTTGAAAGTAAAGATTGATGATGCTTTATTGAAAAGGTGCTATCATATCCTTTTTTGTTTGATTTAGCAAACGAAGACTACAAAAATGTGTTAAAAAAGAATAATATTAGGTGTAGTAAAAAGAAATCCATTATATTTGCATTAAATTGAGGGCTTTATTTAAGATAGTTAGAATGACCCGATTTAGGTCAAATATGCGCCGTTTTGTTCGATAACTTGTTGCCATTTTAAAGGTAATTTCATTATGCCTCTCTCATAGAAGCCCTCGTTCCTATTAGCAAAAAATTGAGACAGTCGAATTTCAGAAGCCTCTCTTGAAGCGAATGTTTCACCAGCAAAATTGTTCGCCATGGACAGGAACAGATGGTAATCACTTGGTGCCAGGTCCGGACTATAAGGTGGATGCAGAAGAACCTCCCAACCAAACTCCCGGAGCTTCTGGCGAGTCACTATCGATGTGTGTGGCCTGGCGTTGTCCTGATGGAACACAATTCCTCTCCTATTGGCCAAAGCTGGCCGCTTATGGGCGATTGCTTCCTTCAGACGGTCCAATTGTTGACAGTAGAGTTCCGAGTTAAGAGTTTTGCCGTATGGGAGCAGCTCATAGTAGATAATTCCCTGCCAATCCCACCAAACACACAGCAAAACCTTCCTGGCCGTCAATCCTGGCTTGGCCACCGTTTCCGCCGGTTCACCGTGTTTCGACCACGACCGTTTTCGCTTGACGTTGTCGTAAGTGACCCACTTTTCATCACCAGTCACCAACCGCTTCAGAAATGGGTCGATTTTGTTGCGGTTCAGCAGCGATTCGCAGATGGAAATTCGGTCTATGAGGTTTTTTTGCGTTAACTCGTGTGGCACCCATACATCGAGCTTCTTTGTGTATCCAGCCTTATTCAAATGGTTCCAAACGTGCTAACATGACGGTCGGACTCGATAATTTCCATGATTTTATCGACATTTTCGACAATTGGTCTTCCAGTGCGTGGTGCATCCTTGACATCGAAGTTACCGGAACGGAATCGACGAAACCAAAATTGCGCATGATTGGCTGTTACAGTATCAGGTCCATAAACGCTATTCACATTTTCAGCCGCCTGGCTTGCGTTTTCTCCCTTATCGAAGAAAAACTGTAAAATGTAGCGAATTTTCTCTTTGCTGATGTCCATCTTTGACAAGCTCTCAAACAAAACTGAATCAATCAATCAAAAAAGTGTCAAAAAAGCTTTTTTAGTAGGAACTGTCATCTTTCTAATGCCCCCTAGCGGAACACGATCGGACTTATACAACGCGAGATGCAGATATATAACGCCATCTATTGGAAAAATAATGGATTTCTTTTTACTACACCTAATATATGTGAGGAAATTGCAAATTCTTTCAATATGAACGGTAATAAATATAAGCTTAACTATGAACGTATTTATATAAGAATTTTGTTTATCTCTTTAGGAGAAATTTGCAGAAATAGATGGAAGTCACTCCGTAACACATATAAAAGGAACAAACGTGCACAACTTGTCTCTGGAAGCGGTGCACCAGTACCTGAAGAGAGCTGGAAGTTCATGAAACACATGGGTTTTTGGACGATTTTAAGGATTCACGTCCGTATGTATGTATTTGATGGATTTTATTAACATTCATATAGTTGTTTTTCTAAGTGATATTATTTTATTCCTTTGAAAAGACACCATCGGAAATGTGAATATAGGAAATAGCGAGGGCGAATTGGCAGAAAGTTCATATGGAGCTACCACCTCAGATGTAGACCACGAAGCACGCCGAAAGCCGAAGCGTAAATCCGATCAGGAAATCACCGAAGTATTTTCAGAAATGATTCAAGAATGCGTTGCATCTGTTCGAGAAATCGCCAGATTTAGTAAATGATGAGAAAAACACGGCAACATCGCTTGTTGTTGAATTGGCAAAACAACGAATTTTGGAATCCAATCTGCCGAAGGCAAATATAAGGGCTATTAAAAATCATTCTTCAATTTGTGGAAGATGAAATTTCTCTTTATGAACTAACTCATAATGGTATAAATCTTTCGACTTTCGACGAGACTCCACAAACTACGGAAAAGAAAGCTAGATTTTTTCAACTTTCCATTGATAGTATCTCAGAATTTGCATTTCCATAAGACTGTGCATATGTATTCATACGTTAAAAAGTGCCTTTTTGTTTTTTTTTTAATATCTCTATGTAAATGAAGAAAAAGTTGTTTTTTGTTTATAAAAGATAAAATCAAAAAGTTCGTGAATTTTTATTTTCATTCTTTTCTTCCATTATTGTTAAAAATATAATTTGCGATTTCGTTCCTAGCAGCAAAAGCTTCCTCACGCGAACGATTTGCTTGAGAAATTCGACAAGACGTCAACGCATTTGCCGATTGTCGCCAAGTCCCTGCAACAAGAACTCCGTTTTCGACATGGTCTACCAATTACTCCTCAAAATAACCAGACTTCTTATCTAACATAAGGAAGTTATGAAGAACAACGGTAGCCAGCACAACTTTGTCGACGCTTTTGGGAGCTGCGTGAATAGGTTAATGCAGCACTCTCCACCTGTTCGCCAATATACCGAAAGTGTTTTCGATGCAGATTCTGGCAGCAGACAATTTATAATTGAAATTTTGTTGAACTGCAGTCAAGTTTCTGCCAGGGTACGGTCGAAGCAGATTTCTTTTCAAAGGAAACGCGTTATCTCCCACGAAAAATTATGGAAACGACAAGTTGGATTCTGTAATTAGTTATTGGTTTAATCATATTCTTTTATTGCAAAGTTTTTAGAGTTTATACGTGGAAGATAGTCATATACTGGAACTACAAGATTACCTCGCAAGATCATTTGCCCGAACGCACTCCGTGCAAAAACACCTCCATCGCTTTGACTTCCTAGCGCGCCAACATCAACAAATGTGAAGGTGTAGTCGGAATGAAAAATTGCCAATAAAACAAGGCTGAAATTCTGCTTGTAATTGAAGTACAGAGATCCACTGAAAAAATTTCAATTACAATTACAAATTGTAATTGTAATTGAAGACTTTTCAATTACAATTACAAGTAATTGTAATGGAAAAATCTTCAATTACAATAACAATTTGTAATTGAAAAAACTTCAATTACAATTTGTAATTCTATTTATAAAAAAATTACTTAGATATATACACATACATCTATAAAATAATTAATAAGTATAATAACTGTGGATATGACATTGAGTCAGTAGCTCCATGGGGAAACCTAAGATCCGTCAACCTACGACTGATCATTGAGGCCCCGCTGAAGCCAAAAAGGAAAAATAGGCTCCATCCGTATGGAGGGGACTCCAAGCTGAACAAAAATATGCATCTAACGTTATAATTAATAGATTTTTGACCAGGCGCCAATCTGTCTCGCATGGCTCTGCTTTGAGACAAATAGCTCATTTTGCCTTTGAGAGTAAAAAAAACTCTTACTTTGTGGGGAATCGAACCCTCATCAATTGGATTACAAATCAAGCACGCTACCCCCTACACTACCGACGGCCTTGTATTGTCAACTTCAAAATATTATAATAAATTCAACTGCGCTGAAAATTTAAATAAACCGTCCCACCCGTTACTATGAAAATTTTAGTTTTTTCTTTAATCGAACTGCATGTGTAGCTTTGTCATTAGAATCGGCAATTATTAGATTCGGTTGATCAAATTTGAAAACATTTTGCGTTTGGATCGGTATATGTATATTATTTTAAAAGGGAGAGCGACAATTTATTTTCTAGTGACGAAGAATTTAAGGACAAAAATATTCCGAGTGGTATTCTCTTCGAAGCATATTTTGAGAAAGTGGTAAAAAAAAAAGCACATCAATAAATAACTTGAACGTTACAAGTGATACAATATTCTTATTATTACATAGGCCTCTGAAAATGAACCATCGTCGTCGGTCATAAAAGCAAAATGTCTATTGTGCACGGAAAAGAACACTTTTATTAAGGCATATAACGGTGTGACATCCAACTTTTTGACCCAGTTGAAGAGGAAACATCCCAACGAGCTTCACAATTATAAAAAAGATCAAAACTTCGAAAAGCTAGTCTTGTTAAAGGCTAATAATAGCTTCAATTTGATGTTATTTAATATAATTTAATTTAATTTTAATTTTAATTCCTGTGGAAATATTTACCGTGAATTTTGTTGGTAAAAAAAAAACAATATGTAAAACATATGTAATTGTTGCTCGATTTGTTTTTTTCTATAACTTTAATACTTTAAATAAATGAATATACTTTTAATTTAATACTTCATTCTTTGTTTTAATTATATTTCAATGCATTTATCAATAAACGTTTCTATACAATAATTATAAAAAGACTTTTATTTTTTTTATTTATTTTACCTAAACCCTCCGTTTGGCACGGTGGTCTGGCCAGACCATTTTCAACTTTGACTGTAATTATAACATACTTCTAATTGAGCTAGACACTTGAAATTCATTGACTTTTACTAACTTTTTGTCCTCTTTCATTTGAAAATAATTTAGTAAGGATCCGTGCTACAGAAGGATAATTGTAAGGACATTTTGGTCGTCATATCACATTTGTACCACAGTGGTCTGGCCAGACCACCCATGTAATTCATATAGAAATGTATGGGATATAACATGATTTACACATATACGTGCAGTAAATTCGTATTGTTTTTTATGTTTTTGAGTTCCAGCTGCTAAAAGAATATTCCAGCATTGCTTGTACACACATTGGCGAGTATTTAGGCCAGTGTATGCCAAACTATGCCACTGGTGGCAAATTCAAGTGAAGCACAGGCAAAAACACTGTTTGTTTCATATTTTAATTTGCTCTATTTTATTTATGCTTTTGCAAAGCTGGTGGTTTCCCTATTAGAAACAAATAATAATTGAAATGACCTTGAACTGGGAGCTTTGCGAGTATTTAATGCAAATTTCCATGATACAAGAAAACAAGATAGCGCCACTTGAGAGAGGAAACGTCACAGACTCAAAATCGGCTTTTTACTTTTTTGAATAGCATGGGAAACAACAACAATTTCTCGCTCAGTGACGTCACAAACTCAATTTTCGGCTCTCAAAGAGAGCCTCAAAATAGCGGTACTGAAGTGGCGCTATCTTGTTTTCTTGTATCATGGATTATACTTGTTTTAGTTGCAAGAACCAAGAAGAAACCGAAGAATTATCAAATTTCATAACAAAAAAAATACATAAAATCGCATGTTTATTGCCCTAATACGCCTTGAAATAAAGAAAAAATGAACAAAAACCGAACTGTTTTCTTTTACTCAAAAAAATTTTTTTTCTTGATATTTTTACCTAAACAGGCAATTTAGTTCTTAAGAAACACATTCTGAATGATGAACAACCAAAAGTTTCTACCTGGCGACCTCATATATGCATTTAAAATCAGGTAAAAAACCCATACAAATCCCATACAAATGTATGAAAACATACGGTGGTCTGGCCAGACCACTGTGGTACGAATGTGTGTCCGCTGAGGTGTGCCAAACGGAGGGTTAAAGGATGTTGAATAAATTTCGATTTTCCTAGCACTTGTGCTTGAGAGACCGAATTCTGCCGACGCAGCGGTCGCACACGTATAGCGTATATCGATTCGTGCGAAAACCGATCGGCTGCGTTCGTGTGTGTAAAAAACAAACTTCATCAATGCAAATCAGAGTAGCTCACAGCGAAGTCCATACCCTGCAGCAATGAAGAGGTCAATTTGCCAATCAGGAGTACTCTGAGGTTACTCGAAATATGAGCAGCATTAAGAGAAATCCGAAAGAGTTTTGGCGTTTTGTAAATTCAAAGAGAAAGAGTTCAAAAATCCCTATAACCATGCATTTAAATGATACTACCTCTACAAATGCCTTAGAGTCTGCTAATTTATTTGCATTATTCTTTAAATCGAATTTTGCTCCTGTCTCGAGCATTCCAGATGTTCGGCACTGTTCGTATGATCATAGCTCTGGAATAGATTTTGGTTCGTTAAATTTGACGGACTGTGATATTATCCAGGGTATTACGCAGTTGAATACTTCTACTAAAATAGATTTAGATGGGATTTCCGGTATCATCCTTAAATCTTGTGTTCATAGTCTAGCATTGCCTTTAAAAATCATTTTTAATAAGTCACTATGTAGTGGTGTTTTTATTGACGACTGGAAGATTGCAACTATTAGCCCGATTTTTAAATCTGGTGATAAGAATCTTGTGTGCAACTATAGGCCAATTTCCAAACTCTCAAATATCAGCAAACTATTTGAAGGTATTGTAAAGGTTAAAATGGCTTTTGCGACGAAAAATATTATCTCTACTTCTCAACATGGGTTTGTCGCGGGTAGATCAACTCTGACTAATCTCACAGTCTTTTCTGAATATTCTTATCAGCTTTTTCGCAAGGCTCTCAAGTAGATGTTATTTATACGGACTTTTCGAAAGCCTTCGATAAAGTCTCACATCACTTTTAATCAGTAAACTCTCCTCAATTGGATTTCACTCCAAATTTTTGTTATGGTTGAAGTCCTATCTGTCCAATAGAATTTCTGCTGTTTGTATTGATAATGTTAAATCTGATTCTTTCATTGGAACCTCAGGTGTTCCGCAAGGCAGCATCTTAGGGCCACTGCCTTTGTGTTGTTTATAAATGACATCACTAATTGTATTAAAGGCTCTCAATGCCTGCTTTATGCTGATGATTTGAAAATTTTTAAAAAATTCGTAACCTGCAAGATCCCATGATTCTCCAATCCGACATCAATGCGATATCAGATTGGTGTTTTCATAATAAACTATTCCTCAATTTCGATAAGTGCGCATTTGCAAATTTTTCAAAGGCTGATGCGGTGTTGAATACATCTTATTCTCTTGAGTGCAATCCTCTTAAGCAAGTTGCTGTTGTAAAGGATTTGGGAGTTGTTTTTGATTCTAAATTTTCCTTTACGCAGCACCTTAATACGTCATTCCTAAGGCCTATCAAATGCTCGCCTTTATAAAGAAATAGCACAAATTTCACGGATCCTTATACTTTTAAGTCACTTTTTATCTCTTTAGTACGTTCTAGATTGGAATATGCTTCCATTGTGTGGAATCCATTCTATGCTACGCATGTTGCATGCATCGAACGGGTGCAAAACTTATTTACCCGTCTAGCGGTTCGTTCCATTAACTTTGGTAATGAGCTCCCTCCGTATATTGTTCGCTGTTCTTTAATCGGTTTAAAATCCCTTGAATCGCGTCGAGCTATGTTATCGGTTCTTTTTATTGCTGACATTGTTAGTTCAAGAATAGACTGCCCCCTTTACTTGAACTTATTAATTTTAATGCGCCTGCTAGACATTTGAGGTTTTCTAATATATTTTATCTCGGCCTAAGGCGTACCAATTATGCTTGTTATGCGCCTGTTTACAGGTCTTTAGCGTTCTGCAACAATTTATCCTCCAATACATTTTTTGACTTGTGTTTACCAAAAGTAATATTAAAGTCGAGATTGTATTTTTTGCTTTAAGATATTTAGATCTAAGTAGTCTGTACGAAACTCAGTTTCATTGACTAAATAAATAAATAAATAAATAAATAAATATGACTAGTCAAAATGTACAGTATTTTATGTATCTACGGAGATCTACGGGGGGTGAGTTTCAGGATTTCCTTTCGCTTTGTGCTTCGATTGCAAAGTAGAAAAGAAATTGTTATTGTCTGCTTTAAGTTCGCATTCTGATCGTTGCGCCACCGAAAGGTAGTTAGCTAGACGGTTAAGACTATCGCTCAGCGACCTCATGGGTTGGGGTTCGATCCCTGGTTCGGGTGAGAATAATTTTTTTTTTATTACCAAGTTTTTTTTATGTTTATATTTTAATTTATTTTATTTAATAGTTAATTTTGAAATAAAAAAATGTTTCGCTAAATTTTTCAGTATTTTTTTTTTTTTTATATCTTTTTTTTTTATATGTATTTTTCAATTAAAAAATTTTTGTAGTAAAAATTCTACTCGTGCGTTCCACAAAAACTTCAGCAACCAAAAACTCAAATGAGCGTTTTGATCAATACATTAAATTTGCTTGTTTAGCGTAATGGTTAAGACGCTGACTTACCAACCCAGAGATCAGCGGTTCGAGGCTCGGTCAAGGCGAGAAAATTAAAAAAGTAGTGAAAAAGAAAAGATTTAAAAAAAAAACAAAAGAGAAAAAAAAATACAAAACAAAGAGGAGAAAATAATTTTTTTTTTTTCATAAAATGTGCAAAAAAACAAATTGATCAAAAATTGACCCAACTGTATATACTCCAGGTCTAGTTCATATGAGCAAAAACTGTGACTAGTTATTTTTCAATGACAGCTCAACGTTAAAAAAGACAGTTCAAAGCATTGGTTGGCAAATTAAGAGGGAGTAGTCCTGGTATTTTTGTGACTAGTTGGGGAGTAGTTGGAGAGTAGTTGGAATTACTGCAGGGTAGCGTATCACACACACAATTATGAATGTTTATGTATATGTTTGGCCATCACTGATATAAATCCATACCTATGATGACACGAATGTGGTGCTTTTTTTGCATGGCTATATATGACTGAGTAGATAATTTAAAATTTTTGAAAATATGTATATGGCAAAAAATATCAAAAAGATCTGTGCTAAGGAGTTTCAAATTTCTTGCACCTTATAAGTGAAGAATTTCAAAACCTCCTGAGAAATATACACACTAATTGTAAAAAATTAGTAGTATTACCTTAAAAGACTTAATTTCAATCATAATTAATTGAAGTTACCGCCCCTTACAATGCCGCTTTGGCCACTTTTCCTGCCTGCCCCTTCTGATTTGGGCCCTACCTGAATCCCTGTGCTGAATTTGAAAAGTTAAAAAAAAAAACCGCATCTGCCAGGAATCGAACCCGGGTCCCATCGCGTGTCAGTCAGCATTTACAATCCCAATTCAAAACCGTAACTTAAATATTTAAGTATTTTTCAATACTTCAAAAATGTAATTATTACTATATATGCTTCAATTACTTTCATGTCATTGATTACACACTCAATTACAATTACTTGTAATTGTAATTGGGAGAATTCAAGTAATTGTAATTGAATTTTCCCTACAATTACAAGTAATTGTAATTCAAAGTTTTCCAATTACAATTACAAGTAATTGTAATTGAAAATTCTTCAATTACCATTACAAGTAATTGTAATTAAGTGTGTAATTAATTACAATTTTGTAATTGGACTGCCCAGGTCTGCATAATAGTATGTTTAAAACATGTGGGGGCGGGGGCCTCTGCCCCCCTGGGTACGCTCCTGGCCCGGCGAATATTCGCTGACGCCCTTATTCTGTTTATAGCATTAGATTATGATGACAATGCAATTCAATAAATTCTGTTCGATGCTAAAACCAAGATGGCTGCCGCAAGCTTCCCATTTTCATATATTTCATTAACCAAATATACTCGCTTAAACTGCACAATTTTCTACATGACTAGGGAAAAGATAAATGTTAAAAATACAACGCTGCTTTTGTACTGGCACGTTAAAAGTGAAAGTTTTAAGAAAAAACGTTGGAAAATACAAGAAAAAAATAGAAAGTTCTAAACAAAGAAACTGCATTTTGGACGAAAAATTTCGAAAAATTTTTAAATCATGGAACCATCAAGTTCCGGTAGTCAGACACATATTTTGCTAAGACTTGTTACACAAATTATTTACAATGTTAAAGTTTTGCTTTTAATTTAGTTGGTGCTGTTTTTGCTGTTGCAAACGCATTTTTTGTGCTTCTTGTGCTTTTGTTCTTTTATATAATCCAAAGACATGTACGGTTCGAAAATTTCCAGTTTGGTTTATCCATTATGCATGGGTGGATAAGGTTTTTTGAAAGCCTTTTACATATTGTTATAAAATACCAATTTAAAAATGGCAGGCTAGGACTGAGTCTGAAAAAAGTGTGTTCTTCAAACGAAACTAAGAATTCAGAAACAGTTTGGAAACACCCTCGGTTAATAGTTGATAAACCCAAACCTGGGTTTGGAAAAACAAATGATGGAAACACAGCGAGATGTTTTTTCAGAAAGCCAAAAAATCTGCCGAAATTACTGGATTAATTTTGAATTTAATAAAGCGAATGCACGTGATAATAAATGAAGTGTCTAGTGGGCATAAAATCAAAATCGAAAAATTTAGAAAATTTGCACATAAAACAGCCAAGCTTTTTGTTTTAATATATCCATGGTACCAAATATGATGGAATATAAGATTACGACGGTACAAAGTTGCATACATTTTTTAAAATATTTCTGTAATCATTTTCCAGTTTTACTTTTAATTCAAGTTATTAAACGGTTTTTGGTTTTTTTAATTGGTCACTTTACAAGAATCTCATATTTTAAGGACGATACAGGCATATAAAAGCCAAGTTTTGTGAAAGTTTAAAATTGGTAGTATGTTTTTGGAACGTCAGTTTACCACAGCGTTACCCGCTGTACAAATATTGTCATTGAAAAATGAAGCACAGAAGCACAAGAGAACCTACGAAAGACATAAAAATTACATTTCCAAATCGAATGCGCTTGACATCAAATTAAGCTACACTTTGTTTTGTCTTTGACCAGAATTGCTTTGACTCACCTTTAATTATTAACATTTAATTGGAGCAAAGCAATATTGCCAAATATGGCATACCTTCAATTCAAATATCAAGTTACATATTTCGCTTTCTTCTTTCGGTTCTTATTCTTTGACCTAATGAGCAATGCATGTCAAGTACGAGCTAATGCGGGCCAAGTAAGTTTGAACGCACACGTGACACCGACCTTCCGCAAGAAAACTGCGCACATGGCCAAAAGCATGTGTGCTCTTGGTTATAAAAGAATTGTAAAAACCTAGATTAGACATCAGTCTTACATCAGTCTCAGGTCATTCAGAAATTGTTCAGATCAGAGAATCAACAATGATTTTAACCCTCATTAGCATTGGTGTCAATATTGACACCATTCTCACAAAAAAAATCGCATAACTTTTCTGTCCTTATATGGATGGTCATGAGACTTCTTGACTTTTATTTTTTCGGTTAAAAGGTCGTTTTGTACATAAAAATATATTTTGAAAGTAATCGGTGTTTGCTCACCACTAGTTGAATCAAATCGGTTCGAGGTGTCAGAACTGACACCATACCATATGTTTCAATTGTAAAGCCGTAAAGATGTGAGATTTGATTTCGTTGTGCTTCTTGAAAATGTCAAAGAAACAAGGACTAAGTGAGTCTGAAATTGAGTCAGAATTCAATGATTTATGGAGTGAAGATGACTTTGATGATGATGACGACGAAGATTTTGTGCCATGCGACACTGAAGAACCAGAGGAAGATTTTAGTTTTGACAGCAGCGATGGAGAGTCTATTACCGAATTGCCTTTGAATGAAAGAATTGAAGCTGAAGCCCAGCCAGAATTATTGTTTTGGTCGAAGGACAAGTCGGTCCAGTATTCCGATAACCCGAAGCAATCTGTTGGGCGACTGAGTGCGGCGAATGTTATTCGTTGTAAACCAGGGCCAACATCTTACGCAACCACTCGCTGTAGCGATGTTTTGTCATCATTTGACTTGTTTTTGGCGCCAATTGAAAGCACTATTTTGACAATGACAAATAGAGAGGGCTTACGAGTTGATGGGACCAATTGGAAACGCGTTGATCGCACGGAGCTTAGAGGTTAACATAGAAAAACCAATGAAATTATTTTGATGTTTCAATATATATTTATGAAATTTCCTGGCAGAATTTTTTGGCTTGCTTTTATTGGCTGGCGTTTATCGATCGCATGGTGAATGTTTAGGCGAATTGTGGGACGATTTTAGTGGACGTGTGACTTTCAAGGCGACGATGTCACTCAATCGATTCAAAACTATTCTGCGGGTCCTTCGGTTTGACGACAAATCTGATTGCGCAGAGCGTCGTTCACGCGATAAGTTGGCTCCGATACGAGCTGTGTACGACAAATGGACAGCAACATTGAAAATTATGTACAACATTGGCGAAAACGTTACGGTTGACGAGCAACTCATTCCATTTCGTGGCAGGTGTCCATTCCGTCAATTCATACCATCAAAACCCGACAGATATGGAATGAAACAGTGGGCAGCCTGTTGCAGTAGTACATATTACGCATGGGGCCTGCAGATGTATACTGGTCGTGCTCCAAATTGTAAACCTGAAATCAATCAGGGCAAAAGAGTCGTACTTGATTTAGTAAGTGAACTAGGAGGTCGAAACGTTACTTGTGACAATTTTTTTACGTCCCACGACCTAGCAAAAGAACTGAAAAATCGAAACATAACCCTCATAGGAACGGTACGAAAACACAAAGCTTTTCTTCCCCCTCACATTCTTGATATGAAAAAGGAGCCCATCAATTCATCAAGATTTTTGTTTGATCATTCTCTCCGTGCCACAATTGTATCATATGTACCAAAGAAAAATCGTTTGGTAGTTTTGATGAGCACCCTTCACCATGATGCTAAAGTTAGTACCGCAGAACACAAAAATCCGGAAATTATTTTGGACTATAACAGAACAAAATGTGGTGTCGATACTTTAGACCAGTTGGTCCATACTTATACGTGCAAAAGAAAGACGAATCGATGGCCTTTCGCTTTATTTTGTAATATGCTTGACATTTCCGCATATAACGCATTTGTTATTTTCACGCATATCAATCCAGAATGGAACTTACGCCAGAAATAATTTCGTCGACGTCTTTTTCTGAAGGAACTAGGAAATGCACTAGTTCGTCCACATATCGAACAAAGGTCGTCATTACCGTCAAGCTCCGGTGCTAAACTAGCAGTTCTACAGGTTAAGACTGGACTGCAAAATCCTGAAATCAAAATAGGTTCGAAGCGTGGCCGTTGTCGCCTCTGTCCATACAAAAATTGTGCAAATTTACAAAGCACCAAGTGCGGTAATTGCAACAATTTTGTTTGTGCAAAACATCACACAAAATATGTTATATGCTCAACCTGTGAACAGAAAATTAATTTCTAAATAAAGATAATAAATAGATCTATAGATTTGCATCATATCTTTAACTTTTTTGGATTACTATGACTTTTAAGGCAACGCGCAGGTAACTGGTGTCACATTTGACACCACGAACCAATTAAGGACAGTGTTTTGAAGTACTAATGAGGGTTAAACTAAAAATAAATAAAGTAAATAAAAACAAGTAAGAAAGCTAAAGTCGGTCAAGCTCGACTTTGAAATACCCAGCGTCCCGACATTATGAGCGCACTATGTTTTGCTTCTCTATTTGTGGGCGTGGCAGTGGAAGGGAAACATAAATTATTTCCCTACACCTTATATTCGCCTTGGTGAACCTATGTTGCGAATTTGAAGCTTCTACGCCTTTAACTTCGGAAGTTATGAAAATTCTCTATTTGTGGGCGTGGCAGTGGGCGGGATACATAAACTTTTGTTCCTACACCTTTCATTTGCCTTGGTCAACCTATGCTGCGAATTTGAAGCTTCTACGCCTTTTACTTCGGAAGTTATGAAAATTCTCTATTTGTGGGCGTGGCAGTGGGCGGGCTACATAAATTTTTGTTCCTAAACCTTTCATTTGCCTTGGTAAACCTATGCTGCGAATTTGAAGCTTCTACGCCTTTTACTTCAAAAGTTACGATAAGCCCTTATATGTGGGCTTATTTGTGGGCGTAGCTCGAGGAGGGCGGCGTCCATTTTTTGCCAGGATATGTCCCTTTTCGTAGTTTACTAGCACACCAAATATCAATGGAATGTGTTGAGTGGTTCGCAAGTTACAAGCATTTTATTGAAAACACAATAAATTCATTTGTGGGCGTGGCAGTGGGCGGATGTCTCCCATTTTTACTTAGGATCATACTCGGACCCCGATATACATGTGTGCCAAATTTCGACTTCATTGGTTCTGCCGTTTCGGAGGAGATCCGACCACGGACGGACGGACAGACGGACAGACGGTCAGACGGACAGACGGTCAGACGGACAGACGGACATGTCTAAATCGATTCAGTTTTTGATCCTGATCATTTCTATATATATTTTTATATCTCCGGAGCTTAATTCTCCCTGTTACAAGATTTGCACAAAACTAATATACCCCGCTTACGCTGGGTATAAAAAATCAACCGAAAGACTTTTAATTACATGGCGATCCTTGCCAAACTTGGAAATTAAAATAAACCGTTAATTCAAATAAATTAGACATTAAATAAATGGTGCCAACATTGGGACAAATATCATAAACGCTTTTATATAATGGATTTTGAATCGGAATTTGTAAACTTCCTAATTAAATAAAACGTTATTGAGGACACAGTGGAATACGAGTTGATGAAATATTTTAAAACAGTTTTAAAAAGTAACAACGAATCCCTAAGTCAAGAAGAAATTCAATTGACTGCAGATGAACTTATTGAAATTCTTAGTGCTTGACAAAATAAAAATAAAAAAATAAAAGCAAAATAAACAAAATTAAAAGGACAAAATACAAACAATAAAGAAAAATACAGCTGCAATACAAATAGTGGAGCTAAAAGTGACGATGCAGTGTTCGTAGCGAGCAAGACAATCATCAACAACATAAAGCTGTCACCAAAATCGATCCCAATTTAACATCAAGATAGTCATCAGCAACATGAAGCTGCCATCAATATGGATACCAACTGAACATCAGG
Organism: Chlorops oryzae; assembly: GCA_020466095.1. Lineage (NCBI taxonomy): Eukaryota > Metazoa > Arthropoda > Insecta > Diptera > Chloropidae > Chlorops > Chlorops oryzae. The sequence continues at coordinate 58,689,198 of CM035806.1, read as the reverse complement.
TTTAAAAATTTTAGATATTTTTTTAAATTGAACTTAATTCCATTTACGGATATGAAATCAAAATGTAGACAGATATATAAAAAAATAAAACACTTCTAATTACATTATTTTTAAACAGAAAAACAAAAATAAATAAATGAAAAAGAAAATTTTTACTGTCACATAAACGACTGGTACACTGACTGACATATTTGGATGCATTCTTTGTGCTCTTTGTTGATTTACCTTTACTTTGTCAATGAACGCAACCATTTATTATCTCACAATGTTCGATAAGAATAAAAAACTGAAAATTTGGGAGACATTATTAATGAAATTAAAGTACCTCAATCCTCAATAGTTAATATTGACATCAAAATATGTTTATATATATGCACGTTTGTGGTTGTGGTACAGTTTTTTTATAAGAAGCGATGATTCATTTCCAATATCTTGTGATGGTATTGTGGGCTATGATTTCATAAAAAAATTCAATTGTGTACTTGATAGGGATGCCAATCCCGGGATCCCGGGATTTTACCCTTTTGTGCATCTCGAAAATCCTGAGATCACGGATGTAAGTCCCGGGATACATTTCTTTTCTTCCACATTGAGTGGATGTACACTTGTCTAAAAATTACCCACACGAAAAATTGGAAATTTGCCCGTACACTAGTCCAATTAATTTTTCACACGTACATTTTTTGGTTTTTTGGCAAAAATTAGAGAAGCTACCCGTCACGTCTTTGCGTCTCTCTGTCACCGAAAGTTGGGCAATTGCCTAAGTGTATATTCAGCCATTCAAACCATAAACTTAAAAAAATTCCTTTGTAATGAGTGAAATTTGATCTAAAGAAGAACACTTATGCAACACTTATTTATGCAAGATAAACAGCTGACTCTATATTCAGTTAAGCTTGCACCGCGCTGTCGAAATTTAAAGAAAGTCCATATTTATGCGACCATGAGCATTTCCAGTAGTACATCATGTAAGTTGCATGTGTAACAATTCAAAAAATGTATTTTTAAACTAATATTGATATGTTCTCAGCATTCATTCCACACCCAACTAAGTTCGAAGACGCTAGTTCCGTATGGTACTATTTCCTAACCTCAGAAACAAAAAACGGCAGTGCGAAATGCAAAAAATATAGTACAATTATTTTAACGAAAGGTGGTTCCACAAAAGGACTTCACGTTCACTTGAAGGCGCATTCTATAGTGTTGTTTGGCAATAACAAGGAAATTGGTAAGACCGAAGCAATGCTTGAATGCGAAATTCCCCTGAAGCAACCGAAGTTGACGAAGTTTTTTGAAAGCAGCGAAGAAACTCATCTTTCAGCGGTTTTGGCTCGCATGACCGCTGTGGACGGTTTTCCCTTTTCTTCGTTTGTTAAATCGATGGATTTAAGAAAAATGATGATGTCAAGCGGCTTCGATGTTCCGAAATCAAAGGAAACCATCAAGAACTTGGTTCTCAAATATTTTGGCGAAATTTGTTGTAAAACTGTGACTGATCTTCAAAAAATTAAAGCTCAACAAGAAAAATTTAGCTTGGTGTTCGATGAGTGGACATCTACATCAAATAAGCACTTTCTTAGCATAAACATATTTTCAAAAACAGACCACTGGAATTTGGGTTTAATGCGCTATAAAACTTCAATGACCGCGGAAGTGTGCATCGACATGTTAGTGGAACACTTTTTGTAGTTGATTATCATTTGGACGGCATTAGTGATGACACACAGATTATTTTAAACATAATGGGCAGTTATTGCCCTGGTCTTAAGGTTGTACATTTCAACGCACGCAGTTTGACGCTGGATAAGATGGATTATATCCGTCATATATTTATTTCAGGCATTATTGACGTGCTTTGCATTACTGAAACATGGTTTAACGAGGAATTTTACGACTCAACATTCACACTTTCTGGCTACAAACTATTTCGTAATGATAGAAAGAACAAACGAGGCGGTGGTGTTGCAATCTACTGTAAGGACTTATTGAATGCAACTGTTACAGAGCAATCAACTATTGAATCCGTTGAATACTTAAATGTAAGAATTTCGAACGGCCAATCTAGAATTCTAATTAGTTGTGTGTATAATCCGATTCGCACAAACTCCGTAGTATCATTTTTTACTAACTTAACACCCGCAATAGTTGACTATGACAATATAATTGTTTGTGGGGATTTCAATGTAAATTTGCTCAAATTTGATAGTGTTAGTGAGGATTTTCATGACGCTTTAAGTGCTGCAGGATTGCGAGTCGTTAACAACAACTTTCCTACACGTTATTCTCCCAACTGTGAGCCCAGCTTGCTGGATTTATTTTTAGTATCTGATCTATCTTTTAACCTACATTATAGTCAGTGCTCTTTCATTTCGGATCATGATCTAATACTTGGCATCTTCGATGCTAAATTCGGCATAGAGGAAGAAGTGAAAAGAATTGAGTTTCGTGACTACAATGCAGTCAATCTTGCTAACGTTCTGTCCGACTTTGCACGAACAGATTGGACAGAATGCTGGTATATTAGTGATATTGATGATAAAATTAATGTGTTTGTTGGGCAGTTGCGCAGAATCTTTGATGACAATGTTCCTATTCGTGAAATTTCTTTTAAGAACCGTTCACCGTATTGGTTTAAATCTTTCTGCAAAAATTCAATTAAGTTTAAAAATAAATTGTACAACAAATGGAAACATAATCCTTCATCATCAAATTGGCATCTGTACAAAAGTGCTAGAAATCATACTACGGACGTTATTCGAGCGTCTAAAAGGGCTTTTTATCAAACAAAACTCAACTCTTCTCTTCCTTCCAAAACTCTATGGAAAAACATTCGTGAATTGACTTTTTCTAACAAGATTAAGAAACCTTGTCATCTCGAGCCTGATATGCTGAATAATTTCTTCATTTCTGCTGCTCGAACGTCTGAGGAACCACAGTCAAACCTTATAGACCCTACTGTTTACTCAGAAAACCCATTTTCATTTCAGCCTGTCTGTGATATAGACATAATGCGTGCTCTTTCTAGAATAAGCTCAAATGCTGTAGGCGAAGATTGTCTGCCTATTCGGTTCATTAAAATGGGTATGCCATACCTTGCAAGTACCCTTACCCATATAATTAACCATATATTTACGACGTGTACTTTTCCTAAGCAATGGAAATTTGGTCAAGTAATACCAATCGCTTAAAAACTCCCGGCGAATGAATTATGTGATTTTAGACCAATAACCATCTTGCCTTGTTTTTCTAAGGTTTGTGAAATGTTAATGGCTGAACAGATTCAAGAACATTTCAAAAATTATAACTTATTATCTCCGTTGCAGTCTGGTTTCCGTCCTGGTCATAGCTGCGCATCTGCCTTGATTAAAATCTTAGATGACATTCGAATATCATATGATGCCAACCAATTAACCCTGCTTGCATTGCTCGATTTCTCCAAAGCGTTCGACACCGTCGATCATAACCTTCTTGTGTCTAAACTTGGAAATTTTTTTGGGTTTGGCACACACGCATTAAGGCTGGTTGCGGATTATCTCAGCAATCGGTCGCAGAGGGTCAAAGTCGAGGACAAATTTTCCCAATATTTGGCAGTTTGCTCTGGAGTGCCTCAGGGATCAGTACTTGGTCCGCTATTTTTTGTAGCCTTCATAAATGATATTTTCACCGTCGTTAAGGATGTTAGTATACATGGCTATGCTGATGACATACAGATATACCTATCGAGGAGAACAGGACTCGCAGAAGACCTATGTTCTCGGTTAAATGAGGACCTCAACCGAATATATCGCTGGTCACAGCAAAATCGTCTGGCACTAAATCCTGTCAAGTCTAGCGTTCTGCCTATTTCTAAGTTGAGTATTGATTCCACTTCTATTCCTCCAGTACTCATAGGAGGTGTAGAAATTTTTCTGGTCAGCAAAGTAAAAAACCTTGGATACATTGTGAACTCATCTTTAAAATGTACAGATCACATAAATGCAACAATCAGGAAAATTTACCTCACATTAAGAAACCTACGTCTGACAAGTGAATTCACCCCCTGTGAAACAAAGCTGTACCTTGTGAAACAGTTGATAATGCCTCTTATAAACTATGGTGAATGTGTATATTCCAAATTGGACTCTATTTCGATGCATAAGTTGCAAGTCGCATTTAACTACGTCACTAGATACGTTTTTAACCTGCGAGCGTTTGAGCACATCTTTAGCTGGAGGAAAAAAATAAATGCCGTCCGTCTGTGGAACTCAATTCCTCTACAGATTCGCAATGCTAGCGAGAGAGGTAGATTCGGAAGTCTTGTAATAAGGCATTTCGCGGAGCTTTAAAGGTGTCATTATCTTTATCATTTAAGAAAAAATAATAATTATAACAAACAAAAAACAAAAACAAAAAGTCTTTAGTTTAAGCAAATCTATGTAGCGGATCTTTAATGTTTCTGAGTTGACTATGATAATTTCCAATTTCCAATTTCCAATTCCAATTCCAATTCTAGTACCATAATTCTATTGTACTTAAAAGATTTAATCTTATGTACTATTTTTAAATAAATGAAATGAAAATGAAATGAAAATAAATTTGAGTTTTGCAAAACAGCATGTTTGTCGCGAATAAAAAATGGAATAGAAACATTGCTTTATAAATCCGAAAATAGCCGTCAGAGCGCTAGTGATATTAATGACAATATCGATACAATTGACGAAGTCGTTGAAGAAGTTAACTTTAAAGAAAAACTAAATTTAGTTTTGAGTAACAAAATATTTAGTCCCAAAAATAGAAAAGCCTATAATCTTTCTGATGTATTGTCGAAGGAAATAGATATTTTTGTAAATGGAGTTGATAGGGGCTACTTTTTGCAAAAAGCCTTTAATTACCTCTCAACGATTCAGCCAACAAGTGTTGAGGCCATTTTTATAGTTGGCTGCTGGGGTCGGCCTATGTTTGAGATGGAGGGATAACTACGTGCATCTCCATGGGGATGCACGTGGATATCCCTTCGGGTCCGGACAGCAGGTAGTGCAACTATAACCTCCACGTGGTGGCCCTGGGCAGTTCCTCTTCAAGGTCATGTCTCTGTTGGGGAACTGGCGAATTATAGTTGGGCGGGGAGAGGTGACACTCCCTCATAAGGGCAAGGTGTAGGCCCAGGACTGTGTGCCGTCCTGCCCTCTCCTCTCCAATATATGTTGCACTATGCGAAGCCTATGCCAGTCTAGGCCCGCGTGCCAGCTGGACACGCCTATGTTTGGGGCACTATGACAGGCAGCCGCAAGTGCGTTGTGTCGTCCTCCTATGTCCACCTCTATACCTATGTTGTGCTGTCTATACCCTTCTCTAACACACAGGTCTGGGCCTGTAGTTTGGACCCCCATTTTTGTCACCCCCTAATTCCTGGTGAAACAGCGTGCACCAAGGAACGCATGGCCAGAGGGTAGCTGGCCAAGTACGTGAACTCCGGATACCTAGGCGACCTCCGGTTTAAATCAGCCTTCCCGAGGTATGGGGCTCTGCCTCGGGTGACCGTTTATTTCCCCTTACAAAGAAAAACTTGCATGGAAACACCAAGAAACTTAAAAGAGGACTGCACAGCTCTCTCTGTGCAGAGCAGGGCCCTCGGCCCTTCGACACCTGAATGGTGGCTACCCAAAGCCCCGCTCCAGTGGTTGAAACTGATGCCATGTCAATCACCGGTTCTGAATTGACCGACGATTCCATGGTAACCATTACTGCCGAAGAAGAAGACAGACTATTGGATTTTAAAGAGCCTCAGTCTGTCCAACCGGAGGCAACAGCGATGTCCAAGAAGACGAAAGAGAGGCTCTCCGGAGCCGCTCGAAAACGATTCAAGCGACTTATAGACGCAGGACATCAGCCTGATGAAGCCAGGAAACTGGCTAAGCTTCCTCGTGTAGCGGACAGCGAACGGGGAAAACGACCGCGCGGAAGCGAGTCTACCCCAGAGGGTAATCCGCCGAAACGGATGACTGAGATAGACGGGCGAAATACACCCGTGGTGTCTCAGCCAACCCAGGTGGCCTCTGGGAGAGATCTTCGGGTAAACATTGTACCCGCGTCGTTCCCGGACGCTGTCTGTTCCACGGAGGAGCTTAAAAAGATCCAGAAGGATCTACTGGAAAGAATACTGCAGCCAAGGGAAGGGGAAGCCACAAAGCCCCAGTTCCTTGGATGCAGTTTCAAACCTGGGTGGCTGTCCCTTCAATGTCGGGACAGAGCCACAGTGGAATGGCTCAGGGGAGTAGTTCCCGAGATCCGGCCCTGGGAAGGTGCGCAATTGAGAATTGCGAGCGAGGCAGAAATTCCCCGCCCACAAATTTTCATCGGCTACTTCCCTGGCGAAGAACCGAACCACCGCATTCTGGGCTTCATTAAAGCCCAAAACAGCGGCTATAATGTGGACAATTGGCGTGTCCTCAACCGCGTCCAGAGAGCAGCGGTAGTAGAGCTAACCATAGCTCTCGATGGCAAATCCGCCGATGCACTCAAAGCCAACAATGGGACGCTGAGCTTTGAGTTTGGGACGGTCCACTTAAGACCAAGCTCGAAGCCGAGAGATGGAAAGCCCGGAAAGCGCCCTAGCTCCAGATCAGCGATCGAGGACGGGGAGAAGGGCTCAAAGTCAAAGAAGGCAAGCAAAAAGCCCACGGTAGCGGCGGTGCCTTCTAAACCAAGCTCGGAGGCTCTGAACTTGGAGCCCAGCACCAGCGCCTCGGCACGGGCTGCGCTAGAACAGGAGGACAAACGGCCATCCTGCAAGCCATAGCCCTAAGACCACCCCTCACGGTTGGCAAGCCCCGCCAACAATCGGGAAGACGAAAAAAGGGGGAAGGTCAAAGCGCGGAGGAGCGGGTACTCGCGTCAACTTCCAGGGGCAGGAAGAAGAATGCCAGACGCTAGTACCACAAAAGGAAGGCAGCTAAAATGCCTTCAAATTAACCTCCATCGAGCAAAAGCAGCCATGCACGTGCTCGAGAGGAGGTTTCACGGGGAAGGAATAGGTGTGGCTATGTTACAAGAGCCCTGGGCAACCCCCCGTGACATCCTTGGTTTGTCCAAAAGTATGTGTAAGGTAATGTATCATATCTCACACGAACGCCCTCGGGCTACTTCTTTCACAATAATAAAAACCCCAATCACAGAACTAAACAGCCGGGACCTAGTGGCAGCCATTGTGGACGTGCCTAGGAGTGAGGGAGTAATAAAAATAGTTCTGGCCTCTGCTTACCTTCCAGGAGACGACGCACAGATCCCTACGCCGGAGCTGGAACAACTGGTAAGGTACTGTCGGGCGGAGAAATACCAACTGAGCGTGGGTTGCGATGCTAACGCCCACCACTCAGCAGGGGTAGCACAGACATTAACAACAGGGGTGAGTACCTACTAGATTATATTAGTAGTAATAACTGGTAGTGGTAAATACAGGAGATGAACCCACTTTTATGAACAGTATTCGAGGGGAGGTACTAGATATCACCCTTGCTACCCCTTTCATATCCAATTCTATCTCCAACTGGCATGTCTCAAATGAAGCCTCGATGTCAGATCATAGACACATTAGATTTGACATCCAGGCCGAGATCATCTTTGAAACAGTTTATAGAAATCCCAGGAAAAACTAACTGGGAACTCTTCCGCGCTCATTTGGAAGGGAAATTAACTACTCACCGGCTCTGATTCGAACACATGAGGAGCTTGAGCTGGAGACAAACAAACTCCAGGAAGCCATAACGCACGCCTGGGAACGCAGCTGCCCATTGAAGACCCGTAAAACCCGCAGGAATGTCACCTGGTGGAACAGGGAGCTAGATGAGTGCAGGCGAACGGCGCGCAGGCTATTCAACAGGGCAAAATCAAATGGCGAGTGGAATAGCTATCGCCTTGCCCTAACGGAATACAACAAGAAATTACGAAAGTCAAAGCGAATAGCCTGGCGAAGATACACTGAGAGTATTGAAAGCCTGCCGGAGGCTGTTAGACTCCAAAAAGTGCTCGCAAAGGAACACAATCCGGGTATCTGCTCGCTAAAGACTCCCTCTGGGAAATACACGAGCACGCCGGATGAAACATGCCAGCTGCTATTGGAAACGCACTTTCCAGAATGTACCCTAGCAGACGAAAATCTCTCCACCCATACACCAAATATTATGGGAAATAGAAGAGAAATGAGCCTAACGGGTAGAATCTTCACAATCAATCGTTTAAAATGGGCAGTAAAGAGCTTTAGCCCTTTTAAATCTCCTGGCTTAGATGGAATATACCCATGTATGCTACAGGAAGGACTGGATATGCTAAAAAGCTGCCTGATAAGGATATTTAGATCCAGTCTTTATCTCAATTATATACCGGCAGGGTGGAGGAAGATCAGGGTGGTCTTTATCCCAAAGGCGGGCAAAAGGTCGGAACAAACGCCTAAGGCCTTTCGCCCATCAGCCTCAGCTCATTTCTCCTAAAAACAATGGAGAAAATGCTGGATAGATATATCAGGGAAACGTCACTTAGTGTCTTCCCACTGAGCGAAAACCAGTTTGCTTATCAAGCAGGGAAATCAACTGAAACAGCCATACATAGCCTGACGACGACCATCGAGAAGGCGTTGGCGGCAAAAGAAGTTGCCCTAGGGGCTTTTCTGGACATCCAAGGTGCTTTTGACAACACCGCCTTTGATGCAATCAGAGCAGCCATGAATCGGAAAAACATAGAATCCGTCATAGTGAAATGGACCATATCAATGCTAGAAAGCAGACGAATCACGGCCCAACTCGGCAGCGTCTCCAAGACCATTATAGCCACTAGAGGATGCCCACAAGGAGGGGTCCTATCACCTCTACTATGGAATATAGTAATAGACGAACTGTTGACAGTGCTGACAAACAACGCCTACACAGTTCAAGGATATGCAGACGATGTAGTAATTGTGGTTCAAGGAAAATTTGAAACCACGATAACTGAACGAATGCAAAAAGGACTTAACATCGTCCATAGATGGTGCTGCGACAAAGGGCTGACAGTAAACCCTTCAAAAACGGTACTAGTGCCGTTTACAGCTCGCAGGAAACTCCATCTTGGTACGATCACTTAAGCGATGTTCCAATCACAACTTCGGACACCGCTAAGTACCTAGGTGTCACATTCGATAAAAAGCTTAACTGGAATGAGCACACAGAGAGGCTCATCAGCAGAGCCACTAGATTGGTGATGATGTGCCAACGGCTCCATGGGAAAACCTGGGGCCTTAAGCCAAAACTTATCTTCTGGTCCTACCAAACCGTGATAAAGCCCGCAATTACGTACGCGGCGCTAGCATGGTGGCAGAAGGCAAGTCAGAGGAAAACCCAGGCTGCCCTTAGCAAACTCCAACGCCTGATCTGCTTAGGCGTGACAGGAGCGACTAAATCATGCCCCACAGCGGCAATGTGCGCCCTATTGAATTTAACACCTCTTCACATAGAAATACAAATGGAGGCTGCAAGAAGCGCACTTCGATTACCTAACGTTCTCTCCTTGAAAGCAGGGGATCTCACGGGCCACCTTAGCATCCTGGAAATGGCTTTCTATGAACCTTCATTCAGGATGCCAGATGGTTGCGAGAAAACATACATATTCAACAGGAAGTTCGAGGTTTTGATACACCCCCGACAAGCCTGGGCGGATAGAAAGGTATGCCTACCAGCGGAAACACTTGCATGGTACACGGATGGGTCAAAACTTGAAAATGAGAACAGTGGGGCCGGAGTCTATGGCCCCAATCTCAAACTATCCGTCCCGATGGGGAAATTTCCATCAGTCTTTCAGGCAGAAATTTATGCCATTGAGCTATGCGCCAGAGAATGTCTAAGAAGACGCCTTTCTGGAGCGCTCATAGCCATTCACTCGGACAGCCAAGCAGCGCTCAAAGCCTTGCAATCCAACGTTGTGAGCTCAAAACTTGTGCTGCTCTGCCTAAAACTTCTTCAGGAACTATCTAAGTGCAATCATGTAACGCTTATATGGATTCCTGGACACGAAGGATTTGAAGGCAACGAAATAGCAGACCAGCTAGCAAAGAAGGGAGCTGATACAGACTTCATAGGTCCAGAACCCTTCTGTACTGTACAGGCGAGCTATCTTTACAAAATCCTGGAGGCATGGAAACACAGGAAGATTAGCAGGCACTGGGCCATGCTCGACGGCCTACGGCAGGCAAAAAATCTCCTGAGACCAGGCTGTTTTAAAGCCAAAGAAATTCTAAGCCTCAGTAGGCTTGAAATCAGCCTACTAACCGGATTCATGACTGGTCATGGACCAGTTGGGTACCATCTGAAGAGAATAAAGCTCTCAGACACGGACATATGCCGATACTGCATAGAGCAGTGCGAGACCACCACTCACCTGCTCTGTTCTTGCCCGGCACTCGCCACCAAGCGATTTAAATACCTCAACAAGGCGTTTCCACAGCCTGATGAGATAAAAAACATTTAATCCCAGATCAATCGTAGCGCTTATCAAAAGCCTTAGATTGAGCTGGTGTTAACAAGACACGGGATAGCACAATAGATCACCTTTGGTCGCAGTGCACAATTGTCCCTCTCCTAATAATAGTTGGCTGCTGTATATTGGTTCTTCTTTATTAGACTTTTTCGCTTTGCTACCGTTGATTTTTAAATGTTTATTTAAATTTCTCAAGGTATTAATTTGTGAATCTTTCAACGAAATCTTTGATTAAAACGCATTTTTTAGTTTTTTCTCGCGTCTCAGACAGTAGATTTTATGACTACGAGCTTTTGCTTATTCGGCTGATGTTTACCACCATTTTAAAATCTGGCAGGTTCCGCAGATGTGGTTTTATTACTACAAGGATTTAAACTTTTTCAAAGAAAGGTCAACAGATTACATTTCAAAAGTCACCTGTTAATATTGACTTTGTCCAAGCAACCTTAACCATCTTTGCTATTCGACGTACGACTTGAGTTCAACTACAACGGTAGCACTCGCACTTAAGCACGTCGCCCTGCAAAAATCTTAAAGGATCACTCTTGTTAAAAGTTTTGAGCCTTGGTTCGATATCCAACTGAAAGTCAGTCGAATACCGGCTGCGCCAAAGTAAAGGTATTTTCCGATGTATTTCCACTTGAATACACCGTCTAAATACTTTAGTGCGAATAAATAAATGGACACAAATAAATTTTTCCAATCCTTTATTATGTTGAAATCCTTATTAATTATTCGCTCTTATTGCCGTTGCCACTGGTGAGTACGTGCGCTTAGAGTTGAGACTTCGCAAACTGTTGAACACAAAAGACCTTCTTCCAAGTCTCGATCTTCTACATTTATTCAAAAAAAGTGTCGATGCTCCCGTGCGGGTTGGTACCCATCGGGCGCGTCCCCGGGTGGCGGATAGGGGGTGCCACTCCTCGTATGAGGAAGTGGTTTTCAGAGTTATAGCACTTCCATGTGTAAGGCTCTGTCGCAGACCAACCCTCCCTTAGGTAATAGGGTCGATGACGCACTCAGGCTATGCCAACGGAGACTTCTCCATAAGGGATTCTCTTGTTGGACAGGCTGACTGCTGAGTAAAGTTACCTACAAACCTCCCTGGATTGAACGGCATGACCTTGGCTTTCTCTTCGGACATCGTTTCGGAACCGACGCGTCGGGCTGGTTGCTGCAGTATTCTGTTACTTCAGTAAGCAGAGGTGAAACTCTGCTGAAATGGCTTTCAGGCTAATGCTGCAGATTCCTCTGTCCCCAGTTAAACCCTGGCAAGGCCTAAAGGTACGTTCTTCATCCGTCGTCATTAAGTTGGCCGTGTAGGAGCGGTTGACATCTGTCCCGCTAGCATCCGGTTGGCTCTGAACACATGTGCTCATAAAGTCACGTGTTGAAGATAGCGGCCTCGAGGGGGGCACCCTTTTAGCATGAAAACTGCAAATACAAACAAAAACAAAATCATCTTCGGGAAGTGGAAGGTCTCCAGCGCTAGAAACCCTACCTTCTCTTCTCTGACCGCACGGTCAGAAACGACAAGTACGCCTTCCTGGCCAATGATGTCACTCCTGCAGGAAACCAAACCAGTAGAAGTGCATCAAGCAGACCTAGGCCCTGCTTACCAACACGAAGCGTGTGGAGCACGCTTCAGGTAAAAGCCTACCAGTGCTGGTACCATCTTCCATAATGGTACAGCCTACCGCCAAGCCTAGCTCAGCCGCAGCTCCTGCAGGAGGCTTAAATAAAGCCAGCATCAGCAAGAGCTCCTTTGCGACAGCAGGAATTTCGGGTTCCATGAAGGGTTCCTCAGCGAGGAACCCCTCTGGCAGCACCCTCAAAAGGAAGGCCCCACCTTTCAAGCCGACGTATTCGGACAGACAAATGTCTGCAAGAATTATTGAAAAACTCCGCACGTGCCGGCGGTAAAGCTCACTCCGCAACAGGTTTCATCCCTGGAGTGGGCACAAAAAATTCAAAAAGGTCTCGAGGCCTACAAACCGGACCTTGCATCCAACCGGCAAAGGTCTCAGGAGGAGCAACCCCCTCCTACAAAGAACAACCTGATCCTTGGCCTCATTGACAAAAGCGTGGAGGAGGGAAGAATCCCGAAGGATAAATGGAAGTGAGTTGCTAATGCAGTCTCTTCCATTATCCTCCAAGTTCTGGAGGAAAGTCCAGGGCCTCTTCCCTCTTGCGAAGATGCCGGATGTCACCAAGGCCAGGTGAAGCTGGTAGCTTGCGCGGATGAGAGATCTGCTACCTTGTACAAAGTAGCTATCTCGAAGGTGGGTGAGGTGTGGCCGGAAGCTGTGGACAAGAAGGATATTCCTTCACGACCGAGAGCTCGAGTCTGGATCCCGGCCATGCCTTCGGACTCAGAACAGATTCTGAAGCTTTTCAGGATCTGCAACCCGCTCCTTCCTACGCAGAACTGGAAGGTAGCAAAGTTGGAGGAAACTGACGGACCAACTTGGTAAGAAGTACTTGTACTGAATGCTGAGTCTGTCAAGCCTCTGATCTAAGCGCAGGGAATGGTCTCCTACGGCTTCGAAAAGGTTGCTCTAAAGCTGTACCGAACGGACGCCTTGGGGCAAGATGGAGGAGAGCACGCAGTCGGCCAAAAACCAACTACCACGCACGTGGTAGAAACGGCCGTAGAGGTAGCGAGCAAAGCTGCCTTGGACGTCGCACCCGCTTCTGTGGAAGTCTGTGTGAAAGTCATCAAAAACATCTTCTCCAGTTGGTTACATCAAGTTAACGAACGGAAGTTGGGCCCTTAGTAGCGAAGAATCGCTTGACGCATTATTGGAGAGTTATTTCCCTCCGGGCGAGGAGAACACGACGGAAACTCCTGATATCAGTCAGACAGAAGGCAACCATCTATCTATGGATATTTTAAATCAGGAGAAGCTTGTATGGGCTGTCAACAATTTTGAGCCCTACAAATCCCCTGGTTTGGACGGTATAATCCCTGCACAGTTACAAAAAATTCTTGATTCGGCCAGTAATTGGCTTATTGAAATTTTCCGAGCCTGCATTAAAATGGGTTTTATCCCTTGCAGCTGGAAACAAACTAGGGTGATTTTCATTCCCAAAGCAGGGAAGAGATCGCACACGTCGGCTAAAGATTTAAGGCCAATAAGCCTTTCTTCGATTTTATTAAAAACTCTGGAGCGGCTCCTGGAGCTGCACATCAGGAACAAAATTCCAAAAGACAGGTTGTCAAACTCGCAGCAAGCCTATTTAAAAAGCAGGTCAGTAGATACCGCTCTTTACTCCCTGGTTAACCAAGTGGAGGGGGCGCTGACCCAAAAGTAGTTCGCGCTTGCAACCTTTCTTGACATTGAAGGGTCCTTTAATTAACAGGTTGGCTGATAAGTCCCCGGTCTGACACATAGATGGCGTCGCTAGTATTAAATGCATATTATTTTTATATAGTGGCAACCTTCAAATGATTCGTGTCAAAATTTGACGTCTGTAAGTCAATTAGTTTGTGAGATAGAGCGTCTTTTGTGAAGCAACTTTTGTTATTGTGAAAAAAATGGGAAAAAAGGAATTTCGTGTTTTGATAAAATACTGTTTTCTGAAGGGAAAAAATACAGTGGAAGCAAAAACTTGGCTTGATAATGAGTTTCCGAAATCTGCCCCAGGAAAATCAACAATAATTGATTGGTATGCAAAATTCAAGCGTGGTGAAATGAGCACGGAGGACGGTGAACGCAGTGGACGCCCGAAAGAGGTGGTTACCGACGAAAACATCAAAAAAATTGACAAAATGATTTTGAATGACCGTAAAATGAAGTTGATCGAGATAGCAGAGGCCTTAAAGATATCAAAGGAACGTGTTGGTCATATCATTCATCAATATTTGGATATGAAAAAGCTCTGTGCAAAATGGGTGCCGCGCGAGCTCACATTTGACCAAAAAGAACAACGTGTTGATGATTCTGAGCGGTGTTTGCAGCTGTTAACTCGCAATACACCTGAGTTTTTGCGTCGATATGTGACAATGGATGAAACGTGGCTCTATCACTACACTCCTGAGTCCAATCGACAGTCGGCTGAGTGGACAGCGATCGGTGAACCGTCTCCGAAGCGTGGAAAGACTCAAAAGTCCGCTGGCAAAGTAATGGCCTCTGTTTTTTGGGATGGGCATGGAATAATTTTTATCGATTATCTTGAGAAGGGAAAAACCATCAACAGTGACTATTATATGTCGTTATTGGAGCGTTTGAAGGTCGAAATCGCGGCAAAACGGCCCCATACGAAGAAGAAAAAAGTGTTGTTCCACCAAGACAACGCACCGTGCCACAAGTCATTGAGAACGATGGCAAAAATTCATGAATTAGGCTTCGAATTGCTTCCCCACCCACCGTATTCTCCAGATCTGGCCCCCAGCGACTTTTTCTTGTTTTCAGACCTCAAAAGGATGCTCGCAGGGAAAAAATTTGGCTGCAATGAAGAGGTGATCGCCGAAACTGAGGCCTATTTTGAGGCAAAACCGAAGGAGTACTACCCAAATGGTATCAAAAAATTGGAAGGGTCGTTATAATCGTTTATCGCTCTTGAAGGGAACTATGTTGAATAATAAAAACGAAAATTTTGACAAAAAAAATGTGTTTTTCTTTGTTAGACCGGGGACTTATCAGCCAATCTGTTATGTGCTGCCTTCGTCGATTACGAAAGCTGTATCTAATTTAGGCA
The DNA here is from genome assembly GCA_020466095.1 of Chlorops oryzae. Lineage (NCBI taxonomy): Eukaryota > Metazoa > Arthropoda > Insecta > Diptera > Chloropidae > Chlorops > Chlorops oryzae. The sequence continues at coordinate 58,674,015 of CM035806.1, read as the reverse complement.
CAGAAAAAATAATATAGTCAGACTCAATAACAGGCTGGCTAACTGAAAGGGCCATTGTTGCCATTTGGAGACCACAATGAATTCCCGGAGAGTAGCGAGTGGCACCCCTCAAGGCGGGGTCCTATCCCCTCTTCTGTGGCTTGTGGTCATAAACGATCTTTGAACGATCTGGATCGAAGGGGGTGCCGCGTCATAGCCTATGCCGATGACGTGGCACTGTCAGTCAGAGGCAAGCGCTTAGATACGCTCAGCGAACTGATGCAATCATACGTGAATAATGTCTCGAGATGGGCGGTACGCTGCGGCCTTGATGTAAATCCCAGCAAACCGAGCTTCGTCCTTTTCACTAGGAAGCATAACATTCCGGAATTTCGAACACCCAACCTGGACGGGGTATCACTCGTCGTCTCTGAAAGGCTGAAATATTTAGGTCTCTTATTGGATAGGAAGCTTAACCGGGGGACCAAAATTAGACGAACGTGTTAAAAAAGCCGAAGTCGCACTTTACTGTTGCAAGCAGGCTGTTAGAAAACGTTGGGGTCTACCTCCCACGTACTGTTCGATGGCTCTTTACTGCCATTTCAGGACCGATTCTCCTTTATGGATGTACTTTCTGGTGGAACAGCAGTAGATAAAAATCTCTGTAGCTAAGAAGTTGGATAGGATTTCAAGAATTGCCCTTGTGGGTACTACCGGGCTCCCCACCCTATTGGCTCTCAAACGTGATCCTTAATTTTTTACCGCCTGACATTGCGGCCCAAAACGCTCTTGCAATCATTTCTTTCCCTGCGCCTAAGGGAAAGAAACGGGTATCTGAGGTGGGAATTCTTAATCTTCCACTACCGGTGTTATCAGCAACATTCCGGGGAAAAAACGGATTACCTGTGTACCTAGGTAAACCTAGAAAAACCGTTCCGGATCTTTATTCCCTCGAGTTTCAGACTTCCCGATCACTGCAGCGTCTTCTAGGCGGAAATGTCTGATATAGGGAAGGGTACTTAGTTGGCTTAGGAATAATGTGGTATTACACACCAAAAGTCAATATTTTCACAGACAGCCCGGCGTCTATTAAATCACTGAACTCTTCGGCAGTCAACTCCCAAAACCCGTACGGAAGTGTCTTACATCACCACGGGTGATGATTTAAATACTTCCAGTTTAATATAATCTGGGTACCCAGGACAAAGCGACATTCCTGGTAACTGTGTAGCAGACGAAACTTGCAAGACGCGGTACGGTATTACCGGCTCCATCTCATATGAAGCCTTCTTACATGCCTATTGCAACTTGCCGTCTTATAATTGACCAATGGGCAAAAAAATCTTTCCAGGATAGGTGGGAAAGTAAATTTAAGATCGTAGGCGTAAGGGCGGGGGGGGGGGGGGGGGGGGGGGGGGGGGGGGGGGCGGGGGGCCGGCTTTTCCACCCCTAGACTTAAACTTAAAAATTTTAACAATAATTTGGAAAAATAATTTTTGCCGACATAAAAATTAGTATTTTGTTAAAATTCTGCGCATAACTTTGTTTTAAATAATTGTTAAATGAGTTTATAACAGACCACTACAAATTTATAGAGCTACTCAAATTTTCTACACTCTCAGTCGCAATTGTTGAACACCAAGGCTGCCAGCAGACGAGCGGTTGTCTGCAGGCAGCCTAATTGTGTTTTGGCCTTTGAAATTGCTAAGTCGGCCTTTACATTGATCGATTGTCGATGCGATTTTAACGATTTTTTCGAATTCCTTTTTGAAATCGTCTTCCGTCGGCGTTTTCTTACACACTGCACAGTTTTTAAGCAACCGAAATCGGGCATAAAAAATCGGTGGCACCGGCTAGTACAAACGGTTTTGACCGCTTCACTTTCGTCCCTTGCTAACACACGCAAAAATCGATGAGAGCTGCTGGCCGACAATCGATCAATGTAAAAAGCCGTCTAACCCTTTTTTAATAGCACAAATTTTTCGATATTTCTGGCAACTCTCAACGTTGCGCGATGAATGTAGTAACCAGTGTTGGAATTGGGAAATTTCTATTTTGTACTTTTTGGAGTCAAACAATTTTTCCATACATTAAAAAAAATTAAAAGCTAAACAAAACGTTACATTCAATAAACAATTTACTTTTTTCATTGATCCTTACCATAACTTTTTTTAATTGCTTTTCCAAATAGAAAACGAAAAGAAATTATAAAAATGTACCAGAAATATTGAAAATGCGCTTAGGTATTTTTCGAAACAAAAATGTACTTTAAAAGTACAAACTACCTTTTTTTTCAATCTTGAAGTATTTTGCCTATTAAATATTCGAAATTATGGATATACGGAAATTTTTTTGGTAAGCGCAGTCAATAATGTTTATGTGAAGTATAAACTTAACTTATGAAAGCTCTTTGACACATTTAAAATAGCGAAAGTCAAAAGCAACTGTGAAAATACGGAAGAAGCTTCTCAAATGAGTTCGGAAGTTCCGAGAAAAAAAACTTCCGAAAATCCGCCTGAGAAAGAGCTAGGTAACAAAGAAGGGAGTTGGAATGACGATTTACAAGAAGAAAATAGTGAAAGTAGTTCCTCCAGCGCGCAGCATCGTCAACTGATCGATTATCATGAGAACGACATTGGCAATTGGGTCGGGAGACAGTCAATGAATGCATCAGAACGCAGAAATATACTTTTGCGATGCTGGATTCCACCAGAAACTTACGATTTTGCTGCTGATGTGTCTGGTCCGAAACGAAAATTTAGGCACAGCTGGCTAAAAATATTATAGCCCATGGGCTGGTATACTCGCGTAAGCTCAAAGGGGCTTTTTGTCTATATTGCGCGGTTTTTCCACCACATGTTGTTCGTGGAGTATTGGGATCGTTTATTGTGCGCCCTTATGTCAGGTTCAAGCATTTACACGAAAATTGTAAATTGCACGCCAAATCTGAAATCCACAATACCTCAACACAGTCAGCGATGGCATTCCTTGAAAACAATCCCGTCGATCTGCTTTTATACTCCGGTTATGAAAAGCTTGTTGCGGAAAATAAGAAATTTTTAACATCAATTGTATCAACCATTATATTTTGTGGGACTCACGATCTACCCTTTAGAGGAAAAGAAAATCAAGGAGGTAAGAACAACTCTATGAGGAATGCTATCCTAAAATATTCAAAAAACTCATTCATGCGATTTCTTTTTCGTTATAAAAATATTTGGAGTCAATATAAATTTAATATTATATATTGTTTTTTGTGATACAGGTGTATTTTATGACTTGCTTCATTTGAAAATTTCGTCTGGTGATTGTCGACTGAGAAAGAAAATAGAAGACGGAAAAAAAATGCTTCATATACGTCACCATCGATACAAAATGAAATAATAAGTATTTGCGCATCCGTTCTGAAAGAAAAAAATTACAGAAGATATAAAACAGGCAACTGCTTTCAGCATACTAGCGGATGAGACTGCCGATATTTCTGGAAAAGAACAATTGTCGATTGCAGTTAGGTTCTTTGATGAAAATCGCATGCTTTTGCGTGAAGAGTTTTTGGGTTTTGTGGAGCTGCATGCTATGGATGCTGAAACTATCGCAGATGCGATTCGCCGATTTATTGATTTTATAGGGCTTGATCCAGAAAAATGCGTCGGACAAGGTTATGATGGGTGCGCGACTATGGCAGGAAAGGATGCTGGCGTTCAAAAAACTCTTAAAAAACACTTATAAAAGAAGCTTATTTTTTCATTGCGCGAGCCACAAGCTTAATCTTGTCGTTAATGACCTCAATAAAGTGCCAGAAATCAGAAACACAATATCAACAGTGGAAAGTATCATAAATTTTTTCAGAGAGTCTACTCTTCGGAGACAATATGCACCACAAATACCCGTCTTATGTGAAACTCGTTGGTCACAGAAGTATAAAAGCATTGCTGCATTTAAAGAACATTTTGTTGAAATAATTAATGGACTTGAAAGCCTTTCAGTGAAAGGTAATGCAGGAACTCGTAAAGTAGCTTACCAACTACACAGCGCCGCTACGAAAGGACCATTCATAATTTGCTTATGTATCATTTCAAAATACTCTGCGCTACTGGAACCAGTTGCAAATATTTTACAATCGAAACATCTGGACATAACTAAATCTGCTGAGCACATTAAACAAATTTTTTGGAAGTTATTATGAGCCATCGTTCGTCCAGTGAAGAAAATTTCGAAAATATTTTGACTGAGGCGAAAAAAATTGCAGAAAATGTAGATGCTCAGCTTCCGCGTACCAAGAGTCGTGGAGCGACAGCAATATCGATCAAATCCTCCCAGTGTAACGCTATCAGGACTATTTTTAAGCGCTCCATTTATATTCCATATCTGGATTCCTTTATATCGTCTTTGGAACATAGATTCAGTGATGAAAACACTCCGGCATTTTCGTTAATGGCACTGCACCCAAAAAATGTTGCGGAAAACTCTTTCGAACATTTAAGGCGGAGTATGGAAAATTGTTTCTAAATTCTATCATCTGCATGGAATTGAAAACGAAATTCAGCTGTGGTTTAACTTTTGGCGGAAACAGGATGTTAAGACCATTGACTTAATTGATGCCATACAAAAGACTGAATTTTATCCACAAATAAACAACGCGATCAAAATTTTACTTGCCTTGCCATATACCACTGCTACGGTTGAGAGATCGTTCAGTACCTTAAGGAGAGTCAAAACGTGGCTAAGGTCTACAATGGCGGAAAATCGACTAAATGGTACTTAAGTTTTACGTATAATAAATTATTTCATTATTCAACTAACCCAATGTAATATTGTTTTCAGGCTTATGCATGTTGAGTGTACACAGGACCTACGTTAAGAAACATTCAAAAGAGCTGGAAGAAGCCGTTTTATCAACATTTTTGCCGAAAACCCTCGCCGGCTAGCATTTGCCTGATGGCATTCCCCCCCGAATAAAATCCTGGCTAGTCCCTTGGTAGTATATGTACATACATAAATAAAACAAAATTTTCTTAAAGTACTATTTAAAACAACAAGTGTTGATTTTTCATTTAATAAATTTTTTTGCCGCCCCCTAATTCAGATCCTGGCTACGCCCTTGGTATAGATACTTGCAATAAGGCCAGGCTGACCTGGACTCTTGTACGTCAGAAAAGAACTGAGGAGCTCTTAAAGCTTCCTAAATACCGCCTATCGGTGCTAGTCGGAGTACTGACTGGAACTGTTTGATTGGTACACACCTATGAAGACTGAGAGCGCCAGCTTTTGATTTTTGTAGAAGTTGTCAGGGACGAGGAGGGGAAAGAAACCCATATTTTTCTCCACTCGCTTTCTGAATTTGGTCCTTTTAATATATCGAGCTTCTTTGAAAGCACTAAGTGGAATTTTAAATAATAGATGTCCGTATAACATGCATATATATCTCTGAAAAGAGATAGGGGTACCACAATGGACCTTCATGGTCTAAGTTGCGCCCTAGGGGCCGCCCATCTAACCTACGTTTAAACTTCTAGAACTATTGCGTAAGTTCTACGCTGACCTGTGCGTGCCATCGTTTTGTTGTTGTTGTTGTTCTCTGCCAGCTTGCACTTCAAGCCGAAACAGGTTTTAAACTGTTGTTCTTCTCGAAGTTCCTTGCATTCAGAAATTAGCTTACGAAGTCAGTTATGGTTGTTGTTGTTGTTTCGTCGTTGGCCAGAATTTTATCGTCATGAATTTATTATTGTTGCAGACGGTCGTGGACAAACTGGTTGCTTTTATGGTGACCATATGGAACTATGCTGAATGCTCGTGAGTCGAGTATTGACTCACAGCAACAACTACTGGGGATTTTCTGGTTTTGTAAATTTTGGATTTTTTTTTTTATTTTTTTAGGTTTTTTTTTTGTTATATTATCTATTTTGACGGGAAAATAAAGCCGTTATACATTTTTGAATAAAATACTTTTATCGAGTTCAACTGTGTCAAAAAGACATTTCCTATCGGGGTTTTGAAAATTTTTCTCTACAAAATGGTTCCTTAGACCAGTGGTGCTCATACCGTGGTACGCGGTACCACGGTGGTACAATTAACTATTTCTTACATATCGCAGTGTCTGGTAGCATTTAATGCTAGAGCTGTAAGACTATCGATGGTTCTACAAATATTATGTTTATATTATTAATAATAATATAATAATAATATTATTATATTATATTATATAATATAATAATATTATGTCCTGTGTAATTTAATAAATAATACATATAATTTATATAATCCCTTTGGGAGTGAGGAAAATTCCCCGCAAATTAGCAACACTAACTTTTTGGTGGTACATGGTGGTGCATCGGGCTGGTACGAAAAATGGCTACTGCTGAGCACCACTGCCGGCTAAAGATTTAAGGCCAATAAGCCTTTCTTCGATTTTATTAAAAACTCTGGAGCGGCTCCTGGAGCTGCACATCAGGAACAAAATTCCAAAAGACAGGTTGTCAAACTCGCAGCAAGCCTATTTAAAAAGCAGGTCAGTAGATACCGCTCTTTACTCCCTGGTTAACCAAGTGGAGGGGGCGCTGACCCAAAAGTAGTTCGCGCTTGCAACCTTTCTTGACATTGAAGGGTCCTTTAATTAACAGGTTGGCTGATAAGTCCCCGGTCTGACACATAGATGGCGTCGCTAGTATTAAATGCATATTATTTTTATATAGTGGCAACCTTCAAATGATTCGTGTCAAAATTTGACGTCTGTAAGTCAATTAGTTTGTGAGATAGAGCGTCTTTTGTGAAGCAACTTTTGTTATTGTGAAAAAAATGGGAAAAAAAGGAATTTCGTGTTTTGATAAAATACTGTTTTCTGAAGGGAAAAAATACAGTGGAAGCAAAAACTTGGCTTGATAATGAGTTTCCGGACTCTGCCCCAGGAAAATCAACAATAATTGATTGGTATGCAAAATTCAAGCGTGGTGAAATGAGCACGGAGGACGGTGAACGCAGTGGACGCCCGAAAGAGGTGGTTACCGACGAAAACATCAAAAAAATTGACAAAAATGATTTTGAATGACCGTAAAATGAAGTTGATCGAGATAGCAGAGGCCTTAAAGATATCAAAGGAACGTGTTGGTCATATCATTCATCAATATTTGGATATGAAAAAGCTCTGTGCAAAATGGGTGCCGCGCGAGCTCACATTTGACCAAAAAGAACAACGTGTTGATGATTCTGAGCGGTGTTTGCAGCTGTTAACTCGCAATACACCTGAGTTTTTGCGTCGATATGTGACAATGGATGAAACGTGGCTCTATCACTACACTCCTGAGTCCAATCGACAGTCGGCTGAGTGGACAGCGATCGGTGAACCGTCTCCGAAGCGTGGAAAGACTCAAAAGTCCGCTGGCAAAGTAATGGCCTCTGTTTTTTGGGATGGGCATGGAATAATTTTTATCGATTATCTTGAGAAGGGAAAAACCATCAACAGTGACTATTATATGTCGTTATTGGAGCGTTTGAAGGTCGAAATCGCGGCAAAACGGCCCCATACGAAGAAGAAAAAAGTGTTGTTCCACCAAGACAACGCACCGTGCCACAAGTCATTGAGAACGATGGCAAAAATTCATGAATTAGGCTTCGAATTGCTTCCCCACCCACCGTATTCTCCAGATCTGGCCCCCAGCGACTTTTTCTTGTTTTCAGACCTCAAAAGGATGCTCGCAGGGAAAAAATTTGGCTGCAATGAAGAGGTGATCGCCGAAACTGAGGCCTATTTTGAGGCAAAACCGAAGGAGTACTACCCAAATGGTATCAAAAAATTGGAAGGTCGTTATAATCGTTGTATCGCTCTTGAAGGGAACTATGTTGAATAATAAAAACGAATTTTGACAAAAAAATGTGTTTTTCTTTGTTAGACCGGGGACTTATCAGCCAATCTGTTATGTGCTGCCTTCGTCGATTACGAAAGCTGTATCTAATTTAGGCACAGAAAATAATATAGTCAGACTCATACACAGGCTGCTAACTGAAAGGGCCATTGTTGCCATTTGGAGACCACAATGAATTCCCGGAGAGTAGCGAGTGGCACCCCTCAAGGCGGGGTCCTATCCCCTCTTCTGTGGCTTGTGGTCATAAACGATCTTCTGAACGATCTGGATCGAAGGGGGTGCCGCGTCATAGCCTATGCCGATGACGTGGCACTGTCAGTCAGAGGCAAGCGCTTAGATACGCTCAGCGAACTGATGCAATCATACGTGAATAATGTCTCGAGATGGGCGGTACGCTGCGGCCTTGATGTAAATCCCAGCAAGACCGAGCTCGTCCTTTTCACTAGGAAGCATAACATTCCGGAATTTCGAACACCCAACCTGGACGGGGTATCACTCGTCGTCTCTGAAAGGCTGACATATTTAGGTCTCTTATTGGATAGGAAGCTTAACTGGGGACCAAACTTAGACGAACGTGTTAAAAAAGCCGAAGTCGCACTTTACTGTTGCAAGCAGGCTGTTAGAAAACGTTGGGGTCTACTCCCACGTACTGTTCGATGGCTCTTTACTGCCATTGTCAGACCGATTCTCCTTTATGGATGTACTTTCTGGTGGACAGCAGTAGATAAAATCTCTGTAGCTAAGAAGTTGGATAGGATTCAGAGAATTGCCCTTGTGGGTACTACCGGAGCTCCCCACTATGGCTCTCAACGTGATCCTTAATTTTTTACCGCCTGACATTGCGGCAAAACGCTCTGCAATCATTTCTTCCCTGCGCCTAAGGGAGACGGGTATCTGAGGTGGGAATTCTTATCTTCCACTACCGGCTGTTATCAGCAACATTCCGGAAAAAACGGATTACTGTGTACCTATGGTAAACCTAGAAAAACCGTTCCGGATCTTTATTCCCTCGAGTTTCAGACTTCCCGATCACTGCAGCGTCTTCTAGGCGGAAATGTCTGATATAGGGAAGGTACTTAGTTGGCTTAGGAATAATGTGGTATTACACACCAAAGTCAATATTTTCACAGACAGCCCGGCGTCTATTAAATCACTGAACTCTTCGGCAGTCAACTCCAAAACCGTACGGAAGTGTCTTACATCACCACGGGTGATGATTTAATACTTCCAGTTTAATATAATCTGGGTACCAGGACAAAGCGACATTCCTGGTAACTGTGTAGCAGACGAACTTGCAAGACGCGGTACGGTATTACCGGCTCCATCTCATATGAAGCCTTCTTACATGCCTATTGCAACTTGCCGTCTTATAATTGACCAATGGACAAAAAAATCTTTCCAGGATAGGTGGGAAAGTATAGACCGTGGGCGTAGGCAGGGCGGGGGGGGGGGGGGGGGGGGGGCGGGGGGCGCTTTCCACCCCTAGACTTAAACTTAAAAATTTTAACAATAATTTGGAAAAATAATTTTTGCCGATATAAAAATTAGTATTTTGATAAAATTCTGCGCATACTTTGTTTTAAATAATTGTTAAATGAGTTATAACAGACCACATACAAATTTATAGAGCTACTCAAATTTTCTACACTCTCAGTCGCAATTGTTGAACACCAAGGCTGCCAGCAGACGAGCGGTTGTCTGCAGGCAGCCTAATTGTGTTTTGGCCTTTGAAATTGCTAAGTCGGCCTTTACATTGATCGATTGTCGATGCGATTTTAACGATTTTTTCGAATTCCTTTTTGAAATCGTCTTCCGTCGGCGTTTTCTTACACACTGCACAGTTTTTAAGCAACCGAAATCGGCATAAAAATCGGTGGCACGGCTAGTACAAACGGTTTTGACCGCTTCACTTTCGTCCCTTGCTAACACACGCAAAAATCGATGAGAGCTGCTGGCCGACAATCGATCAATGTAAAAGCCGTCTAACCCTTTTTAATAGCACAAATTTTTCGATATTTCTGGCAACTCTCAACGTTGCGCGATGAATGTAGTAACCAGTGTTGGAATTGGGAAATTTCTATTTTGTACTTTTTGGAGTCAAACAATTTTTCCATACATTAAAAAATATTAAAAGCTAAACAAAACGTTACATTCAATAAACAATTTACTTTTTTCATTGATCCTTACCATAACTTTTTTTAATTGCTTTTCCAAATAGAAAACGAAAAGAAATTATAAAATGTACCAGAAATATTGAAAATGCGCTTAGGTATTTTTCGAAACAAAAATGTACTTTAAAAGTACAAACTACCTTCTTTTTTCAATCTTGAAGTATTTTGCCTATTAAATATTCGAAATTATGGATATACGGAAATTTTTTGGTAAGCGCAGTCAATAATGTTTATGTGAAGTATAAACTTAACTTATGAAAGCTCTTTGACACATTTAAAATAGCGAAAGTCAAAAGCAACTGTGAAAATACGGAAGAAGCTTCTCAAATGAGTTCGGAAGTTCCGAGAAAAAAAACTTCCGAAAATCCGCCTGAGAAAGAGCTAGGTAACAAAGAAGGGAGTTGGAATGACGATTTACAAGAAGAAAATAGTGAAAGTAGTTCCTCCAGCGCGCAGCATCGTCAACTGATCGATTATCATGAGAACGACATTGGCAATTGGGTCGGGAGACAGTCAATGAATGCATCAGAACGCAGAAATATACTTTTGCGATGCTGGATTCCACCAGAAACTTACGATTTTGCTGCTGATGTGTCTGGTCCGAAACGAAAATTTAGGCACAGCTGGCTAAAAATATATAGCCCATGGCTGGTATACTCGCGTAAGCTCAAAGGGGCTTTTTGTCTATATTGCGCGGTTTTTCCACCACATGTTGTTCGTGGAGTATTGGGATCGTTTATTGTGCGCCCTTATGTCAGGTTCAAGCATTTACACGAAAATTGTAAATTGCACGCCAAATCTGAAATCCACAATACCTCAACACAGTCAGCGATGGCATTCCTTGAAAACAATCCCGTCGATCTGCTTTTATACTCCGGTTATGAAAAGCTTGTTGCGGAAAATAAGAAACATCAATTGTATCAACCATTATATTTTGTGGGACTCACGATCTACCCTTAAGAGGAAAAGAAAATCAAGGAGGTAAGAACAACTCTATGAGGAATGCTATCCTAAAATATTCAAATAACTCATTCATGCGATTTCTTTTTCGTTATAAAAATATTTGGAGTCAATATAAATTTAATATTATATATTGTTTTTTGTGATACAGGTGTATTTTATGACTTGCTTCATTTGAAAATTTCGTCTGGTGATTGTCGACTGAGAAAGAAAATAGAAGACGGAAAAAAAATGCTTCATATACGTCACCATCGATACAAAATGAAATAATAAGTATTTGCGCATCCGTTCTGAAAGAAAAAATTACAGAAGATATAAAACAGGCAACTGCTTTCAGCATACTAGCGGATGAGACTGCCGATATTTCTGGAAAAGAACAATTGTCGATTGCAGTTAGGTTCTTTGATGAAAATCGCATGCTTTTGCGTGAAGAGTTTTTGGGTTTTGTGGAGCTGCATGCTATGGATGCTGAAACTATCGCAGATGCGATTCGCCGATTTATTGATTTTATAGGGCTTGATCCAGAAAAATGCGTCGGACAAGGTTATGATGGGTGCGCGACTATGGCAGGAAAGGATGCTGGCGTTCAAAAACTCTTAAAAAACACTTATAAAAGAAGCTTATTTTTTCATTGCGCGAGCCACAAGCTTAATCTTGTCGTTAATGACCTCAATAAAGTGCCAGAAATCAGAAACACAATATCAACAGTGAAAGATATCATAAATTTTTTCAGAGAGTCTACTCTTCGGAGACAATATGCACCACAAATACCCGTCTTATGTGAAACTCGTTGGTCACAGAAGTATAAAAGCATTGCTGCATTTAAAGAACATTTTGTTGAAATAATTAATGGACTTGAAAGCCTTTCAGTGAAAGGTAATGCAGGAACTCGTAAAGTAGCTTACCAACTACACAGCGCCGCTACGAAAGGACCATTCATAATTTGCTTATGTATCATTTCAAAATACTCTGCGCTACTGGAACCAGTTGCAAATATTTTACAATCGAAACATCTGGACATAACTAAATCTGCTGAGCACATTAAACAAATTTTGGAAGTTATTATGAGCCATCGTTCGTCCAGTGAAGAAAATTTCGAAAATATTTTAACTGAGGCGAATAAAATTGCAGAAAATGTAGATGCTCAGCTTCGCGTACCAAGAGTCGTGGAGCGACAGCAATATCGATCAAATCCTCCCAGTGTAACGCTATCAGACTATTTTAAGCGCTCCATTTATATTCCATATCTGGATTCCTTTATATCGTCTTTGGAACATAGATTCAGTGATGAAAACACTCCGGCATTTTCGTTAATGGCACTGCACCCAAAAAATGTTGCGGAAAACTCTTTCGAACATTTAAGGCGGAGTATGGAAATTGTTTCTAAATTCTATCATCTGCATGGCATTGAAAACGAAATTCAGCTGTGGTTTAACTTTTGGCGGAAACAGGATGTTAAGACCATTGACTTAATTGATGCCATACAAAAGACTGAATTTTATCCACAAATAAACAACGCGATCAAAATTTTACTTGCCTTGCCATATACCACTGCTACGGTTGAGAGATCGTTCAGTACCTTAAGGAGAGTCAAAACGTGGCTAAGGTCTACAATGGCGGAAAATCGACTAAATGGTACTTAAGTTTTACGTATAATAAATTATTTCATTATTCAACTAACCCAATGTAATATTGTTTCAGGCTTATGCATGTTGAGTGTACACAGGACCTACGTTAAGAAACATTCAAAAGAGCTGGAAGAAGCCGTTATCAACATTTTTGCCGAAAACCCTCGCCGGCTAGCATTTGCCTGATGGCATTCCCCCCCGAATAAAATCCTGGCTAGTCCCTTGGTAGTATATGTACATACATAAATAAAACAAAATTTTCTTAAAGTACTATTTAAAACAACAAGTGTTGATTTTTCATTTAATAAATTTTTTTGCCGCCCCCTAATTCAGATCCTGGCTACGCCCTTGGTATAGATACTTGCAATAAGGCCAGGCTGACCTGGACTCTTGTACGTCAGAAAAGAACTGAGGAGCTCTTAAAGCTTCCTAAATACCGCCTATCGGTGCTAGTCGGAGTACTGACTGGACACTGTTTGATTGGTACACACCTATGAAGACTGAGAGCGCCAGCTTTTGATTTTTGTAGAAGTTGTCAGGACGAGGAGGAGGAAGAAACCCATATTTTCTCCACTCGCTTTCTGAATTTGGTCCTTTTAATATATCGAGCTTCTTTGAAAGCACTAAGTGGAATTTTAAATAATAGATGTCCGTATAACATGCATATATATCTCTGAAAAGAGATAGGGTACCACAATGGACCTTCATGGTCTAAGTGCGCCCTAGGGGCCGCCCATCTAACCTACGTTTAAACTTCTAGAACTATTGCGTAAGTTCTACGCTGACCTGTGCGTGCCATCGTTTTGTTGTTGTTGTTGTTCTCTGCCAGCTTGCACTTCAAGCCGAAACAGGTGTTTAAACTGTTGTTCTTCTCGAAGTTCCTTGCATTCAGAAATTAGCTTACGAAGTCAGTTATGGTTGTTGTTGTTGTTTCGTCGTTGGCCAGAATTTATCGTCATGAATTTATTATTGTTGCAGACGGTCGTGGACAAACTGGTTGCTTTTATGGTGACCATATGGAACTATGCTGAATGCTCGTGAGTCGAGTATTGACTCACAGCAACAACTACTGGGGATTTTCTGGTTTTGTAAATTTTGGATTTTTTTTTATTTTTTTAGGTTTTTTTTTGTTATATTATCTATTTTGACGGGAAAATAAAGCCGTTATACATTTTTGAATAAAATACTTTTATCGAGTTCAACTGTGTCAAAAAGACATTTCCTATCGGGGTTTTGAAAATTTTTCTCTACAAAATGGTTCCTTAGACCAGTGGTGCTCATACCGTGGTACGCGGTACCACGGTGGTACAATTAACTATTTCTTACATATCGCAGTGTCTGGTAGCATTTAATGCTAGAGCTGTAAGACTATCGATGGTTCTACAAATATTATGTTTATATTATTAATAATAATATAATAATAATATTATTATATTATATTATATAATATAATAATATTATGTCCTGTGTAATTTAATAAATAATACATATAATTTATATAATCCCTTTGGGAGTGAGGAAAATTCCCCGCAAATTAGCAACACTAACTTTTTGGTGGTACATGGTGGTGCATCGGGCTGGTACGAAAAATGGCTACTGCTGAGCACCACTGCCTTAGATCCTAAAGAAAATTCCTGTGGAGAAAACTCCCGGAAAACGTTATTTTTTCTACCTATTTATTTGGAACACCTTTGCTATTTTCCTTACCCATTGAAATATTTAAAATTTATTCATTGCAAAGTGTGCTGGAGGCTCAAACAGGAGCATACTTACAACTGAAGTTCTCGAAAAAAAATTCTAGTCTTCGAGAAAAAATCATTCCCAAGAAGGGTTTAGTACAAAAATTCGTCTGATTCACTAAGCAAACAGGAAAAGCAGAAGGTGGATGCCAAAAATACAAGTAGTGATATGTCGGAAACTACTAAGGATTTTCGGGTTTTGAAAATTTTGGGTTTTTTTTGTTATTTTTTGAAGTTTTTTATTGCAATATTATTTTGGCGGGAAAATAAAGCCGTTGTATGTGTTTGAATAAAGTACGGCTATCAAGTTTCACTGTATCAAAATGACATTTCTCACAGGGTTTTGAAAATTTTTCTTTTTTAAATGGTTTTTAGATCCTAAAGAAAATTCCTGTGCAGAAAATTTTTGGAAAGCCCTATGTTTTCCACTTATTTGAAGCACCTTTGCACCTTGGTTGCACCTTGTTTGTTTATAACAAATTTCTGGCTAATGAGTTCGGATGTTGAGACAACCGAGTGCAGTATTTGCGACTTAATGAAATAAGTTCGTTTTTGACCATCGGGATACATAGGTCCTTGCATATGTTTTCGTTCTTAATGAACCATGGAGCACCAGTGATAGTCCGAAGCATTTTAGCCTGTGAGCGTTGTATAACGTCTATTATAGAGTTACTTTCTTTTCCCCAGAGCTGAGAGTCATAAGTCCATATAGGTTTAAGTTTTGCGTTATAAAGAAGCACTTTGTGTTCGAGCCGCAATCTTGACTTACTGTTGAGTAGCCAGTGCAGTTTTTGGTCAATTCGCAAGCCAGTGTTCAACGAGAGGCGATACCAGGGTCGCAATGTGCGTACCAAATTGCTGTGTCATCTGCAAATGTCGAAGTGAATAGCTCTGGGGAAACAGACTGGTCAGCCGTGTATATCAAATATAACAAGGGCCGGGGACGCTGCCTTGAGGTACGCCTGCTGAGATGTGTGACTCTTTCGTCGTGTGAGTTCCATATCTGATTTTGAACTTTCTTTCAGAGAGGTATGATTGTAGGACTTTGTGGATATTATTGGGTAGTGTTTGTTTTATTTTAAACACTAGACCAGAACGCCAAGCCATGTCAAAGGCTTGTGAAATATCCAGAAATATGGCGTGGCAGTATTTTTTTTTTTCAAACGCGTTTCTGATTTCGGTAGTAACTCTGTTTACCTGTTCCATAGTACCATGGCTTTTTCGAAAAACAAACTGGTGCTCGGAAATTACTCTGGAGCTTTGAAAGGATGGTAAAATTTTTGCCAAGAGACATTTTTCAAAAACTTTTGAGAACACTGGCAGCAGACTAATTGGCCGATATGATGATGACAATGAGGGATGTTTTCCTGGCTTAGGGATCATGATGATGTTTGAACTTTTCTAGGCTCGAGGGTAAAATCCTATTCTTAATATAGCATAAAATATGAAGAGGATTAGTCTTGTGGCTGCAGCCGGGAATTGTTGTATCACCTGTGGCGTGACGAAATCAAAGCCTGCTGCCTTTTGTGCGTTTAGCTCTTTAATGGTAGTTTGAATGTCTTTATGCTGAAATACACGTATATTTTCGTTTAAACATAGGTTAGTTTGTGGTAAACGGGAAGGTGGGTGGATTAGGCTTGAAAACGTTTTCTAGGTACTTAGCAAAAAGATGAGCTTTTCCTTCATCCTTTCTTACCCAACTTCCAGTGTTGGTACGGGGTGCTAAGTTTATTTTGGGTGCGTTCACCTTTTTGTTTGTTTTTCATAGAGAGTGTTTGGGCCCGTAAAGAATTAGTGGTCTTATGTAGATAAAATAAAAAGCTCGTACCTTTGACTGGTGGCGTCGGACGGATCGGTGTCGTGGTTCTGTCGTGACGGTTGCTACTGCTGAGGCTGTTGTTGTTTCTACTGCTGTTGTGGTTGGCGTTGTTTCTGCGTTGATTGCTGTTGGTTTCGTGGGTTTTAGTCCCGTGGCAAATTTACTGACGATTATTGGATAAAAAAAGGTGTCGCGAACGCGGCCCGCACTTCACAATACACTTCACTGACTCGTATTTTAAATCGGAACGTGGTAGAAAATCGCGGACGTGTTTCACTTGCAACTGTTCTTTTGGAATGCAATTTAAACCTGACCGGTGTTGCCAGTCAAGCCCGGCGGGCAAAGGGGCGAGCAGCTGGGCTCGAAGTGCTGCCGTCCTTTTGCCCGTTTTTTCGCCGCTGGTGGGATTTAGCTGCGTAGCGACAGCGGCAAAAACGGACAGAGAGTAATTAGTTTCGGCTGGTGGGCTCAATTTACGTGTGAAGTTTTCTAAATTAGTTCTCAGATCATTATTAAGAACTTCTCTTAGGCGCGAAGTTGCTTGTGTTAAGTTGTACTTCGCGGTGGGTAATCGTTGACGCTGCCATTCTCTTCGTAGGCGTCTTTTTTCTCGAACAAGGGTTTCGATCTTGCTTGAAGTATATCTTCGAGGTATTATTGGGTTTCTGATTGATTTCGGGGTAGCGTAAGCTTTGGCTGATATCATGATATCGTTGAGCTTTGTTATGGCTTCCTTAATATCACTTTCGCTCCGGAGGATCGTGTTCTCGTTGAAATGAGAGCAAATATATATTTTAGATTTGAGCCAGTCGGTTTTATTTGTTTCAATTCTCCCAGGTTTTTCGGTGAGTGTGGGCACGCCCATCATTGTTATTATAATAGGGGAATGATCGGATGACATATCGAAGCTGGGTTCAGCAAATAATTCGCTACGATCAAAGTTTTTGATGACTGCAAAATCAATGAGGTTGGGGTTTTTTGCAGGTCTGAAAGGCCAGTAAGTGGGTTTACCTGTTGAAATACAGTCAAAATTTTCACGACTATTTATTATAAGTGAGTATAATTGTCGCCCTTTGGGGTTAATTAATCTAGAACCCCAGTGTGGGTGCTTAGAATTATAGTCCCCAGCTGCTTTAAATTTGTTGCCAAGCTTTTTGGAAGTACTCTAAAAATTGAGTACCAGTAAAAGAAAATCTCGATGGGCAGTATACTGCACTTAAAGCGATAATGCTGTTAACATAATGCAATGAAATAGAGGTTGCTTGCAAATAATTTCATCCATTAAATTGTGTTTTATTCGAGTTTTGATCAAAATACCGGTGCCGCCGTGTGCCTTTCCATTTGGGTGATGAGTGCCATAAAACGTATAAATTTTAATAGTAAAACTATTTTTGCTTGTGAGGTGGGTTTCACTGACGAGCATTACGTCAATTGAATGTAATTCAAGAAATTTTTCAATTTCAAGCTTGTGTTGTCCAATGCCGTTACCATTCCAATGACAAATTTTTAGGACACTCATTTCTTTGGAATTAGAATTTGCATGAGTTGGGTTTTTCAAAATTTTTCTTTCCTAAATGGTTCCTAAGATCCGAACAGGAAAAGCAGAAGGTGGATACCGGAAATTCAAGAAGTGATATTTAGGAAACTACTGGCGATTTTCGGGTTTTGAAAATTTTGGTTTTTTTTGTTATTTTGTGTGGTTTTTTTGGAATATTATATTGGCGGGAAAATAAAGCCGTTATATTTCTTTGAATAAAGTACGTTTATCGTGTTAAACTATGTCAAAATGACATTTCTCACAGGGTTTTTGAAAATTTTTCTTTCCTAAATGGTTCCTTAGATGTTAAAGAAAATTCCTGTGAGGAAAATTCCCGGAAATCGCTTTGTTTTCCACCTATTTTAAACACCTTTGCTATTTTCCTTACCAATGAAAATATTTAAAATTTATTCATTGCAAAGCTCACTAGACAGAATTGTGCAAATGCAAACACAATTAATGACAGCACTTTTAGCAAAAATATGAGCGTCTTAAAAATTTGTGCGTGGAATTCGAACGGGCTAACCAAGCATAAACTGGAAATTCAAAATTTTTTAAATCACGAAGAAGTTGACGTAATGCTTCTCTCTGAAACTCATTTAACAAATAAGAATTTCTTCTCAATCCCTGGTTATATTTTCTATCAAACTAACCACCCAGACGGCAAGGCGCATGGAGGCACTGGTATACTTATTCGTCGAAGAATCCAGCATTTTCCTTTAGATTCATATGGTTATGATTTCATTCAGGCATCAACAGTTTGCGTAATAATGGGAGGTAAAAATCTCGTTTTATCGGCGATTTATTGCCCACCTCGATTTAATGTAACGGAAAAAATGTTCGTGGACTACTTTGAGACATTGGGTGAAAAATTTATAGCAGCAGGAGACTATAATGCAAAGCATACTTTCTGGGGCTCCAGAACATGCAATCCTAAGGGTCAACAACTATACAAGGCAATTATTAATAAAAAGAATTCTCTTGACTTTGTATCGCCGAGGCAGCCAACTTACTGGCCAACAGATCTTCAAAAAATTCCTGACCTCTTAGATTTCGGAATCACTAAGGGTGTTGCAAGAGAGCTTATTTCAGCAAAAGCGACAACTGACCTCTCCTCCGATCATTCGCCTGTTATGTTCCTCTTACATAAGTTTCCAAAAGAAGTTGAAGGTCCTCTCAGCTTAACAAATCCAAGGACTAACTGGCTAAAGTACAAAAAGTATATAAGTTCCCACATTCATACAAATTACAAAATCGCATGCAATGAGCATATTGACGATGCCGTAATTGTTTTCAATTCTATACTAGAATCAGCAGCAAATAATTCTACCCCATATTTTAAAAAAAGAATTAGGAAAACACTGACCAATATAGAAATCGAAAATCTCGTTGCCGAAAAACGAAGATTCAGGCGCGAATGGCAACGATTCCGCTCGCCAATTGCCAAAGATAGACTAAAAGAGGCTGAAAAAAATCTTAGACTTGCTCTAGCTAGGGATAAGGAAACTGAAATATGTCATTTTATCCAGAACCTTACGCCCAGAGGCGTTAATCGAGAGTCCTTGTGGCTAGCGAGCCGCGGTTTCAAAACTCCAGTATATAGTGAGTCACCTATCCGTAGACCTAATAGTGGTTGGGCACGCTCCGACGAAGATAAAGCAACGGTCTTTGCATTGCACCTCAGTAAGGTTTTTCAACCAAATCCGAGCACTACTCAAATCAATCTCCCAATTCTAACTGAAAACGCCCACAGAATTCACATAAACATTAGACCAAGTGAAGTTAATAATTCCATAAAAAATGAAATGGTCTGTAAAAAAGCCCCAGGGCATGATCTAATTACTTCAAAAATGTTAAAACAGCTACCTTCCGTTGCAGTATTATTTTTAACAATCCTATTTAATTCTATTATAAAGCACGGATACTTTCCAAAAGATTGGAAACGGTCGGTAATTAAAATGGTGTCTAAACCAGGAAAAGATCCTACCCAAGCTTCCTCTTATAGACCAATTAGCCTCCTCCCTTGCCTCTCAAAGTTATTCGAAAAAATATTGCTATCCAAATTAACACCATTTCTTCAAGAACAGCATATTGTTCCCTCCCACCAATTTGGATTCAGAAAACATCACGGCACTATTGAGCAAGTTAATCGTATTACGAATGAAATTCGACTTGCATATGAACATCGCGAATACTGCTCAGCAGTATTCCTAGACATCCAGCAAGCTTTCGATAAAGTTTGGCATGAAGGATTGTTATATAAAATTAGAAAACTTACTTCCTGCAAATGTCCACGCGATATTTGAGTCATACCTAGAACATAGAACGTTCCAAGTAAAACATAATTCGTTCACAACAAAAACTTTTGAAATTAATGCAGGAGTCCCTCAAGGGAGTGTTGTTGGGCCTTTTCTTTATCTTTTGTATACAGCAGATATTCCAAACAGCGATCAAGTATCGATTTCGACATTTGCTGACGACACAGCGATATTAAGTCGTCACAAGGATATAAGTGCGGCAACTTCTAAGCTCCAAAACCACCTCAACGAAATCCAAGACTGGCTAACTAAATGGC